>JAYGXS010000004.1:59893510-59938732 GCA_036362985.1 Ligula intestinalis | reverse complement strand
GTGGATTCTACATGGTGTCCCATAAGTAACTGACCCTTTTGATTTGCCAATAAAACGAAAAGTATTAACGCTAGGATATTCAAACTTGTTTTATTCAAAAGAAAAACCTTTTTACTTTTTACTAGAACTAGGTTTTGAATATAATGTCTTTTAAATGATGGCCATGGTTGTTTTGACAACTTAGGGTTCGTTTCTTTGTCGTTTCCATAACACTCCTTAGTGTATCAGGCGATAGTTGTCTTATTTCAGAACAAATGTTATTTTTAAGTTCTTGCAGATTTGTTGGATTTTTTACATAAAATCTTGACTTCAGGTAGTCCCGTAAGAAGAAATCGCATGGGGTCAAATCGGGAGATCAAGGGGTCCAGGGAATGTTACCCAATCGTGAAATCAAATGATTTGGAAAGCACTTATTTAACAATGTCATCGTTTCTCTTGCTGTATGGGCCGTGGCTCCATCCTGTTGAAGCCAAGTATATCATAGGCCATGTCTCTCGATTTCTGGAATTAGAAATTCACTTATCATAGTTCGGTATCGTTCACCATTAACTGTTACTGTTACGCCATCATTATTTTCAAAAAAGTATGGGCCAATCACATTAAAAGCAGTTATTCCGCACCACACCGTCAGACGAAGAGAATGCAGCGGCCTTTCTTGAATTTCGCTTGGATTTTCATCGCACCAAATTCGAGAAAGGGTTTTCTTTGGAATTAAACAAGTTTCGATACCCTAGCGTTAATAGTTTTCGTTTTATTAGCAAATCAAAAGGGTCAGTTACTCCTGGGACACCCTGTAGATGATTGCTTAGGAAATCCTGCTTGGGCAGTCAGCTTACTTGCGAAAGCGTAGGTGACATTCAACGACAGTCAGTTTACTACAGTAGTCGCCGGCTATTAAGCCCACCTCAGGCCCAGACCAAATTGGGCTTAATAAGCGGCGGGCACATTAACCGGAGAGTCCCAGTTCTTGATTAGCAAACGCAGGATAGGCACTATACATTACATACGTACTGTATTATGTGTAGAGCTTGGTTATGCACAAGAAAAGCATGGTGTTTGTCTGTGTTACGTAGAGCTTCGCGTGAAATTCCAAGCTTCTCAGCAACAGTTCGTTGGCTCTTCTTGAACTCAGGAGTCAATGCATGGTAGGCGTCGAGTTTTGCCACTTTCTGGACAATCGAAAATTCGACACGTGATGATGGCTTTCGTTTGGCCATGGTGCAAAGCCTGTGAATGAAATCAACTTTAAATTTTTGGAGACCTAGGGAGGCTAGCGTGACGACCTTGGTATGTTTTGGGGTCACGCCTGTCGGCATCGTCTGGCGTGGGCCTGAACGCGTTATTCGCTTTGTGTGTGTGTGTGGGTCCTCAGCGCTGCGGTTTGCGTGCGTTAGCCTTTTGTGCGTGCGGCTTTCTCGTGTTGGGGATTCGTCCTTTTGACCCGTCATTTCTGCTGCCGTTCGAAGAAGTTGTCGCCAAATTTAACTTGTAAAATGAAAACAAATCACATCCGACAAACTGGGCTTTGTAGCCGGCGAGTGGGCTTATTAGTCGGCGGATTTTGCTTTGTAAAATTCCGTCCCAAGCTGATTTGGCTAAATACGCGGCTGGGTTTATTAACCGTGGACTTAATAGTCAGCGACTACTGTATTCCGTAATGGGAAATTCCATACGAGTGGTGTGATTAAATTCACAGCGCACGGTGAGCCTTCGTAGCTCAAATGGTAGAGCGTTGGTTTCGCGTAAAGACCTTCCCTGTTGTGCGGGTTCGACTCCCGCCGATGCCGCAAGTTTTTTTTTCACAATTGGGTCAAAAAAGCGTCGAAAACCCCGAGTGATCCACTTTTTTCCCGCCTTATATTTATGTGGCAACTGTCTTCATGCGATGATCGTACACTTCCAGACGTTCAGGATCTTTGTATGTTTTTGGCGGATGCGGTGTTTATATGAACTAAGTAGGTGTGTCGTGTAAAACCGATTCTCGAACAACGGCTCCGTAGGCCTCACGTGACAGTTTGTTGCCAGGCAGCTAAATACTCGGCTGTCCAGACCCGCCCAAACCGAAAATTCTCAAGCTACCTACTGTCCAGCAGTGTCCGAACGTTCCGCCGCGAATGATTTGAATGCTCTTTGCTGGAATAAATTGCATGGTGTGCTTGTTGCTTAATCTGAAGACTATAGCAGCCCATATTATAACTGTATCTGTACTTGTTAGAATCGTGTGGCCCATTTTAATGGCCGTCAGCCTCCGCAAATTTTTGATTTTTTTCTTAAGGTCATCAATATTGATGTCTGTGCTGAGGTGGCTTGTTACCTCTTCCTAGCCTATTATCCTTTCTGCCTACCTTGGCTCAGGGTGGGGAAGCACGTCAGCCACCTTTTAGGTGTAAAATTTGTCATCCACAGTTTTAAGAAATGTAAAGCATCTTTGCCCTGGTGTAATTTTGAAAATTACAGGAAGAGCAGAATTTAATCGATCCATAAATTTCTAGAGAGCTCATCAGCTGCTTCCTCTCGCTGCTTAACATGAGTAACCTATGACATTTTTGATACCCTAAAGGAAACGGAATAATTACTGTTTCCAATGAACAGTTTGCATCCCAAGATCAAATTTTGTTATGGAACGGGTGAACTAGCTTTCCTTCCTAGAAGTTCACATGTCCAGACAGAAAGATGGCTCCATAACACGAACAGTCTTGCATGAGAATACATGAAAAGGACAGTACCTGCATTATTTGAGTTTTGTTCCCATGCAATGGCAATGTAACTTATTATCTACCCTCTACCAGAAGCCGAAAAAAATCTGCTCTATAGATACATTAGATATCCCCGCTTAAGTAAGCGGGGATATCCAGTATAGTTTATCGACAAGTATAGCAAACCTACACGGCCTCAAATGACAGAACAGTCAGCTCCGAAAAGCCTCTTTACATATCCTTGACCTTTAAGGGCGACAGTATTTAAAATACAATCGGGAGACGCCTACTTAACCCTATCGGAAGGATCTACTTCGCTGCCGAACTCATATTCTGCTCTCCAACAAAGCCCTTGCCAATTCCTTGTGTTAAGGATGCCTTACCTTTGCACGCCACCTCCAACTGCGTTTATGAATTCACATGCACTTGCGGATGCAAGTACATAGGGCGAACGCAAAGGCAATTGGCAGCCAGAGCCAAAGAGCACTTGCCTACTTGGCTATTTAAACGGCGAAACGGAACTCCTTGAAAACTTGTTGGACACGGGTCATTTGGTGAGTACGTGTATGGGCACGAACAACTCGTACCTTGCGCTACCTGGAGGCAGCCTGCATTCGGCGGTCGAAACCAGACTTATGTAAACAGTTGGGGCATGTGGTTAACCTAGCTTTGTCCTTGTAACATCCAGCTCCCTGATTAACATATTTACCTGACCATCTTTTAGCCTTAGCGGTAGTTTACTCACTTGTACCTTCCACATTGTTTTAAAGTGTTTATGGTACTGATTAGCCTTCGTGACCACGTTCAATGACCTTCTTGACCTCTTCTGTACGAAGTAAATTTTGAATAGTCGCAAATATGCGAGGCCCAGGTAATTGAATTGAAGACGGAAAGACGTTCTCTGGCACCAGTATTTTATTTGTCCGACGTTTCGGACTCTCACTCGAGTCCATTGTCAAGGAATAACAAAATGTACAGCTCGCTATGTATTGAGCTCAAATCTGCCGGGAATGACCTTCAGTTCTGCTTTCGATTTTTGTTTGCGCAGGAAGCTTGGCACTCGCACGCATATTCAATTAACAGGCATATTAATCTCCCTGAAGCCTATCTGGCGTTGTGCAAAAAAATCGATAGCAGAGTTGAAGGTCATTCCTGGCAGATTTGAGCCAAATACACGGTGAGCTGTACATTTTGTTATTCCTTGACAATGGCCTCGAGTGAGAGTCCGAAACGTCGGACGAATTAAATACTGGTCCCAGAGAACAACTTTCCGTCTTCGAAGTAAATTTTCTATTTTCTCATATTTTATTTATGTTCGGTCATCGCTGTTTTCCAGGGCTTGCGCGCGGGACGCAGAGAAGTTGTGTCACTTCTCCACGGGCAGTTGGCGCAAACACTCCATGGTGGACCAGCTTCTGGCTAATTGCCTATGGAGCCACCGGCATCCCACGGCGAAACCGCGCGCTCTCTCGCCCTCCTGCCTGGTGGAGTTGACTCGACTGATGCTGATTCGCGCCTCCAGCATCGACCTCAGTCCAGAGGTCTTTCAGGTCTGCCTGGCCGATCTGGGCCGGTTCTGCCTGCCTAGCAACGGAAGACATGCTGCTGCTGCTACTGCCGACGGGCGGGGGGAAGACGGTGAGGCCGAGAAGGAGGCTGAGGAGCAGGGGATGTCCTGTCTGGAGGACCACCTTGGGGAATTACAGGTACCCCTACTATTCTGTGTGGCGTTCTTTAAGAATTCGAATACAACGGCTGGTTGGTCACATTGTTGTTGGCTGCTGCTGTTCGCACACATTATCGCGTCTGGGATGGTGAGCCTGCTAGTTGGTTTCCTGTTGCAGGTGAAGCAAGATGCTCCTTAGTGTGGACCGAACCCAACTGTTTGCTCTTGTCTTGCGCAGTTCAGACGAACATGAGCGCTCCAACAACGAGGAACGAACGCGCTCTCCCTGGGACCATATTTCTTTTTGTAGTTTGCTGTCGTTTTGAACGTGATCAGCTCCTGCCGATGTGGAGTCTTGCAATGTCACGTACATTGGCTGGTTCCTGTCGCAGCAGCGGTGTCTGGATGGCTAGTAGCCCTTGTTGGATCAGGAGCCCCGCCGGGTGGGCCTCAAGCCCGGCGTCGGCGAGAAGGAGGAGGAGTCGGAGCAACATGGTCGGGAGGGGCTGTTCCGTCATCAAAAACACAGATGGAGAGGAGGGGAAATAGATCCACCGTAGGGAGATTGGTGTAGCAGACCTTGGCCGCCGTGAGGGCGGGTGCGAACGCGACGACGATGCGTCTGTTATGATTCTGTAGATTATTGGTGAAGATCATTGGTTAGCCGGAGTATTTGGCAGATGGAACCTGCACACCATTCTTCGATTATGGCAGTCATATAGCGGCACCAATCGTTCTGTAATAGTTCTTAGACTTTTTATAACGTCCCTGTTCTGGAGGTTCATCTTTCCTCCCTGCGTACTTACCCAAAAAACTTGATTTCGTTCGCCGCAGTCAAATTCTTATCACGAGCATACCTTCAAGGCCTACTGATCGCTGTTCATGTTGTATTACTGACTTCGAATTGGCGAGCGAAGCCGTTAAGTTACCCTGCTGGTCAGCTAAGAAGCCATTTTTTTCTATATTGTGAAAATTAATTAGGCAGTCTAAAGGTAGATTGCTTCTTTTCGCCTCGTAGCCCAGCCCTTGCTTCTCTTATTCCTGCCATCGTTTGGCTCGTACGATATTCTCACAGTCGGACAGGATTTGCATGCGTGTTTGGTTGCCAGAGCTTCTCCTGTTTCATGGGACACCCATTTCCTTCCTTCTTGAATACCATGAGGATGAAAACGCATATCTTCTTAGAAAAGATGCCCTTCTTGCACTTTTTCTGCTTTTTCGCTTTTTCGCTTATTCGAACCTGTTTACCCTTCTACTTCATAGGCAGGAACTCTTTTGGTTGGACTGCGAATTCAGTAAAATTTATTACTTTTATCCTATTTTCTTTCATTATTTTTTTATTTTCTCAGGCCTCCCTAAAATCTCAAAATCCTACGGGTATGGTGTTCTGTTTGCGTGTGTTGTTCTCGACTTTATATTCACTTTCTGTTTTAATCAGGGCCTTGCTTGTTTGTGTGTTTTCAAGGGGGCAAGGTCGTGCTGTGGCGCGCGCAGACGGGTTCGCCGGCATTGTCAGCCAATGCACCAATCCCACCTCAGGAGACCGATTAGCTAGGCGGTGGCTTGTTGCTGGTGATGGGGAAGAGATTGAAGTCGATCCTCAGCGCATTTCGTTCCTCACTTCAAACAATCTGAATCGCTCGAAATTATCACGGGCGCTAAAAGCCGTGCCTTGGACGGTTGCCAACTGACGGGATAACTTGAACACCGCAGTCAACCCAGTGTGTGTTTTGTTGTGTGGAATGGCAGACTGAGAATTAGGCTGCAATAGCTCCTTCTTAACGTGGCTCTTATGGCGCTCCTGTGCACCTACTAAGGTGATGTTGTTGTGGCGTGTGTTGGTGTGTGTTCGCGCCCAACACCTGTGCCCTTCTCCATCTCCGGTCTTCTCGAATTTTGTCTTGATATTGGGTTTAGGTGTGAGAGTGGGGTAGATTCTCCGCAAGCCTACTTTCACCATAATCCCGTGGGAGTCGTGTGCGTGTTCGTGCTGGTAGTAAGTTCGTTGATCCCAAACATCCAGGGTCACCACCGCTCTGGATCAGACGCAGTGCTGCTTTGCACGTGAGTGAAAACTTGTGTTGTACATGTACATCTGGTAATCTTCCATGCCACGACTCTTTGCTCGTTGTTTTGGATTCGGACTCGTCTTAATGAAGACTGAGCTGGTGTACCCTGGGAATGTGTTCTCCACTGTCGGTCTCATCGCCCATCTCATGCATTAGTCAAATGGCTCAGCCGGGTAGTCAACGGCTGATGATGTGATTGGGTGGAGTGATTAACGTAACGTGAATGTCTATGGCTAGGGCCAGCGACTATGCGCCTGTAGGGTGTCCGTTAGCCTAGTTTCTGACTATCTGGCGCGTCTACAGATGGCGGATAATGGAACGACATTCAGTGAAGGTTAGTTGCGAAATAAACATGTTCCTGAGTCTGTCGAATAAGCAGCCGAGGACTAGCAGCGACAGTGCTACCAGGGCGTGGAGGGCTGTGGGGTCTGGTGCACTGACTGCCTTATAAACTGCAGCAAGTCTTGGTGACGGCATTGTGACCTGGCGACCTTCAACTGCCATTAAATGATGAGGTTCTTGAGTCCGAGTGCTAAAGAAGGCAACCTCGAACAAGCAATCCAAGCGGCTGTTGGGCGCCCGCTTTTATTCGAAATCCCAAAGATCCTTTATGAACCTCAAATGTGCCAGTCTGCACTCTGTGCGACAGTATCGCGAGGATATCTCTGACCACACAAGTAGACGACTGACGCGGTTTGGGCACGTTCTCCGTCATCCGTCTTTCGAGCTCTGCTGTGCTGCCCTCGATACTGCGCCGCAGCCGATCTGGAGGAGCTGGAGAGGAGAGCAACTGAAGACTTAGTTGGAAATCGTTCGTCAAGATATAGAAGCGTTTCCTGGATCTCTGGTCTTTCGTCTCCGTCGCTGGAGAAAAGAATAAGCGCAACTTACCAGGTCCTCTGCCGCTAATCGTCACGCGTGAAGACGTACCGTCTGTGACATCATTGAGGCTGGCTAGATCACGCATGATCACAGCCGTATCATGTACAATTACCTCTGGAATGTGTTCTACACTTGTAAGGATTACTTATGTGTGGGTGTAGTATCGGTGTCGTACAGTCTTATCCCAAGATACTAAAGTCACACCGGCTGTCTGCACACCGCCATCCGCCACCTGGATAGCTGACTGGCGGATTGAAGCACTGTTAGATCTGTCTGTACATTTTGTGCCCTGATTGTTATTTTCTCCTCTGTTTCATATCTATTTTATATTCCTTTCCTTTAATAATCACAAAAGCTGCTATACTACTTAAACTTACTTCACCGTTTCCTCTGCCGGCGACGTCACTAGCTTGGTTGTCTTTTTTCACCTGAGGATTTCCTCTTTTGGTGCTGGTTGCACGTTTTGCTGATTTGCCACAGATTGCCGATGCCACTTTTATCGATTGCCTGCCCTGCCATTCATTAGCTTGCAGTTGGCATTGCTGTGTGCCCAAATTCACATGGGGGAAGCTTCTCCTTTGTTCCACTGTCGTGTACAGATTGTTGAGTTTTCCAAGTAATGAGTGCAGAGACGGTTTAGGGACATGGGTCACCTTGTTTTTGCGTTTTGGCAAAACTACCGCACCTAGATGCGTGTGCTGATGTCTGGAAAAATAAAGCCTGTCACCATTTCGCCATGTCCGTAAAAAGTAAGAACGTCCCTTTTCTACTTGATTCGTTTCTCTGTCTTGGAAAATTTTGCGGATAGCTTTTGGACTAACATATAGGGTGGTGGCCCGGGCTTTCCTGATTTGCCGATATTTATTACGGCATATAGACTCAAAATTAAGCCAACTTAAACTCTGTCTTAAGTCTTGCTCTACGCTGGTGAGTTTGCAACGGTATCTAATCACGGATTGCAACCCCTGATGGCCTAACCCGCAACCAGTTAGTTAGAAATCCACGACCCTAATCCTTTAACCACGGACTTGTCTTAGCCTTTGCGGTCGGGTATATTGAAAAGAAGATGAGTATGTCCTATATTGAAATCGATAGGCGCCCCCTATAGTATTATTTATGTGCCCAATGAACTCCTAACCAACAGGTCGCAGGCTTGAGCTTCAAGAATTGTAAAACTTGGAGTTGGATCTGACTGGCTGATGAGGTGTAATAAACCAGAAATTGTCACTCCAGTCTCCCTTGTCTTTGTCGCTAATCTCATACTTTCTATGTCCCTAGCCGCTGAGCGGTTCCTAATGGAACTCTAGTTTGTACCCCAAGGTACAAAGAATGAGTATTCCCTATAACGCGATGGGTAGCCAGCTCGTGACCTCCAACTACGACACCTGTCTAGTGTGCTGAACAATCAGGCGAATCGAACTTCACCACTCCACACCAAGCTAGTAATATCCGTTTCCCTGCATATTGCAACTAACGCTTCCCAGGCACATATTCTCACTCACCGTCTATAGGCGTAGTCTGATCTCTGGTTGTTAACTCTTCCGTTCCTACATACAGTAAGGCTCAGAATACGTGCAATATGCCGACATTTGCGAAAGATTGACACTCACTTGCTAATCAGCATTGAGTAAGGTTGTAATACTGATGATCGTGTAGCGTATTCTCATTTCGTTTCGGCCACAACAGGATGCTGGCTTTTTAACGAGCTTATTTCTGTCAAAACGTTTGTACTGTAAAGAATTTCTACCTAAGCAGTATGGATTTTATAATTGATTTTGACTGCCTGTATAATTATGAGATTTTTACGATTGTGAAGTGTTCATTCATAATACGTCGTATCCGTCAATTTATTAATGCTGCCAATAATGTATACAGCATGGTCCACATCTATTGCAACATTTTATGACAAGTATGTGACTTCTTCCTGAAACCGTAGGCAGAAAAGTACTTTTCCTTTAGCAGGATTTACACAGCGCGCAGTTTTTAAACTTTGGCGATCAATAGGTTTCAAAATTATTCAGCAATTTAGAAACTTTTCTTAAAACTGCAAGGTACCCTTTCTTTAAGTATAGAATTTAAAGAAGGCGTAAGTTGTTAACACACGAGTACAGGAAAGAATTTTTTCGTGTACCTTTATAATAACATATATATTTAAATTTATAGAGGCAGACAAAATCCATGCCAAAAATGCATACTGATTAAGTAGCGATTTTTACAGTACATAAGTTTTGTCATAAAAAGCCCGTTATAAATCCGACATTTTATCGTGACTAAACTGACTTGAGAATAAGGTACACGATCATCAGTATTTACAACCCACTTAATGCTGATAAGTGAGTGAGTATCAGTCTTTCGTGAACGTCGGCACGTTACACGAATTCGGAGCCTTACTGTAAGTAACAGTTGCTGTGTGCGTTGTCCTTTTTAAACTGTCTGGAATTACCGACAGTGCCCACTACTGTGTCTATCCCATCTTAAAGGGGTATTCATTTATATAGACCCCTGTATGCATTGTAATATTTTCGTCGGGCACCAAGGCAATCGCATTTGCATAAATTCTCCGGATGTTTATGAGTGTGAGTGTATTTTTTTCTACAGGTACCAATGACAACCGCTTTCTCGAGTATTTGATTTTTTTTCATGATTCTTGAAACGGTGGACTGTGACGCCGGCACCTGCAGGATCCCCATTTCCTGGACGATTTCGGTCTCGGTCATCTCGTTTTGAGCATTGACCATCTCAACGACAAGCTGCTTAGTTGCTTCTGATGTTTGTTTCGGCCTTCTCTTCTCATAAGCGGTGTTGAAATCTCGCTCGTAATTTTCATTTTTGCTCAGTTTTTTTGCAATTCTTTTGACTGTCGAATAAGACAAATTGAATGTCTCGCCTATCCTCTTTAGAGGGATTTCCTGCTCAATATTGAGCAAGAATTAAAATTACGAGCGAGATTTCAAAACCGCTTATGAGAAGAGAAGGCCGAAACAAACATCAGAAACAACAATGCAGCTTGTCGCTGACATGGTCAATGCTCAAAACGAGATGACCGAGAGCGAAATCGTTCAGGAAATGGGGATCCTGCAGGTGCTGGCGTCACAGTCCACCGTTTCAAGAATCATGAAAAAAATCAATAACTCGAGAAAGCGGTTGTCATTGGTGCCCTTAGAAAGAAATACACCCACACGCATAAACATCCGGAGAATTTATGCAAATGCGATTGCCTTGGTGCCCGACGGAAATAGTACAATGCATACAGGGGTCTATATAAATGAATACCCCTGTAAACTCGCGTGTGATTTGCGTTGCACTGCAGTCCCCCCCCCCCCCCCCCCCCTAGCTCCCGCCCCTGGAATGCTGAACACTTGTAACTCGCTCCCCCCCCCCCCCCCCCGTGCAGATGTCTCGAGATCCCCACACTCCCCCTTCTCTCTCTCTCTCTGTCGCCGTTTAGGCTGAGTGCCGCGAAGCGGTCATCAATTACGCCAAGGACATTGAGGAGGAACCGGATCTGGACCAGCGAATCGCTACTGCCTGCGTCGCCGCCGAAGACCGTTTCTGCTCTGGTGTACGTCAGAGTGTGCGCAACCAGTTGGCCGCCGTTGACGTACCATCCGCCGATCGGGAGGCCTTCCTGGCCGAGGCTCAAACGAATCTGCGCGATGCCATGTTCCAGTGCCTGGTTGAACACAAAAATCACCCGCGAATGGAGCCCCAGTGTCGGTCAGCCGTGGAACACTTCCAGATCATCAGTAAGTTTGACATTCGGCCCACCAGGGACTGTCTAGCCGACTGTAGTAGTAGTAGGTGTAGTAGTAGTTACAGCCTAGATTGGCGGTTCTCGCCGTGATAGCTTCGTTGTTAAGCAGGTACCTGCGCCGCATTTCTCTGATTGGCATATTGCTTATGCTCGAACTAAACAACATATCATTTTATCCCGGTAGCCTTGGGAAATTTCTTCAAGTAACTGATCACAAACGGCACTGAATTGCAACTGTACACTGTGAATATCTTTATATTAGTCCTAGCTCCTGCAGGACTAGTTCAGACAGGAAGCAATAGATTGGAGAGTCCCATTGGATAACCTCGCAGTCAGCCTACTGTGTGTGTTCCTGTGGAGTTGCTGACTGGTGGGCTGCAAGTCAGACTGCAATGCCTCTATCTTACTGGCCACTATGGCACTCGCACGCATATGACATTTGTGTCACCCGCTCCCATCGTATGAAAACCTGATGTGATCTGTTGCACGAGCACGACCGCGTGCGTGTCGTAGCCCTTGTTGGACCAAGAGTCCTCCCGGAGTCCAAACTGATTGTAGTTGGAAGACGGAGAAAGGCCGAGACCTCGAGCCAAAGGTCCGGGGGGGGGGGCGTGAGTTGGGTGGCTGGCCGGAAACTGCAGGCGAACAGATGCTGATAGTCATGCGGAGAGAGGCCGCAGTCGGGACAGCTGTTGGGTGTGGATGGGTCGAGCCGGTGTTGGTACTGACGAAGGACAATTGAATTGAGCCAAAGTGCAGCAAGTGATCCTCGGGAATTGTTTTTGTGAGGCCGCAATCAGAGGTGGATAGCCGCCCGTTGGACCCTGTCGTTTGCCACAAATAAACTGTCAGTGCTGATTCGTTGTCGAGTTTGTTGGCAAAATTTTGCTGCTCTTATTTACTCATTACTCCCTTTTTCATGCTACGAGTATGTCGCATAGCTACGACACAAGCCCGACTGACATTCAGCTGGAGTCAATTACTGAAGGCAACACTATTGATCAGTGTTGAAGATAATGCCCTTACACCGCTTTACTCCCCCCTCCCCACTTTCACCTGTGGTACACAATCCAGCCTTACTTTTTCGGTCTCAGCGTTGGCATGACATGACTTGTCATACGCTCGCGAGGTCTGTCAGAGCTGTCTAACTAGGATGATCTTGAATCGCGCAAGCCCCCTTGCGCGCCGCTTGACTACATTTTCGACAGACGTCCAAAATGTATACTGTCCTCCCCGATTTGCTATTATCAAGTGGAATGGTGGAGCGGTCTTGAGGTGTACGAGGGACTGCTCCTGTGCTCTAGGATGGCAAGGCTGGCTATTTGTCTGGAATTCATCCTAACCGAGACGGTTGCCACCGCCGCCGCCAACTTGCACTCTTATGCGGCACCAATCGGGTCTCCTACGATCAGCTCTTTCAGTCTCCGCCGACTTCCGTCAGCACAGAAAGCTACTTTCCGCTTAATCACAGGTTACTATAAAATGTCGCCTATCGACCATCTTCATGCAGAGGTCTCTGTCCTGCCGGTCGCCACTCACAGCGTACTCTTGGGCCAGCTGTTTTGGTGGACCTGTTCGCAACCCGGCTATCCTTATCATTCCCGTTGCCAAGTTCCTGAACCTAGCCGCAGCATTCGGCCGTCCATTAGAGCTCTGCACAAGGAAGTCGTGGCCTCATGTTTCTTGGTGGTTCTGCCATCATGGCAGGCTTCCAGCGTCTTCACCAGAGAGCCGTTTTGGAAGGCACTATCCAGCAGTCTTTTTGGGCAGCTATCCACCTCCGATTGTGGCAGTGTGTCATCCAATTTTCTCACCAGAACACATGAGCTCAGTCTGAGGGTTCTACTCCCTTGAGGATTGTAATCTAATTTTTTATTCATGGAATCCCAGCACTGTACTATCAAGTCTTTGAAATAACGCGGCTTCCAGTAGTTTCACATGCTACAACCTCTTGAGAATTTTCCGTTTCGGTCGCCACTACGTAGGGGGTAGCAACTGCCTAGGCTGTATCGCAATGCACGCGTATAGCCGGTCGGCAAGTGGCTTCACAAGGCGTATTTCTAATTGTAAAAAAATCTCTTGCCTACAGAAATGAAAGCGGGAGAAGAACTTTATGTCAAATAGCCATTGTTTCACATTGTACATGGTAAGAGAGCAACTTTAGGCAAGAAGAAACTTTCAAGACAACAAGTCAAGAAACTTGTTGGGTTCAACTCAAGAGTAAACACATTACATCATCAGGAATGACTGAATTATAGGAATGGCTGACACTGTTTCGTGATTTAGCGTGGGTGCGCGACGTTGACTAGCGAAACGAGTCGCATGGTAAATGCACTGGACCAAAACCGAGACTAGACCGGGGCACGGCAGACGCTACTCGGGTTGCCTTATCATAAAAAAGCCGAATACGGGGTCATGTTGATGGTACGCCTAGATGCAGACCCAGACACCAACTGCTGACAGTAAATCCGCTATAGATGCCCTACACTCTCCTTAGCCAGCAGTTCTGGTGGAGTTGTTCGCAAGCCGGCCTTCCTTATCACCACCGTTCTCAAGCTCCTGAATCCAGCCGCAGCGATCGGCCGTCTATTAGAGCTCTGCACAAGGAAGCTATCGCCTCGTGTCTCTCGGATCTACCCGTTAACGGCTCTGACAGCATGATAGGCTTCCAGCCTCTTCACCAGAGAGCCGTTGTCGAAGAAAAACTAAGTTACCATCCCCCGTCCTTTTGGGCGGCTATCCACCTCCGATTGCGGCTTTGGATCAACAACTCCCGCGGGTCACTCGATCTACCAGTGGTTACTCAATGCTCCTTCGCCTGTACCAACACCGGCTCGACCCGTCCACACCCGACAACTGCCCTGACTTCGGCGTTTCTCCGCGTGATTGCCAGCATCTATTCGCGCCTGTAGTTCCCAGCCAGGCATCCAACTCACCCCCGCTGACCTTTGGCTCAAGCCGGTCGAGGTCTCGGCTTTTCTCCGTCTTTCAACTACAACCAGTTTGGACTCCAGTGGAGACGGCTAAGCGTTTATTTTACTTTTATTTCGTCTCTGACTCAAGTCACTGTCCCTGCTCCTGAGTACATAGTAAACTTTTTCGAAATCGATGGTTGAACTATCCTGATTGTGCGTAATGACTGATGCACTGTGAATGTCTATGTGTGCCTCTGCCTCCCCCCTGTGTATGCCAATAGTTAGAGACATGCGCGGCCTCTGAGCTGCCCAGTAAACGCAGCGCGGGGAAGCCGCCCCCATCGCCGGCCTTAAATCGTGCAGCCTACATTTTTTCTCCTTTGTCCGTACAGTTATACTATTTGTCAGCCTCTTAATAAGTGACTTTTATTAAATACTGCTAATGAAAGGATAGTCAATGATTATAATACTACGAAGGGTCCTATTGGGATCTTTATCGCGCTACTTGAACTCACTTATCCCACTGCAGGTCTTAATGACGTGAGGATTTCACCCGGTTTCTACCTCGACTGCCAACAGGCCATCAAGCTCTACTGTCAGCCGCCTACGGATCCTGGCGCGGTTATGCGACCGCCGGCCCAAAGCAAAATGGAGGTGGTGGCATGCCTGAGCCGCAAACTCCTGGAGTTGAGTCTTCTGCCATCCAGCGCCGAGAACAGCACCACCGCCATTCCACCAAGATGTATGCGTCATCTGCGCTTTGAACTGCTTTCGCGTGCGGAGTCGATCCGCCTGGATCCCGAGTTGGATGCAGCCTGTAATCCAGAATGGAAACGCTATTGCGCTCATGTAGAAAGCGGTGAGGGTGAGGTGGGTTACGTCTGTCTACCTGCATGCTTGCTTTTGTTTATTTCTAACCAGCCCCAGGTGGCCCTATGCTTTGAGTTTATGCAAATGCAAATAATTCGACCGTCCTTTCTGGCGTTGACTTGGGCGTGACTTACGCAGAGTACCACGCTCCCTGTCCCCCTCTGTCCTCGCCTACCTGGGCCTGGTGTCATGCCGGAGTCAAGAAGAGCGAAGGTGGGATCAGGCGCTGGGGCGGCGTGAACCAAAAGTATCAGTTTACTAAAGATAGGCAAACATGTGTGAACTCCCTATGCATAACATGCATGCATGCGTACGGGCGAAGACACAGCAGTTATTGGCTAGTCGAAATAGTAATAAAACACGGCTACTTTCTTATCTCGAGTAGTATAATGAAATGTTTAAGTATGTCTATCCCTTTGACGTGTCACTTCACACCGCTGTTTGCGAGTGCCAGCACGCCTGATCTGCATGCAATGAACCGTTATTGCAGCAATCAACAAAGGGGTGAACAGCATGCACATATAGGTACCACCGCGCTTGCCCAAGTTAGTGTCAGGATACCTTTTTGATTGTCGGACTCTGTTCAGTAATCCCTGCAGACACAATTCGTTCCATCAGTCCCTTGGCGTGATTGGCACAGGCTGTACACAGCCAGCAGACCATATCCATAACTGCACAAAAAACCGCTACTATGAGTTACTGGTGCTGGCGCTTAGACGGAGGCTAGATTGTAAAATTGTACCAGGGCTATTTGAAATGCATCGAGACCACTGGGGAACGGGACAGCACCTAGTGCCTATCTTTTGCAGCTGGTTTCCCAAACGTTTAGACAACGTGCAATCGCAGTTACATTTACCGCTCTATCTGACAGCAGCTGTTGGGACCGACTAAATTTTCCATCCTGAGACATCCTTTGCAGTCTGTTACTCTGTCGGAATTAGCTGCCACCTTATTTACTCGTTTGTGTCGCAATGTACGCATGCCTGGGCGAGTGGTTCGTCTGATTGCGTCGGTTCCAGGGATTCGTAGTATTTCCTTTTTGAATACGCGCCAATAATGCGAATTTTCTCCCAGGCTCAGTAGGGGCAGGACTTTTACTGGCGAATAAGAGTGTGGGCATTGGCGTTAGATTTTTGCTTGCGTATTTCGGATGATGGGAGCAATGTCCAGTTGTTGGTGTCTGTGGCAGGCCCCCCCCCCGCCATAGACGTGCGTCATCATAATGAAGAAGATGAGGTTGAACTCTGTGTCACCGAGACTGGCTCAACAGTTCGACGACTGTTTCCAATCATGCGCACCGTGTGCCTCACAAGAGCGTGGGCGTAGGAAGAGTGACTTAAACGTGAATTTGTTTTTAAAGATTGTAAACTGATGTTGCATCTCTCTCTCTTCTCCCCACCTACTTTGATCTCCTGCCATGACGAAGGGAAGTGGGTTTCGGGCAGAGTGGTCGACAAACCTGAATAGCCTGAGTGTACACTTGTGCAAGTGCTGCAAGCAAATTTCCTAAATTTGTGAATGCTTGATTATTTCTCCCATGCCAGAGGGAAAGCATTTACGAAAACTTATCAATAATAATGAACAGCATTAGGCATATTAAGTGCTTAAGAGAACTATAAGAAGAACTAAGTGTTTGTTAAGAAAAATAAAATTTTCTCGATAATCCTCAGGTTCTGGAAACGTAAAAAATGGCTATAAATTCGAACGTGAATTTTAACTAGTTCGTTAACTGTGAAACTTAAAGCAACCACATTTTTTGTATACAAAAAGAACTTGCCTTCAGTCAAAATATTTTGTATGTGTGGGAACGTTTAGATACATAGTTATTGAATATCGTTGAATGAATTCTCTCTTCTTTTCGCTCGTTTTCGGTGTATTCATTGATCTGTTTACAAATTGTCCGTTTGTTCGACGTTTACATCAAACCCTTTAAAATAAGATATAACTAAACAGCATTTACCTAAAAAATCTAGCTTTTGGATACTATTTACTATGCAGATAGCTATGTTGGTCAAATGTAGAAATGCTTCAAAACTGCAAACCGCATTTTCGACTATACAACATGCCTGCTAGATACCACGCATATTGTTATTCCTAAAATCAATAAAAAAGTTTCCATAATAGGTTACCTCTTTAGAAAGTGCTTTTATTGGATAGTTAGCTCATGAACTTCTGCGTATATTAACTTTTTCCAGGAAAATTGTGGACTTTTGACAATTCCTTTAATTTACCTGAAGAAAAACGATTTAATTTGACTGGGGATAAAAGAGCATACCTTTCTCTTTATAACGGATTATTTTTCGCTTGAGGAGATTTCAAGATCCGTAATAAACGTACGAATGCAGAAAAGCAAGCCACTTATGTGACTATTTATTGAAATACATATTATTCTTCTGTCTGTTCCGTTTCTAAATAACGCTTTAGCGGAACCTATTGTTTACAAAAAAGTATATTTCTAACTGACTGACATAAAAGATGGCCTTCTTTAATTCCACTTCGCAGTAACATGTATGAAAAGGTTTGGTTATGTGCAAGGTCAGGGGTGAGGTTTAAACAAAATGCGACGAAACGTTTTTATTACTGCATTTTGTGCAAAAAACTTCACAGAATAGCTAAACATAATTTTTAAAACTTCTCTCACTGCTTGTTTCT
This sequence comes from Ligula intestinalis, assembly GCA_036362985.1. Taxonomy (NCBI): domain Eukaryota; kingdom Metazoa; phylum Platyhelminthes; class Cestoda; order Diphyllobothriidea; family Diphyllobothriidae; genus Ligula; species Ligula intestinalis. The sequence goes on along the minus strand of JAYGXS010000004.1, from coordinate 59,921,228 downwards.
GAAAATAAGTGCGATTCCTTAAACTTCGCTTTGCTGCCATTTGATCAACTTCGCACAAAATTTTCCAGTACTAAAAGGGACTATTTTCCACCTTTTTTAATAATTTTGAAATTCTTACACAGCACAATGTATATTAGAAAAAAAAAGCTTTGTTCTGGCTTTCCTTATAGCATACGGAATTACTTTTATGTAAACATACTCATGATTTAGCAAAGATGAGAGCCTATTTCCCCCAATAACTTTCAATAAGAGGGTAGTTTTCAAACCAAAGCCCTTTTTATTATTAAATTCAATCAGTTGATCAAAATACCCTGTCCAGATATACACTAAACTACCAAGTTAAATTTCGTCCTGAAATTTGTTTGCAGTATTCGCAGAACTGTACGTGCCCCAAACGCCTGGTCTTCGATTGTGACCAGTTAGTCGCTCCTCTTCCTCCTCCCAATCCCGATGCTCTTCATTTTGTTTCATAGGCTATCGAGTGTCTGCGACAGCACAGACGTAAACTCTCTACCAAATGTCATACCGTGGTGTTCAATCGTGACCGTCTGGCTACCATTGACCGCAACACAGACTACAAACTGCTGTCCCTGTGCGAACCAATGGCGCACCTGCATTGTCCGCATCTGCTGGATGACAGGAAGAGCTTTCGTCAGCTGGCGTTAGGAGCAGACCTACTGGACTGCCTTTATGCGGCCAGCATATCGAGCGCGCATGCGGACACTTTCGACCCGCAGTGCCGACAGGTGGTGGTGAAACGAATGCGGACGCAACGGATGGACTTTCGTCTGGATGCCAAGCTGGGCAAGTACTGCAGGTATATCGAAAGATGGATGTTACTTTCATCCTGCTAGCCTACCTACTTAATTTCTGCTCCTTTAAGTTACTTAGTTATTTTGGCAAAACTGTTTTGTAGGGTCGCCTGAATATCTATTCTTCCCGCCCAACCGTCTAACGTAATTTTTGGGCAAACATTTAATTCTTGGTTAGCGAGTGTAAATGAATACTTAAGTGTGTTCAGTTCAGTTCAATTTGCCTTACTCGTAATTAAGTCTACCCATTAGATCAAAATAACGTGACCAAGTATATGTCAAGTCAAATTTCGTCATGATCGTTGTAGGAATTCTTAGACGTACTGTATAACTTTACTCAGGATTTTCTCTGCGAACTCGTCTTCTCCTTTTGTGTATTTTGTAGGATGGACATGAAGGTCTTCTGCTCGGAAGACGTTGAATCCGACTCCGCCTCAGCGTTCGAGCAGGGCAATAAGGTTTTGAACTGCCTGACGAAGCAGTACATTGCCAGTTCCCTGAAGGGAAGAGCTCCTTTAACGCGTCCTTGCGCCAACCACATCCGAACAGTTAGTCACGTCTCTCTTTTTGCGCACACCATCTCCGTGTTTTACAAATGTGATTTTATTGTACATGGCAGACAATTCATGTGCAATCTCCGCCTCACTTCCCCACCCCCCGCTCTCTAGCTCCTGATCGATGCGAATCTCAATCATCACGTGGATCCCGTACTGGTGGAGCTCTGCTATGGAGATCTGCGTGCCTATTGCTCCGAAGAACTGGCCCTCGCGGGTGTAGACGGGGACGATGCTGATGGCCTTGTCGGTGAATGCCTCCGTCGTCAAGTAGCTCTGAAGCGAGTCCATAATGCGTCCTGTGTGAACGAAATACTCAATCTGAACCTGGCTTCACACACGGACATCGACGTGGATCCAGTTCTGGCACGAGATTGTGCTGAGACAATCAAAATTGCCTGCGCTGAGGTTTGTTTGCTGACAAATGACCTGTATGTTGCTTTCCTTAATACTGTAAGTCTCGCAAATAGCGCATCGGCTTCCATCCAGGATGCATATAACGCCTTGCTTAGGGTGGTGGAGGGGTAATTTCAATGACCAGAACCAGAAAAAGACAGCGATATCATTGACATAATTCGTTTCTGACCGCCATTTCAACATTTGCCAGTCTCTGCACTGAATACAGGAATGCCCTCTGCCCGCTGTTTAACTTTTAGGGGTTTTTATATACAACTTTCGTAATAATCCTTTTCAGCGGGACCTCTAGCTTCTTATTCGGAAACTGTGTTATCGTTAAACAGCCGAGGAGTCGCGTGCAAACGTGAGCTATCTGGATGTTATAGCTACTTTTTAACGCAAACCTCACAGGAAGGTGTCGCGCAGTATGTCACTAAATCGGGCGCCAGTGATGGGCGCAGCATTTATGCCTGTATTTCATCTATCTTTATCATCTTGATGTTTACATATGTTGTTTTCCCGTTGTGATTGAATTTCTTGAATCGAAAAGTCTTGTGTAGAGTGCGTTTTTCTCGTCCTTCCTTCGTTGTTGATTCAGCGCCCTTTTTGATGTTATCCGTTTTATTCTCCTCCTTTTCCTTCTCCTCCTCCTCCTCATCCTCCTCCTCTTTCTCCTCCTCATCCTCCTCCTCGGAACTCGGCATTTCGCTATCGGGCGTTTGAAATCCACTGTAGCATGAAGTCATACTTTCAATTCGAAAGCACACCGAAGAATTCCAATCAATGTCTTGTAGTTTTATTCGATTTCAACGTTGGCAATGGGTTGTTTTCGCAGACTTGGATAGACAGCTAGCTAGCATTGCCGTTAAAGACAGGGGAGACTGGAATGGCCATTTCTGGTGTATTAGCCGTCGTCAGCCAGTCATACCCAGACCCAAGTGGCGTACCACCCAAACCTCGAACTTGCGACCTTTTTGCTCAGAGTCTTATGCCCTAAACATCGAGTCCCGAGCTCGTTGCTCGGATGGAGCACCAGTTTTGGTTGAGCATGACTAGCTGACGATGGCTAATAAGGCAGAAATGACCATTTAAGTCTCCCTTGTGCCTAAGGCGCCTAGCTGCTACGGTTGCTGCCACGACCCTAGACATGAGGCCCAAGACATGGCAAAGTGGAACAAGTGCGTTTCGTTCGTGGTCGGTGGACGTTCGTCGGCGACTGTCTCTCCCGTCGTTCCGTCCTGTAACAATTTGTTTGCGGTCTTGTGAACCCGCCGTAATGTTTACTGCCTTCCACAACCATGGCTCCTGATGCAATACTCCTTCCATATTCTTCTTCAGATTGCCCCCGGTAACGGACGTCGTATGAAATGCCTGCTCATGGCTGTGGATAGTCCCTCACTCTCCGAACACGTTGATGCAAAGTGCCGGCGAAGTTTGACCCTGAGGCAGGATCTGTGGGCCATCTCCGCTAAGCAGTCCGCTGCTGCCGATTGGCGCCAGCTGGCGGCTGAGTTAAACGCCAGCACCTCAAGAAACCTCATCTTTGGAGTGGCCTTTGCTCTGGTTGGCCTCGTATTCATTTTTGGTCTACTGTGCGGCCGGGTAACACGACGTGTCTCAGTGAACATGAAAGAAAAATAATTGTTGCTGCTGCTGCTGTTTTGCTTCCTCCTCCCCTCTTCCGCTTAACTGCCAGTGTTTGTCCTTTGTGCATTTCCAGTCCACGACTATGTACTATCATCCAGCAGCCCCTTGGTGATCGTGTGCTTACTATTCCCCCAGAACTCTGCGCTTCTGTGCTCCCGGTTCTTTTTATCATGTGTATTTTCCGAAAAATTGATGTGTTGACGTCCCAGTGATTATATTTCACTATACTTCCTTCATGTTTGTTCATTTTAGCTTTAGGCAGTGGTAGGGGTTGTTTGGACTTATTACCTGCATTACTCGTCACATAAAAGTTGCGTTTTTTGGTCTGTGCTGCCGGAATATGTACAGTAGATTACATATCTTATGAAGGGTAGGAGATTGGGATATTTAACACACATTTGAGGTTGTTTATTTAGTTCTTTGGGTTGACTTGAGGCGAAAAATACTGTCTACTAGAATTGAACTCCGTTTGTCTCAATATAGTGGGAGAAAAAAAAGAGGCGGAAAAGAACTTCTTGTCTGTGCGTGTTGCACTATAATAGAGTATTCATGAAGAGTCCAAACTTTCTAATTATATCTGTTCACAAAACGGCAAATTTTGTTTTGCGTCCATGAACTTGAGGCTAGTGTACGTATGAGATAAAGCATTATTCTCAGTTAACAAATGTTTCTTTACAAATCTGTAACGTTTTTTTGCCCTAAAATGAAATTGAAGTCAGTGTACGTGTGAGATACAACATTAATGTCGAGAAAAGATCGATGAATTCAGTTTATAAAATGTTTCCTTTCAAATCTGTTACGTTTTGTGCGCTAAAAATAATTAACTTACAGGAGACCGAAATGTGTTTTAGTACGCCGAAATTACTGGTCATAGTTTACACTACATAAAATAACACGGAATTGCATTAATTTTCTCAGTAACGGTTTAAAGTAACTCCGTCCAAAGGTTGTGAAAATATAGAAAATCAATAAATATGAAAACTTGGTTCAGAACAGGCAAAAGATGATCATGTTGAAAGATATCAAAGCATAGTTTCGGTCACTCCGTTGTGCATTTAAAATCAAAGAACGGTGCCCTGTAGTAAAAGAACGTATTGAAAACTGATCTGGTTTACATAGAAATGTTAGTTCTTTCATTTCCAGCAGATTATTTATCTCTGATTTTTCGGGAAGTAAAATATTGGTCAAAATACACCCTTTTGATCTTGACTTCATCTTCAAATAAGGTAAAGTACACAGATATTCGTCTTCGAAATATCTAACTAGAGAGGTTGCTTGTTATAGAAAATTTTTAAATTAATCTTCGACGCCTACAATCCTCCAGGCCCGGTTCCTTAGGAGGTTGGAGAAGTCTTGGGAAGGCCAGAGTAGAAGAAAGAGTTTACTGTGTACAAAAAGGAACGGAGAATAGATGGAGAGAAGTTGGATTTCGGAGCACACATCATTCCGCTGGAGCGCCGTGCTCCTAAGGGACGTCTGTGGCCGAGAGCCATTTTTTTGCTGAAAGTTTGATATTATCATCAAAATGAAGTTCTCATCAGCATCATCAAAAAGGGACTTGTTCGAGTGGTGCTTAGCGGCCGCGAGAACCCACACACACGTGTTTGTGTCCGAGTGGAAGTAGGTCAAGTCTCTACAGGTCAGCGCGACTGGAAGCGCTGACTGAGGTATTGGATGATCTTGAGACGGCTGGCCTTGGAAAATGACGCCGGACAAAGCAATAGTGGAGGTGGGACTGCAGAGACCACTACAAGTGCTCCCCTTCTAGACCGCAGTAAGGATACTGAAAGAATCCGAACGGAGGAAGGGTAGTTGAATTTAGTAAGGGAGGTACATACCAAGGTAGAGTTGTAAACAGCGTGGACGGCTGTGGTTGGCATAAATGGGCCAGGTTGCAGAAGTGGCTGGAACAAGCCGGTGGTTCGGTAATGCGTCAACAGCAAATCAGCATGCCATGTCAGTATGAGTTAAACCAAGAGGTACGTTGGCAGTACAAGGAAGGTCAGAGATTGGCAAGGAGATCTTGGTGCTGGCACTCATTAGGGGACATGGAAGGAACCATGGCCTGGGCTGAGTGGGCGGTGAGTGGTTGAAGATTTCGACCTCGCTTCATGACAAGATGTCTATGTAGTACATCTTCATATCGCGGTCACATCAGATGACACAAGAAAAACTCAATCAAAGGCGAGGGAGGTTAGAAAATGAATGAGATCAACCACATCAGAAATCACAACTGCAGGTTACCAAATAGGCAGGAACAGCAATACAGGGACAGCAGGCCACATCAGAAGTTTAAATGAGAGTTCACCTCCCGATTGGCGTCACCAGTTATAGGAGTTAAGGCTAAGACGGTTAACCCTAACAGCTAAAATCTTCCAGGTCCAGTTCCTTATGAGATCGGAGAAGTCTTGGAAGGTCAGAGTAGAAGAGATAGTTTATGGTGTAAACAAAGGAACGGAGAATAGATGGAGAAAAGTTGGATTTCGGAGCACACGTCATTCCGCTGGAGCGCCGTGGTCCTTAGTGACGTCTAGTGGTCGAAAGTGGGGAAAAAATACTTGTTCGAGTGGTGCTTAGCGGCCGCGAGATCCTAGACGCACGTGTGTGTGTGTGTGTGTCCGAGTGGAAGTAGGTCAAGTCTCTACAGGTCAGCGCGACTGGAAGCGCTGACTGAGGTATTGGATGACCTTGAGGCAGCTGGCGTTGAGAAATGACGCCGGAAAAAGCAATGGAGGAGGTGGGACGGCAGAGACCGCTACATATTCATTCTAGGCTTTTGTTGTGGAACTTCATTTTCGCAGCAATGATTTGACATGTTTGGGTGATTCTAAAGTCATGAACTAGACAGACATCTACATAAGGAGGAATTTTTAAGAACTCTTTATTTAGGTTAACGCTTTTAAGGTATTTCATTTTGCTAAGTTTCCGTTAAGTTGGTTGAACGAAATCGGTATTTATGGACAACTAAAGCAAAACAGCAAAATTCGTGCAGTTTTCAACAGAATTTCGAAAATAATCTGCAGCTCGTCGCATTCGAACTCTTGAAATAATTACAAAGAAATGTGGCAAATATAAATTTTTAATATGCACAAGATTGTATGAATTTACTTACAAGTACAACCGTAATCTAACTTTTTAGTAAACAGCCAGCCTATCCGTGTGTGGCAGTCAGTCTATTTTTATTCCGCTTAACAGCCGGGATATTATTACCATCGAAAATATTTTTGCAATTGTCAATAGAAATTAATACAAAGCACGCAAGGATCTTTTCGGGTATCAAAAACGGACAATTTTACGAAGTATCCACACGTTTATTACATATTTAACTGTTGATGGAAGCAATTTAACTTACGAAAATTTTGTATTTGTACTTATTCTGTATGTATTTGCTATTTTTTCCACCCCTATGCCTTAAACGTAATTATCTTTAACATTGGGCCAGTAACTTTTCATATCGCCATTTCCTTAATTTCGAGTTATTTTGTAACTTGAATATTCTTAGGCTAGTAAATAGTAATAAGTCCACCAATGTGTACCTTAGTTTTGCTTATGGTTCGTACTTTACTTCTATAATAGTTTGGGGGCACGCCGTGTGTGCTGACTTTGCGAAAAATTACATTTTCTAGTGAATTCACTACATTATATGAGATAGGGAATCTACTGTAGGAAGATAAACCATAATAGACCTCTCTCGCAAGCATTACTCGTCCAAAGTAGGTTTGTTCGACCGCGTTAGATACCCTAGCCCAATAATTCTGTCTTACGGGGCCGGTGCTAAAATGGGTTAGATGGGTAGTCATGCTTGGTGAAATAAAACGGTTGAGCATATAAAAGTAGTGATAATTGGAATAACTCATTAAATAAGTCAATGTTGGTGCGCGATAATTGCAATGAGAAATGCAGCTGATAGGAAATAAGAACTGCGCAAATATTATTCGGGAATTGGAATAAACCGCATATCTACTCAGATCGAATGTTAAATAAAAAAGTTAAACCCTGAAAGATGGGCTTTTTTCCATTTTTCAAACTCACAACAGTTTATGGTGCATTTTGACATACATTGTAGCACGATAGGCTGAAAAGCAATCGTATGTCGCCACAGATGGAAACTTAACGTACAACCAAACTATGGTGAATTAAACTAGAACAAGTCAAGCAAAATGATAAACTAATTCAACTCATCAAATCTACATAAACAGAAGTAATTAAACGAAAAGATAAAACTAACAGTACCGCACGCCACTGCCTGTTTCCGTCTTGCGGGGTGAATAATTTAAATAGATATCCCGCGTCTGACAGATTCTGTTCCGTACACACGTATGACTATTGAGAAAAAGACTCGATCGCTGGGACAATACTTTAATTCACCTGGTGTTTTGAGATCGTCGAGGATTCGTCACCAGAGACATAATTAGAGAGCAGTAGCAAATACTACACCTACTCAGAAGAAGAGGATGCGATCACTGGAACAAGAGTTTTATTTTAGGCATTTCCGGCAGAAAGTTTGGGACTTGCATGATACGTATCTCATCAGATGCAGATACCCAACTCCAGTGAAGCCGCGGAAATTGCTGCCACACCCGAGATTCGAACCCGCGTCACTCTGGTTAGGAGCGAACGGCCTAACCCCTGAGCTATCGGGCTCGATGTCTTTGCCGGTTATTGATCGGGAAATAGATAAGAACATATGTGTTCACCGATCATATGCAGGGCACACCTGCCCTGGTATTTTTAATGCCTTTCAGCTGTCATGCGAGGATGTGAGTTACACAACCGCTTGCCACATGACTATGTATATATTGTTTACTATGTTTCAGTAACATAGTTATGGGTTAGGGCGTTCGCCCCTAACCAGATTGACGCGGGTTCAAATCTCGGGTGTGGCAGCAATTTCCGCGGCTTCACTGTAGTCGGGTATCTGCATCTGATGAGACCTAATAAGGTCAAAATACGTATCATGCAAGTTCCAATGTTTCTGCCGGTAATGCCTAAAATAACTAAGTTACTGAAACATAGTAAACAATATGTGCATAGTCATGTGGCAAGCGGTTGAGTGACTCACATCCTCGCATGACAGCTGAAAGGCATTAAAAATACCAGGGCAGGTGTGCCCTGCATATGATCGGAGAACACATATGTTCTAAGAGTTTTATTGTCCTGACGTTTCGGTTTCTGTCGGGAATCCTTTATTATAGGTCAGTCAGTCAGTATATTTGAGGGAAAAATAGGCTTGCGCATTTCAACTCCCTATTTGTCACATCAAAATTTCAAGAATTATAAGCAATTTTAACAAGTTTTCAATCAGGAAAATATAGACAGTCACATGGAGCAGTGGTGTTTCAAGGTTAATTTGGCACATCGTTCACGTTGTGTTGTAGCATGTGTATGTCAAGTCGGTGTTTAGATACCTCCACAGATTGGGACATAACAGTCGCCTCGGGAAGGTTATTCCACGGGTCCACGACACGATAAGAAAAAAAAATTCTTCCGTACATTCAATCGTCCTTGGGGCACATGCAGTTTGAAGGGATGCCCCCGCAGATTAGTTATAGTGGCGAGCTGGAAGAAGTCGTCATACATGAGAGCGCAGTCAAAGCCACGCACGATACGGAAGGTTTGTATCAAATCTCCGCGTAACTGCCTATAACTCAAAGAATAGAGATTAAGGTTATTTAGGCGGATCTCATATGGTAGTGAACCTTGGCCTCTTACTAATTTTGTTGCTCGCCGCTGCACCCTCTCAAGTACGTTATAATCCTGCCGCATCCACGGTCTCCAAGCTTGAATCGCGTATTCAAGATGTGGCCTTATGAAGGTACCGAAGATTTTCGAAAAACAGTCTTCATCAAAAACCGCGAATGCCCGCTTGATAGCGTACAACATTGAAGTTGCAGTTTTAGCCGCCTTACAACATTGTGTAGAAGGTTTGAGATTGTCTGTCATCCAGATGCCGAGATCCTTATGCATTTCTGTTTCTTGCAGAGGTATTCCGTTCAGATGGTAGGGTCGCGCATAAGGCACCGCATTTCGATTTCCCAGGCGCAGCAGAGCGCATGTGTTAGAATTGAAGGACAGCAGCCATCTATGCGACCAATCGTTTGATCGACAAAGCTTTTCCTGAAAGTAATCTTCATCGGCAGCACACCTGATAACCCTCCATATTTTTACATCATCTGCAAACATGGCACACTCGCAGTCCAATTCCTGTGCACAATCATTAACGAACAAGAGAAAGAGGGTGGGTCCGAGTACTGAACCTTGAGGTACTCCACTCTCGATGACTGTCGGCCTTGATTTTTTTCGTCCTACACACACCGTTTGGGAACGACCAGATAGGAAATTCTCAATCCACGTAAGAAGTCTGCTTCCGATACCCATCAGTCTCAACTTATGCAGGAGACGTTGGTGTGGAACACTGTCAAAGGCCTTCCGGAAATCAATGTAGGCTGCATGAACAGTTTCTTTTGCATCAATTGCCCTTGTATAGCTTTAACTAAATAAATAGATTTTATATTTTAGGCCCGGAGTGTCTCGGCATGGCAAACTTAGTGCTGTGGAAAAATAAATACATCATATAGAGCAAGTTTGTTACACATGACCTTCCCCTACGAAATCCAAATTGCGCATTCGACAATATATTGTGAGTTTCACAATATATTATCAATTGCTTCTTGATTATCTTCTCCATTACTGTGCAGCATATGAAGGTCAGACTCACATGTCTGTTGTTATTCGCAGATGCACGACCACCGCTTTTGTAAAGCGGTGTAATATGCGCTTATTTCCAGTCCGGAGGAAGTATTTCAGTATCAAACGATTTCTGGCACACTAGTGAAAGGGGTTTAGCTAGCTCTCTAGCAAGTTCCTTGAGCAATTTGGCAGAAATTTATCTGGACCCGGAGATTTACATTCCTTCATGCTTTTTAGTTCTTGAAAAATCGTCTCTCCTTCAAACAAAATACCCCCAATATTTGGTGCTTCCACGTCCTCGTCAACAGTTGTGACGAAGGGAGGTTCTATGGTGAAGACAGACTGAAAGAACTCAGCAAAATGTTCTGCTTTGTTTTTACAGTCGGAGATTTCGTGACCATCATCAGTTTGCATAACAGGAATCGGGTTCCTGTTACGTGTGCTTTTCCGTAAATAACTGTATAGCAACTTTGGATTATTGACAGGTCAACGAAGTCGATCGCTCTCAAGTACCGTCGTGCTTTGAAAACCATTTTTTTTACTTTTTTCCGCTGGATTTTGTACTGTTTAAAATCTTCGATGCGGCTTATGCAGCAAAACTTCTTCCAAAGCTTTCTTTTTTATTGATCTCTCTTTTGATAGCTCTGTTCAGCCATGGATGTCAGCTAGATACCTTGGGCACTGAAAGTGGACAATGACTGCGCATTAGCTGCAACAACCACTCCTTAAATGTATTCCAGTCCTCAGTGACATCCCAGAGAAAAGAAGACCCCAGTCTATTTGTGATGCCTCTACTCTCATTTGTGAGAAGTCACCTCGCCATATATTCGGCCTTGGTTCGTCTACTGTAGGGGGTAACGAGTAAAGACCATAATCCGACAAAAGTACGGCAGGATCACATCGACCTGGTGGAGGTAGGCAGCATACCTCGTCTTTAGTGTCGGGATGCTTCGTGGAGACTAGATCTAAACAACTAGCTTGTTGCCCTCCACGTGCTCTAGTTGAAACTAGGACGTGTTGTGTGAAAAGGGCCTCAAGTGATGTTTTTAGCAGATGGTGATCAAAGGCGTTTTTAGAACAACTGGCCCACAAATTGTTTCAACATATGCTGAGAGCATTGAAGTCATCATGTCGATTTTCTATCTCCTTTATGCACACCAGTAAACGCGCATCTGCATCACTATTTGTCCGCGGTGGTCGGTAGACAGTCATGGCTTCCAGGGACTGCGACCCTTATGCCTTTATTGTCAGCCAAATAGCCTCTATACCATGAGTAATCCTTTCAGGTTTCTCGCACACACTTTATTCGTTCTTTACATACATAGCAACTCCTTCACCCTGGCATTCAACTCGGTCTCGTCTAAATAGTTGGTATCCGCATAGCACCACTTCTGAATCACTGATGTTATGTGACAACCAGGTTTCTGTAATTGCTATAACATCAGGGAACCCATCGGCTACCTGTATTCAAAGTTCATCAAACTTCGACAATAAACTCTGGGCATTAGTATATAGAAATTTCAGCCGGCGAGACTCTGCAGTGTCCAATGCGTTTGGGCGTGAGTTCGCCAGTACTTCTGGACCGCAGCCGTCATCAGGACTGACTGCTTCCACAGCACTATGGTAGTTTTCTGTATTATTTGGTCCCTGAAGATAGCCAGATTGATCTCTCCAGCTCTCTCTCTACCGTAGTTCTACCACCAATTCTCGGCGTTTCAGACGTTCTACTGGAGAGTAGTCCGGCTGAAAAATAACCGTCTTATGTAAGTGGCGGAGAGCTGTCTTCCGGAACGAAACCAAGTTCACCTGTTCTTTGTTATCCAAGACTAGCATAAAAGGTCAAGTTCGGACAGTTTCTGACTGTTCAGTAGCCTGTTTCCTATCCTGAATGCTCCACAAACTCCTACTGTCTCTCGCTGTCTGAGAATGTCTTTTAGCAGGTCCTGAAAATTTTCGACTTCCGCATCCGTCCTTTCCTTCGGAGTAGTTCCGTCTGATTCAAGTAGGCATTGAACGACTATGCAGTTTTTGCGGGCAAGGGAGACCCTTTATATATTTCCAGCCCTACTGCCATCGGAAGACCCCGAGGTATCGATAGGAATGGCTTGTGACTTTGGGTTTCACTTACCATCACCAGAGATAGGCTTCTTTTGGAAGCTGGGATGGCTTTGTTCAGAGCTGTCTTCGTGCTGCCCCCCTTCCGCATTTGTGGTTTATTTAAGTGATTTGTATGCAGCCTTAGCATACCCACTATCTTTTTTATGCTGGCTTTCTGTGTTCGATCCGACTTCACAAGAAAGTGAAGTTGTACAATCTCCTTCTCTGATTGGAGCGTGTTTTTTGGTGGGTGTTTTTTTTCGCGCAGTATCGAGAGGATTTGAGGTGGAAGCTACCAATTTTGCCGCTTGGGTTGCCGGTGTCTGTTTATCTTTCTCAGTGGATGCTCCGCCCCGGGATTCTGAAAATACTCTTCTCTGCTGGCTGCTCTCAACTTCGGGTACGAGAATGTTGTCCTTTTTAAGGAGGAAGCAAAGAGATTTCTTCAATTCCTCCATCTCCATTTTCAGATTATGGAGCTCCTTATCGTGGTCTGCAAATTTGTGCAGAAGCGTAATACAGGATGTGCAAGCCTCCTCTTTATAAGTTGCACCTCTTAAACTACTAAGACTTTTCGTCCGTTTGCTGGGAGGACTTTTTAATAAACTTCGAGACCGCTCTTTTGTAGTTGATAATCAAATTTGATCCTCACTACTGTACTATTCTATAGCTCCATCGTCTAGCCGTTCGACTTCCACCCGAGGCATCCGCGGTTGGATTCCTGGCCCCGCTGAAAGTTCATTAGAATTATCAAGGGTAATATTTGGTACTTCCATTCGCAATCGAAACGACTGAATTCAAAATGCGTCTATGACGTAGTGTGCTTTCTGGTATTCAAAATAGCGAAAATCTTCTGACGGTGTGTAAATTATTGCAAATATTTCTAGCAGACTGAGTAAGCAATACGCTGAATTACTTAGAAGCACTTTCAAATGTGTATAAACAATATGCAGGATATTCAGGAACGATGCAGCTGTTTTTAGATCTTCGAGGTCCTGAATAACAGCTGATCATGTCACTGGTGGTTTTTCAGGCTGTTTGCACTTTCTTTGGTTGTAGGCTGCGAATTCAGTTCAATGACGTGAAGAAAAAATTCCAATTTGATTCCGTTTTCTGATAAAGTACGACACAATAACAAATTTCACGAGTTGCAGAAAGTTCTTTTACACATACAATTGAAGCGATAATATCCAACACAGAACTGGCGAAATTGTATCAGAATCCAAATAGTCTACGTTGGAGAGCAGAAATTAATGTTGTGTCCAGTCGGGCTCAAGGTCATGGTTGTGGTAGAGTAGTCAGAGTCCTGCGCAGAACACTCTCTGCACTATGCTTACTGAAAGGCATATTGTAGTAATTTATGTATAATTATTTACCTTTTGCAACCAACTCTATTTTTACTGCACTATTCGTACCTCTTCTTTGTTTCTAAATATTAAACTGTTAATGAAAGGCCATTTGGCATATGGCTTTTAGTAATATATCTTTTGGTCTATATCCCCTGCAGATGAGTCGTTTTGGTTCAATATAAGTCAGAAAGTAGACATCAAACAGGAGTTTGATGAAAAGAGCGCTTCTTCTTCTAGTATGATGGGGCGGAATATGCTCCGAATATTTTGACCTCCTTTTATGAATTCTGGGTTGGACTCTCGTCTTGCGGAAATTTACGTGTTGGCTTATTTTGTGGGTAATGCAGCGTCTTCGTCTGGAACCTCTTCTCATGTTTGCCTGTCAAATTATTTTTTCCTGGGTGCGTAATATTTGCAGTCCATCGGCTGTTTACCGTGTATGAATGGATTCCAATTTTGGATTGGACGCAACCTTTATTCGCTCCTCCACCTTAGCATAAATACTGTTCGCGAGATCGGGTGCTGCTCCAAGTGTGTTGATGCATCTGTATATTTGAATGGTTACAGACAGGGATTGCCCTTGAGGACCCTATTAATATTTAGTAAATAAATCGGTGGTACAGTCAATATGAAGTTGAAGCCAGTTACCATAACACAGATTTGACTGAGTTGCCGCGGGACATTGCGAAACAGTATGAAAACAAGCTACAGACTGGAATATGTTTACAAGGCTAAAAGTGATAACTTATATTGTACTAGTCACATTTTATCGAATATAATGCAATCAAGTCTTCTTTTAAAATTCGTCCTCGAGTTGGTAGTGACCGTTTCACTTGGTAGCGAGTTCCAAGGTCAGTTCAGTCGTTGGTTGAAGAAAATCCTTCTGAGGTCCAATCGAGTGCGCTCGTTTGTGACGGTTGGAGGATGGCCAAGCGGGATGGCTCCCGTTCCCTGAGGCTTGACCTCGCAGCTGCTTCTGGCTAACTGATAAAAGCAGCGCCAGCGTCCCCTGTTTTTCCGGCGGCCTCCCACAGTTGACCTCGGCTTATTTAGGCACGCACACACCCGCACGTATACGTGCGTCCCAAACAGTCGCGGCTTCTTAAAAGCCAGTTATCACCCCCTTCTTTGGCCAACTCAGCAGGGAGCCTTTGCAGACAACACCCCCTCGGGCAATTGCAACACACCAATAACAGAACACTTGAACTTACTCCGCAATCCTACTTAAGCAACTGCCACCACTGTCACATGCTCTCTCACATCTGATTGGACACAGTCAATGCTAGCCCTTGCTTCGCCAGTAGTCACTGCCACCTCAGGCAGCAATTGGGAATTCTGTACAAAATAAATTACTCCTTCTGGTGACTTCTGCCTTTTAACTTCCACCTGGGATTTGACTTGATGATTTTAGTTATCTAGGCAAAACTACACCTTAGAACGCTACAAAGGTATTGCAATAGTGGCCCGTTTCTCGCCGCATAGGTTGTCTGCAGATTGGATGGAGTTGAGAGCTTGGATTTCAATCCATCCCCCCCCGACGCCCCATTTTTTCGCATTTTTGCGCCCCTAAACTGATTGGTTTGTCAAAGGACAGTCAATCAAATTCCTTCATTCCCAGATTCACTCGTCGCCCTGTGCCGGCAGGGAAGCCAGGCGACAATCCAATCTAATTCCTTCACAATTCAGAATGCTTGTATTAGATCCAGAAAAGTTGTTTAACGTGCTTCTTCAGTGTTTACGTGATCAGAAAGCTATTCCAAGATGCCTATTAAACCTTGCGTACTGTCCTCGAAATTTTTGGTGCCTTAGAACTTACATAAACATTTTATACATATATCACGGGTCAGCGGGTTGCGCACAGTAAAAATTCCTTGCTCCTGAACTGTGAGCACTGAAAAGCCAAAGATGCGAACTATGAATAGTCTTCCTTATTCCCGATTCGCCTATTTACTTTATTTCTATTCAATAAAGTAATTTATTACGTTGCAATAGATTTTTTGGTTTTTTATTTTTATAAGTAGCTCGCATTCGTCTGTTCGATATTGTCTATAGCCTGGCATACCTCATAATAATAATCAGATGCAGATGCCACCTCCAGTGTAGCCGCGGAACTTGCTGCCACTACCGAGATTTGAACCCGAGTCATGCTGGTCAGGTGTGACACATCCTTGCATGACAGCTGAAAGGCATTAAATACCAGGGCAGGTGTGCCCTGCATATGATCAGTGTACACATATGTTCTTATCTATATCTCGCCTAGAGTTTTTCACACTTGGGTCAACTCAAACCGGCAAAACATCGAGCCCGATAGCTTAGGGGTTAGAGCGTTCGCCCCTGACCAGAGTGACGCGGGTTCAAATCTCGGGTTTGGCAGCAATTTCCGCGGTTACACTGGAGTTGGGTATCTGCATCTGATGAGACCTAATAAGGTCGAAATACGTATCATGAATGTTCCAATGTTTCTGCCGGTAATGCCTAAAATAACTATGCTACTGAAAAAAGTAAACAATATGTACAAAGTCATGTGGCAAACGGTTGTGTGACTCACATCCTTGCATGACAGCTGGAAGGCATTAAATATGAGGGCAAGTGTGCCCTGTATATGGTCGGTGTACACATATGTTCTAATAATAATCATGTTGGGTCGCTTAGGTCACAAAGCGTACTGAGCATTAGACACTTCTTTGAAGTTTCCTTTTGGTTACACTTCAAAAATTGTTGAGTCGGGTATTAAAATACTTGGAGTAGAACTTTATGTGTCTTAACTGAAATCTACTGTATCCTGATAACACTGTCTACATTGATGCAAATATCTTCATTTACAGTTATTGTGCCAACGCATTTACAGTGCTTAAGGAGGTGACCAAATTCAGGCTGAGGAAATCATGGGCCAGTATGAAATGTGTATCGTCTTGATTATCTATCAAATTTTATAGTAATTGTGCAGGTTTTTGCAGTAGAAGTAGGATGGTTAGATTCCTCATCCGGTAGGAAATTTGGCGCGAATGATTAGTGAGGCCAAGGCGATATTGGAAAACCAGGGTCCGTCTGTCTTACGGGCACCTGGGAACAGGGGGTTATAAGGGTGGGGTAGTGAACTGACAAGCTGCAGACGGTGAAAAATGGAAAAAATAATAGGAATTAGAGCCAAAATGAACGTTTTTTTAATCAAGCGTCAAGGAAGGCCGAGGTGTAAAGGGATAGGAACATAAAAGCAAAGTTAACGCTAACGTGACAAAAAGTTAACCGGGAAGCATGCTTTTGGTGCGAATAATTAGGTAACTGAATATTGAAGTCCCAGGAGGCGGCAAACTGAACCAGCGTGTGTGGCAACCAATTCGAGGTAGGCAAGATTGCAAATGGGTAACATTAAATGTGCGCGAAGTGTAAATCGCTCTGGCAGAAAGCGCTGTAACGTCCGGGCGGGGAAAGCCAGGTGGGTTGCAAGAGTCCGGAAAAGTGATCAGAGGTGCTGGTTCGGGTTTAGGGACTTCACCAAAGATATTTCCTAAAAGAGTGTCCATTTCATCAAATGTGGAAGAGTGGTTAACTCCGAAGGGACCACGTTAGATAATGAAAATGATATGGAACGAAAAGAACGTTTATTGAGAAGTAATGGACGGATAGAAAATTGTAGTACAAAAGAGTAGTAGAAGAAGGTTGGACTTAACAAACGCGTAGAGGATGGGAGACGGTGCGAGGCAGTCGACGATGATTCAGGAAAAGCCTGCCGTGACTCAGCCTGAAAAACCAAAAAGTGAACTTTTCAACCTAGAAAACCAATTAAAATAGAAGAGAGTCAGGATGGTTCATTACAGCGCAAATGACAGAAAATGCTGGCGTAAAAATGCAAGCAAGGGGAGATGTGGAAGATTATGATGATGATGAGAACTTTATTTTGATGATAACATCAAACTTTCAGCAAAAAAATGGCTCCATTCAGGGAGAGCAAGAACTAAAGTAATTTAAAGGGTCCAAAAACGCAAGAGTAAACGGTCAAAGATCACAGAAAACTCAAACTAAGAAGTCAACACGGTTACCACATCAGTTATGGAGTCAGGTTGGCCTTTAGCTTCTCAATTTCCGTTTCTTCACACGTGAGAAAGCGTGCTAAGAATGGGAGTATCGAGTTATGGTAGGCTAATGTACGACATGTCATATGTCGGAAGTTTCTGCGAGTCGTACGAGAAGACTTCGCAGCCATAAACTCAGAGTGAAGAGGGTGGGTTTCATCATTAAGAATACGGTCCACGAAATTCTTGACCGATTTTAAATGTTGCTGAATTATAAGGTCAGCTAAAAAAGCATAGGAATAGCCGGCAGCTGAGGAGAGCATGCAGAGAATACGTTTAATAATACTCAAGTCTTTTTGAGTAGTGCTGGAGAGGTTACTGGAGAGCAGTAAAGAATGAGAGGGAGGATATAAGCGTCTATAAAACGCCAGATGACGGTTTGCGGGGTGCGATAAGAACGCAAGCGGCGGATATAATATAAAAGTTTGCAGATTTTTATAAAAAAAGTTCTTCAATATGAAGAGTAAACGAGAGGTTGGAAACTATTGCTACACCATGGTATCAGAAGGAGGATACCTTTTTGGGCAGAAAGTCGATGGTTTTAGGACTGGAGGAGGGTCGCAGCCTGAAGATACTCTGGACTGACTTCCGCACATTAAGTATAAGGCCATTTTCTAACGAGCATGCTGTGACATGGTCCAATCCATCCTTCAGTGTTCGAAGATGGGTCTGGCTTCTGAGAGAATGGCCGACAACAATGTCGTTAGCATATTTTACAAACAAACATGAGTTTGGAGATCGTAGGTCATCGGTATGGGGGAAAAATATGGGGGGATAATATAGACCCCTGCAAAACTCCACAATTGTTAGGAAGGATCGTGGATTTTCGCTTCCCGCTCTGAACAAATTGGGTGCGGGAAGTAAAATAGTACCCAAGCCAAGAGATGGCCCAGCCAGGAGAGCCGCATGCAGAGGTTTTATCAAGAAGAATTTGGTATTTATATTTTTCAGCGCCAGTACCGCACTCTCTGTACAAAGTTAATTTCGAAAAAGTAAAAATTCAAAAAATAATTTGACAATATGTGCAAGTAGACGTAGAAAGTCGTAATGATGTCAGCAGAAATTGTCCTTTTGGGGCAACATTGAGCAATGTTTTGCAGGTAATTTTGAACAAAATATGAAAACTTATGGAAGTTAAAAAACTCTTACAGTGAAAATGGAGACAGTGTTTAACGGGCCTCCATGTTCAAAAAGTGTGCAAGACAAAAACTGCTTAGGAAGATAGTAGAAGGAACATAGTAGTAGAGCAGAAACAGGTGTGGGTGGTCTGATGAAGGTGAGTAGTCAACGAGACTGCAGCATTTTAGACTGAGTACTTCCGCGTGGCTTCGCTTAATTCAGCAGTGTTTAATGGAAACATGTAGGTTCTCGGGGGACACGAGGCAGAGAGAAAAATTTCAAGCGGATCTCCTAAATTCTCGATGGTCCTTTCTCGGAGTCATGGAGAAAGCTGCTCGGCAAAGATGAGGAGATGGCAAAGGTGACTCCAAAATAGTTTAACTTTCCTATTTAAAGTGACACATAATCAGAACATCCTTAGCAATTATATGTTAACAAATCAAAACAGTTCCCGTCCCACTAGCAACAACCAGCATACAATTCATAACGCTAAAGCTAGGACGGCCCAGCGATCAAATTTCTACACCATAAGATATGCGATCATATGGAATGCCCTACCCAACGATATTCGCAAAAGCCACAGTTCAGCTGAATTTAGAAGAAAGACCAATCAGTTCTTCTCAAATGATATGACGCATATATTTCTGAACAAAAAAGGACACTTTGCTAACCAGTTCTTTGACGTCCAATTCAGACCAAAAGGGATCTAACGATCCAGGAGAGTTCCCGCACATTTTGGAGAAATCTGGCCACTGCTGGAGGCTTTCCAGTCGACGGTTTCCAACGCTGATCAAATCAAAGCTTAAGCAAAATTGTGCCTTGCCTCCTTTTCCAATCCTTAAAAATAAAAACAAAAACTAAGAACAATTTATCTATTCCAATATTCCTCTACTAATATCTCAATGTTTATAAAAAATTATTATGAACGAAAGTAATTTTCTCTTCAACTATACTAAAATATATATTGTTTCCTCTTATAATGTATCAGAAGTATAAATGCTAATAATGTAAATCTCAATCTCACTTAGATATTTGACAAACGAAAGGCCAAGTGTCTTCTGCCGATGCACTTGAATGACGATGGTGCTTCGCAGCTGCCTCGAACCACCTCAGACATATGCAACGTCCCATCTAATTATCAAACTTCTGCCAATGGACAACGATTGTAATCTCCGTATCGAGCAGACCCATGCATACGGAGGATGCGATGTCCTCAGCTGATTTTTTCGCCTTCAAACTGACCGCGGCTAAATATACCTCAGTTAAAGGACATGACAGTTTTTCAGACCCCAAGTATTCTTACTATAAAACCGTAACACGTACAATGCATAGCTATTTTATTTCATGTTTTTCTAGATTTGTTCCCAAGAAGTCAGGTTTTTTGACTTAAAACAGACTCCTTATTTCGCACACTATTGACCTAGCAAAAGAGCAAAACAAATACAATAATCACTGCGGAAGAAGGGGTTTGGGTTAGGTTTTTGCCTGCCTTCCGGGGTTTTTGACGGCGCCAAAGATGTGCTTTACAAATAAACCTAATTATCTTATTCGAAGGTAAATAGAATCAGTGTTAAGGTAAATGTGCAGTCTCCGTTTGAAAGCAGACACTCTAGTTAACGACCTAATTTCGATTGGCAAGTTATTCCAAAGAAAGCTGTATTTGGAAGCAAAAAACAAAGAGCGTTTACACGAGGAAGATGCAGGAGGGGTATAACAAGTGCCGCGTTTCTTAGGTTGTAGGAACGGCTGACGGGGGTAAGGACAGAAGTCCTGGGTAAATTTGTGCTATTATTGAGCCTGCTTCCAATCTCCTGTTCCAAAGGAACCTAAGTTTCGTTAATTTACACCTATTTTAGTAACAAGTATTAGAAACTGTCGGATTCAGCAGTTTTCGTGTAAACTTTTTTGAATAAGGGCGAAAAAAGGGCAACAGTATTCTAAGATGGGAAGCACGAACATACGATTAAATCTTAATTTCAGTTCAGGAAGATAGAAATTATAAGCGATAAAGCCGCAAATCTGTGCGGCTTTGGCTGTAATTCTATCGGCATGAAGAGAAAGGTCTAATTTATTGGTGTAGCTTAATCCTAGGTCCTTGATACTGGAACATTCAGTCATTGGGTAACCTTGAAAAATAACAGGTTGTGGCAGCCTTTCAGGCCCAAAGCACATGAATCGGCACTTAGAAGGTGAGAACTCCATCTGCCATGTTGAGCTCCACGCCGAAAGAGCGTGCAGATCAGAATGAATTTGTTCTAGGCATCCCGTGGCCGTAGAGTTAGAGAAAGTCTAAACACACTTGAGATCATCTGCATAAATATAAGATTGGGAGTGTTTAACACTCAATGACATATCATTGATGCAAAGCAAGAAGAGCAAAGGACCTAGCACGGTACCTTGAAGGACAAAACTCAAAATTGCGGTAGGAGTAGAGTATGAGGATCCCACTAAAACTTTTTGTTGTCGATTTGAAAGATAAGATCTGATGAAGTCAGTAAGAGGACTACGAAATCCTATAGCCTCTAGTTTGGCTAGGAGCCTCCTGTGAGGAACTTTATCAAATGCTTTACTAAGGTCAAAATAGATAATTACCACAGATAGATGATCATTACGAAGAGAAGTAAGTAGATTAAGAAAAGACATGTGGCATGTTTCACAAGATCGGTCTGGTAAAAAGCCATGCTGTGAGGAGCTGAGAATGTTATTGTTTATGCGGAAATCTGTAATTTTTTGGCAATTAGTTTTTCAAAGAGTTTAGCAAGAGAGAGCGTTTTACGAACACCGCGATAATTGTGAATATCTGATCGGGAACCAGATTTAAATACAGGAATTATAATAGTAGTTTTCCAGTAGTCCGGGAAAAAGCCATTCTCAAGAAACTGAAAATATCTTACTCAGTAAGGGTGGGAAATCTCTTAATTGTTTGATAAGTGAGTTTTGAATGTTATCAGTTCCTACCGAATGTGAAGTTTTAAGACGACGTATTTCTTTTTGAATACAAGTGGGTGAGAAATTAAGGGTACTGAGATTTGAATCACACAGCAGTGGGCTTACATGAGTGGGGGTAGTTTCGATGGTAAAGAACTTGGCGAAAAATGAATTTAGCAATGCTGCTTTCTCCAAATCTTCTGTAACAAAATGATTGTTGCCATTGAGTAAGGGTGGAATGACTTTCTGTAGCTTAGCCGACGACCGAAGACGGAAGACTTGAGCAACAGATCTGGAAGAATTCGCATCACTTAATGCTGACGCCTCTCTACGCTTATCTCGTGCAAGCCTTATTTTAAGCGCTAATTCAAATATTTGCACTAGTCTTAAGTGAACTGATAAAGAGCTATTAGACGTATCCTTAAGTTGTTTTTGTAATTTCTTAAGTCTATTTTGGAGAAAATGTGGCACAGTAGAAGAAACTGAATTTGATTTAAAAATCTGAAGTGGGGTAAGAGCCTGAATATTTTCGGTAAGGTATTGCAAAAGCTCCTGGAAAAAGTAGGGATCGTTAGTTGAAAATATGCTATGCCAATCTAGGGTACTTACGATATGATTTACTAATTCATGGTTCACGTTACCAAAGTCGAGGTTATTGCATTTTATATCTGGCTTTTTTGAAAGAGAGACTGGAAAACAACAGTGAATTAAGGCATGGTCACTTGTGAAAATATCACGATGAAAATTCATAAAAAGAGTGTGGACATCATTTGTAAAAATTAAATCTAATATGTTTCCATTTCTGGTCACTGAAATGACCAGTTGTGACATGTTTGAAAAGTTAATAGTGTCAACCAATTTCTGAAATCTTGGTGGACAGGTATTTGCATGCCAGTCAATGTCTGGCAGATTAAAATCACCTACAATTATTCTGACATCCAATTGAGTCTCTGCAACTTTTTCAAACATTTCACACAGCTACATTACATTACTTGAGTTACAGGGAGGATTGTAGACACACCAAATTATCGCTTTTTTATTGTGTGGCAGGATGACTGAAATAAGACAAAAATTTCCAGAAAATGACGAAATGCTCAAGTGATACGGGAAATGTACAAATGATGATTTAATATAAAGAAGGAAACCACCGCCACGCTTGTCAATGCGGTCTTGTATGTACAAACTATAATTATCTATGGCGAGTGTCGAGTCAGAAATAAGAGTGTGTCCAAGATTCAGTGACACAGAGCACATCTGGATCAAGCTCAAATGCTACTGTTTTAAGTTCTGTCACCTTACTAACAACTGATCTCGCATTGAGTGAGACTATACTGAGCGTATCCTTCAGATTAAGGTTACGCTCGTCAGTATTTATAAAAAAGGAAAACTTGGTGGTGGAAAGGAAAACGGCATGGGAGAAACAAAAGGCAGAAAGCAAACTGGCCCTGGTCTACAGTTTGTCAAGTAATTATTATCATATGAACGGTGCATATTGTAGAAAGGCATATTAGAGAGGGCTCCATAGAAAGGGCGGCTGAAGTGTGGCATGGAAAAACCAGGAGGGGGCATCAATATAGGATTTTGAGGCATTATATCAAAATTTGACGGAAAATTTGCCTTCGAAAATTGCATGACTGGTTTTGAAAAACGGTTAATTTTATTAGCTGGCTGAATTATTTGGGGATGTTGATGAGATTTGGGGATAGGAAAAGCGCTTGCTTGAGTGGTTGGGTCTTTGTTAGATACTGAGTTATTATCGGTAATCATATTGCCGAATATGAAAACTAACGTAGATTTACTAGGGGCGTTCGTAGGGTTATCGGAATTTAAAGCTATCACAGACGTGGTTGGCTTAGAAGGAGAACGACTTTTCGAGGCTACAATCTCACTCAAATCACGAGTAAGGTGAATGAGAGAAGTATCAGGGGAAACTAACATTGATCCAGAGGGATGTGGGCTTACCTAAGCGGGAGGGCCGGCCTCAGAGACAACTTTTAGTTTTGTTGAACCGGAGCCAGTGTTCTCATTTGCTACTTTAGATAAAATCTGACGCTCCATTTGCGTTTTATCCTTACAATAGTTGGTCGACCGCTCATGCTGAGAGAATATAAGGTCTACTTCTATCGCCGAAAACTTTTTTACGAGAATCGGTGGGTTTTTACTTCGGGATGAGAGTCTTTTAGCTTCTGCAACTTTAAAATTAAAGCCACAAGAGTAAAGAAACTGAACAGCAACATCTATAGGTTGTTTATCTTTTGAAGCATTCTTCAAAAGAAAATTAAAATTCCTTTTTCGCAGGTCACGGGTCTCAGTAGACACCATATTGACGAAAGGCTCTAGTTTCTCACATTGGTAAAACGTGAGCGTAGATACCTTTCCATCAACGATGGCGCCAAGGACCGTAAACAGACAAGCATATTGATTATAAAGCTTACTTAATTTGTCTAAAGCATCAAGATCAAGTTTCTTCATGCTTAAGATAGGTTTATCGATAGGAGGATTGATATTCCGGGTTAATTTACGTCTCAGTTGTGGCTTGGGTATCATATTGAATAGAAAGTGAGTGATAGGATATGTTCTAAGTAAAGATATGCTCAAAATTGCGACGGAAAATTTGAATTACCGAAGAGGCTACGCAGGATGAAAATTATCTATTACAGTTTGTCGAATAATACAAACTATTTCTTGCTGGAAATTGATATAGTACCAAATTTTAAGATAGGATTCAGTGTTAATGCAATATATTTCTGGCTTTTTACGTGAATCTACCGGAACTAGAAGGAGGCTATGTCGGTGAAACAGTATAAAAATGTATATTTTGGCCTATCGGTAAAAAAAACAACTACCGGTATGTGCAGTTGCTAAAGGGTTTGATACACAAATAAATAACAACAATTAAGCTATTAACTTCAGCAAGTAACGATGAAATCTGGTAAAATATTTAATGCACTTAGCTTTGAAAGGTAAGTTGCGCGCCTTGACCTTGTCACGGAATCGTGTTGAAGGCTGAGGAGTAATCATAATAATAAGGTTTATTTGTAAAGCACATCTTTGGCGCCGTCAAAAACCCCGGAAGGCAGGCAAAAACCTAACCCAAACCCCTTCTTCCGCAGTGATTATTGTATTTGTTTTGCTCTTTTGCTAGGTCAATAGTGTGCGAAATAAGGAGTCTGTTTTAAGTCAAAAAACCTGACTTCTTGGGAACAAATCTAGAAAAACATGAAATAAAATAGCTATGCATTGTACGTGTTACGGTTTTATAGTAAGAATACTTGGGGTCTGAAAAACTGTCATGTCCTTTAACTGAGGTATATTTAGCCGCGGTCAGTTTGAAGGCGAAAAAATCAGCTGAGGACATCGCATCCTCCGTATGCATGGGTCTGCTCGATACGGAGATTACAATCGTTGTCCATTGGCAGAAGTTTGATAATTAGATGGGACGTTGCATATGTCTGAGGTGGTTCGAGGCAGCTGCGAAGCACCATCGTCATTCAAGTGCATCGGCAGAAGACACTTGGCCTTTCGTTTGTCAAATATCTAAGTGAGATTGAGATTTACATTATTAGCATTTATACTTCTGATACATTATAAGAGGAAACAATATATATTTTAGTACAGTTGAAGAGAATATCACTTTCGTTCATAATAATTTTTTATAAACATTGAGATGTTAGTCGAAGAATATTGGAATAGATAAATTTTTCTTAGTTTTTGTTTTTATTTTTAAGGATTGGAAAAGGAGGCAAGGCACAATTTTGCTTAAGCTTTGATTTGATCAGCGTTGGAAACCGTCGACTGGAAAGCCTCCAGCAGTGGCCAGATTTCTCCAAAATGTGCGGGAACTCTCCTGGATCGTTAGATCCCTTTTGGTCCGAATTGGACGTCAAAGAACTGGTTAGCAAAGTGTCCTTTTTTGTTCAGAAATATATGCGTCATATCATTTGAGAAGAACTGATTGGTCTTTCTTCTAAATTCGGCTAAACTGTGGCTTTTGCGAATATCGTTGGGTAAGGCATTCCATATGATCGCATATCTTATGGTGTAGAAATTTGATCGCTGGGCCGTCCTAGCTTTAGCGTTTTGAATTGTATGCTGGTTGTTGTTAGTGGGACGGGAACCGTTTTGATTTGTTTACATATAATTGCTAAGGATGTTCTGATTATGTGTCACTTTAAATAGGAAAGTTAAACCATTTTGGAGTCGCCTTTGCCAGAGGGGTTTAAGACCATATCTATTGTACTTTATTGAATAGGAGTCTCGAGCGTCATCGCGTGTACACAGAACTCTGGTAAACGTTCGCTGGATTTTTCTAGTTTCTGTCTGTCATCTGATGACATGGTACCGAAAAATATTGAGCAGTAATCTAGAATAGGTAAAACGTACATTTTGTAAAGTTAAGTCTTAAGTTTAATTAATGTGAAATGTTTACTTATGAAGCCACATAGTCGATTTGCTTTTGGTGCAATTTGTTTAACATGTGGGGATAAGTCAAGAGTATTAGAATAGCTAAGACCTAAATCTTTTAAAAATGTAAGCTCTTTTATTTCTTGACCACTAAACATTATGGGGGGAAGTTTTAGTGGTCCAAAAATCATGAGATGACATTTTGTTGGTGAAAACGACATTTGCCACTGAACACTCCAGTCGTTTAGTTTTTGAAGGTCTAATTCAATTGTTCTATGCACACTACTTATCGAATTTTGTTATAGGCATATGCGAGTTTTAAGTCATCTGTATATAACTCATGAATGTAAATGAGAAATAAGAGGGGACCTAGGATAGTGCCTTGAAAAACACCACTGCTTACATTAGCTGGTTCTGATACTATAGTTCGAATTTGGAATCGGTTTTGAAGATAGGATTTGAGGAAATCAAGGAGGGGGGGGTGAATCCCGTGACTCACTAGCTTTACGATCAGTCTTTTATGAGGGACTTTGTCAAAGGCTTTTTTTAGATCAAAGTAAATTGTAGCTACCATATTCCCATCATCTCGATTTCTGGAGATGAATTCCAAGAAAGTGATATGGTAGGACTGACATGACTTTTTAGGTAAAAAGGCATGTTGAGAGGGAGGTATGAGATTAACATTCGTCAGATGGTCTCACATTTGGTTATAAATTATTTTTTCTAAGATTTTTGCTAAAACCGATGTTCGGTGAGCACCACGATAATTTTGGGCATTGGACCGATTTCCGTTTTTTAAATTAGGGTGATATATGATTTTTTCCATATTTCTGGATAAGTAACATTTGACTGCAGTAACGAGAAAAGGTTAGACAGAAGTATTGGGGCATATGTCATATATCTCAGTATGCAAGGAGGGATTCTATCCGTTCCATATGATGTGGAATTGGGCAGTTGGCGGATAGCTTTCTCTACAGTTTCTTCGTTAAACAATATCTCTTTTAATACTAGTGCCATCATTTCTGTTGGTTGGGGGATTGGTTATTCCCCAACTGAATAGTTGGTTGAGAAATACTTGTTAAAAAGATTTGCTATTTGGTTGTCGTTTGTTATTACTATTCCTTGGTCATCAAGCATGATTTGGGGGCCTTGTTTTTGATGATTATTGATTTGTTGCCTGAAGATTTGGGCTGTCCCTTCTGGGGACTCGATTGCCCGATGTTCTGCTGCTATCTTCGTATTTGTTTCAATGTTCTGGGCTAACTCGTGAATCTCTGTATTGCGTAGATAACTAATACATGGGTCGTGGAGTTGTTTTTTTAATTTTTTTTAGCCGTTAGGAAAGGAAGTTTGGGAGTAGTGATTTCTTACATGGGGATCTCTCGTCAATTAGGGTATCTCGAATTAAATTAAGGGTGGCATATAATATGTTTACAGCTTCTAGAGGGGATGCTGTTAGGAGGAAAGAGCTCCAATCCAATGACTAATGTAGGTATTCATAGATTCCATGTCAAGATTTTTGGGGTTTATAGAAGTGTAACTAGGATCAGGTCTTATTTTAATGTTAAGAGGGAGCACTGCTATTATTGTCTTATGATCACTATCAAAGGCTAAGCTGTCGTAGTGTGTATATAAGGGCCAGATATCAT
>JAYGXS010000004.1:59868665-59883121 GCA_036362985.1 Ligula intestinalis | reverse complement strand
TTAGTGTATCTTGATTAGATCCAGGATAAGTGTCATTCATGTCTAATGGGGTTATACTATTTCGGGGTCTTTTTGTTTGAACCTTATTCTTTCCCTTAATTGCTTCGGCAGGTTTATTATTTGCTTTCTGGTTGTCATTATCATAATTAGAAGAAGTCGCTGTCAAGTCACCTAAGCTGATGCTACGTTGATAGTTTTCGTTTTCCTTCCCAGATGAGGAGGAACTCGTTAATTGTTCCTCTGAAGTAGCATTTTGTGGAGTGTTTCCGTCCTCTGCGACTATATGTGGCTGACTTTGTTTACGCCCTTTATCTTTGTGAAAAACTTGTCTGCGCTGCATTGGGGTCAAGTCAGGGCCTATATATGCTTTAAAACTCCGGAAACTCCTATTTATTTCAGAGTTTTGTAGTAGCATTTGAGCTTCGGCGTGGGTAGAACATGTAAGCAAAATCGGTTTGTTTTTACTTCGCGAATTTAGTCTTTTGATAGACACTATGTCTATACTTATCCCACATTGTTGAAAAACGTTTTGTATTGCTACCATTGGATAACTCTTTTGAGGAAAGTTGCGGAAGATTATATGACAGCTACGTTTTGATCTATCTGAAACTTCTGATGATACTAAATGCACCACAGACTGAATCTGAGGTAAATTCGTGAGGTTTCTTTCAAATGAATTGGAGTCCAGAAGTGAATTAAGAATCTTAAATGCAGGTTCATACTTTTCAATAAAGTTTGTTAAATTTAAGAGGGCTGACAGATCGATTTGATCCAGAACAACTTTCGCGTCAGTCATTGTTTCTAATAAAATTTTCAAGTAAATGATGTTTGAATGCTAAATATATGTCTAAGTAATGTGTTTTTGACAAATAAACTATAAATTACTAGGAGTACAAAACAAATTATTTGTACAGCGTTCTATGAAACAGAGGACAATATCTGACCAAATCAACGAAGGAGGTTGGTAGCAGATTTTGGCTAAGATAGTCAACTGTTACTTACTGATAATTTATTGAAGAAAACCAAAGACTTTGAGTCGTTTCTTCTCTTACATAAATCAATTTATATAAAGCTTTCACTTAGCTTCGAATTTGAACAAACCGCGTTCAAGGTCAATCCAGTCGAGAAAGGCACATGCGTATGAACGACATCCCTTGTCCAAATCTCTAAGAGCAGAGTGGACTACCAGAGCAACAGCATCTAGCTTACTACACCTAACCTTATCCGCAAACTGCAAGAGATTAGAAAAATTGGATGAAAACGGCTTAATCATGTCCATAGCTGCTCACTCTGTTAGTTTGAGTAGTGCAGAAGAGCAGGCAATTGGGCGAAAGGATTTGGGACCCGTTTAAGTGTTTTTTTCGGGATAGGAGTGATTTTGACCGAACGCCAGCCGTCAGGAATCTTGAACTCCATGAAAGATAAATTGATAAGATGTGCCAAGACAGGAGCTAATTGAAAAGAGCAAGATTTAAGGTGAAATGGGGAGACGCCATATGGTCCGGCAGCTGTTGTACCTTTAACCTTGTTAGGTGTTTCATGACTTTTGCCACAGACACTGGAGAGAAATCACTTGGTGGTAAGGAAATATCATTTGTCAGGAGATAGGAGTCGGTGGGAGTGTGGATGAAGTTTGAGTTTAAGCTGTCTATGTCAGCATCAACATGTACTAGTGTATTGACCAGTGAGATGTTTAAGACTTCCATATTCCGGAGAAAGAGAAAGGAGTGGAAGATGTAGAAGAATTAAATAACTGACTCACAAAATGGTCATTCAGCCTGGGGTAACGACAGGGCCCCTTGGGCCTTAAATTTACAAATTATTATTATTAAATCTCACGCTTTATCTGGACGTTCAGATCCTTTAGTCTATCTCGCAGACCTAGTTTGTAGAACAGTTTCTTATTTTTTCTCAAAGTTTTTATGTGGGGAGAAGATATTCGGTCTGGTCTTACCATGACAGTGTCAAGAGGACATCAGACGTTAAAAATGTTGTTTTCAAAAGTAGTGAGATGTCTACAGCATGATTCGACATCCGAGTACTCTAGAAGGATAGAAATATTGCCAGATATGACGGTCTGGAGCAAAAAAATATTATTCAAGGAGATGTCTCAAACCCTTAGTTTCCTCTCGGGAATTACTAACAGCCCTTTTTAAGAGCTACAATAGATGGTTGGCAAGCCCAATAACACAGAATGATCTGAGCCGGCCTACGGTGCTCTATTTTTGACGACAAAAATTTTGGGATGGTTGGTCAATATGTGGTCCAGAGGGGCGTCGGCACGAGTGTTGAAGGAAACTAAATCGTCTAGACCTAACAGTGTAAGGGGACGAAGATTAACACGGTTGAAATCACCGCTTAAAATTATGACATGCTCGCAAGACAGTGCAGCAAGTTTTTGAGAAAGAAAATCAAAAAGCTGCCTAAAGCACGTTGGCAGGTAGAGGGAGGATCGTAAATACTGACAAAAATGATGCCTTTAGAATTGCTTAAAAATCTGGGCTTGCATACTACAACAATGGTGTCTATTAAGTCGTCTGAAAAAGAGAACAAGGACTGACAATTTGTGCACCATTGCTGGTTCACAAAGACAGCCACTCCACAACCTCTGCCGCTGGTTAAGGATTTTCTGTCCAAACGATAGGCGTAAAAATATTGTGGGGTGATGAGTTCCGACTCAATGTCGCTGTTAAGCCAAGTTTCTTGCAGAAAGATGACTGCAGAGTTCTTATGTTCTCTTTTCAACATAAGTTCCGATAATTCGACACTTTTTTTAAACAGGGATCTGCAATTTGTCGACATGAAACCTGGAAGTGGCAATTCTTGTAGAGGCTTACATTTTTTTTCTTGTTGCTAACCTGATCTGTGTGTTCTTTTCCGTGTGGTGCAGAGAATTGTCGAAGACATTGAATTACAAATGCGACAGATTGGCCTCAATTGATAAATATTAGAATGTTGATGTGTTGTAGATAAAATAACTTGTTTTCGTGACTCCGAGGTCTCCTCCTCGTATGGTCGTTCTGATGTACATATTACTCGTCATGGACGCCATGGCTGCCTCCACCATTTACAAAAGCATCCTGCGCCTATCATTTACATACTTTCCCCACGAGCGACAGTTTTTCTCTAAAAAACCACAAATGACATTCCATTTTGAATTAGGAGCCAGTCTTAGGAGTTTTTTTTACTGCCTGCTCTTCTTCCTCAGTTGCACTGCTAGCTCGTGTTAACTGAGTGTAAGTGTATTACTTGAAACAAGCGAGTAGTCGTTTGAAATTGTGTCAATGACTTCTTTTGCATTTCTTAAATCCTACGTACCAAGAGGGAGTTAAAAGGCGTTTGCCTATATTTCCTTTAAAAAGGCAGCAGTGTACTGTAGAAATGACCTAATGATCACAAATGCAGACAAACAAAACAGAGGATTAGAGAAGATGGTATAGGATAATAAATTCCCGCGTGAATGGAGAGCAAGAAATGGGTGGCTCAAATTCAAAAGCCACGCCGTCAGGATGATCCCTACAGACTAGCTCTTCGCTGCTGGATACTGGGATGCCAGGAGTGGCCCGAGCGGTGAGACCGAGACACATCATCGGAAAATACGGACTGGACCAACATTGCGACAACATTCAACTATTGATTAAAAATTGCTGACAATAATTTTCTCGTCGTTAAACACACTCGTTTCCAACACACCTTCCATCGACAGTTGCCAACATACTGTCAAAGCTATGGCTGCACGTCAAACCCCATAGTATATACCTTAGTACGCTCGAGGTGGGCCACCTTCAAGTCCCACAGTCAATCGTCTGGAGGTGCAAAATTTGGATCAGATCATGAACTTGTCCATGCCCGTTTAAAGCTCCGATTGTCGAATCGCTATAAGATACTGCACCCCAAACGCCTCAACGTTAAGATACTGTGAAATCCAGAAGCCTGTGTAGTGTTCAACGAAACTATCCCTGCACGGATCAGAGATCAATTCGCTGTTCGCGTTAAACCAGCACATAGCTTCGATAACCAAGCTTCGCCCAATACTCAGTTGCCAAACTTGACAAATGCGCCACTTTGTGCGACGAATTCGGGCTCGCAACAACAGGTTGCACCGAGGAAGGACTAGATCTCCACACCAGCCCTGCATCTCTCGGCACAAGCTCGTCTCGCTCGGTTGTCAAACGTGGATAACTTCCACTTAATCAGACGACAAACTACACGATCAACAAGATGCGATCGTCAGAACCATTGGACCTAGTCAGCTGGCTCCATGGAATCATCTTGCAACTCGGGTGACTTACGCCAGCTCTATTAACTTTTTCGTGATGCAGCTAGCAAATATAAACCTCCTTGCGCTACCGTTTGGTATAAGTCGGGTCAAGTAATAACTGATATCGCTAGAAAAACTGATCAGTGGCTAGAGCGCTTTTGTGAGCTACTGGAGCTACTTGATTTTGACCCAACAAGGTCAGAGTCGATATTTCCCTTCGCTTCTCATTGAACATTACTACATCGATATCTCCCATAAATTACGACCTAGGATATTGTGGCTGCAACCGTACGTTTAGAATTTTTTCCTGAGTCTCTGGAATTATTTTTGTTGCGTGGACGATCTTTTGAAGTCGGAATTTAAGAAGATTTTGTTTTCCAACCAATTCTACCGAGACGCAACCTCTTTAAATCGAACGCAACCTCTTCAAACCAGCAAATTTTCGGCCTAGTAAAAGAAATCGTCAAGATCAGAATATTCTCGAGACCTTCAATGGCTGAGTCGTTTCCCAATTTTGAATACACTTTTTCGAATAAATTTAAAGTGTTTTTTTTTTTGAAAAAAATAGCTACAGTATTTGTTAAGTTCCCTCTGATTATTTGTCGTAAGTCATAATCTGAAAATCATATCAACTGATTTTCTCTGAACGTAATAACTAATGCAGTTTTTTAAACAATTTTAAGGGATTTTAACAACTAGATGCAGTAAAATCATATGGGCTGAATTTTTCTAAATCATCTTACATTTAAAGCAGATTTTTATCAAAATTATGAGAACGAAAATTATAGCTCATCGTAAGATATCTGCTCCCAGACCCAAGCGGTGCCTGACCATGCCTATTAGTCAATGACTTGATATTAACATGCAGCCCGTTGTCAAGGCTAAGCAAATTGATTTATCTGCATTACAGAACTGTAATGACTTCATGATGAAGTTTGGTTCTGTTTTGTCAATGCTAGGCAATCTGTTTGATGGTAAGTTATCAGATGTGCCCTCGCAAGGTTGTAACAAGTTAGAATCCCTCGTCCATCTTATAACCACGGAAGCTTTTGATCGACCAAAGCGAAGCTTTAACTTTATGCTAAAAAATGCTTCCATATTAAGTCGCCCTTAGGATATTGCAAAAGATTTTCTATGTTCGGGTGGTTTCAACTACAAAATTGCAGAAGCCAAACGCCTCCAATTGCGTAGCAAAAACCCGCCCATCCTAGTCAAATTGTTTTCACCGACCGAGGTGGACTCATTCTTTGCTCAACGACGTCGCATTTCCCGATATTAAGAAATGACTAAAAGTTTCCTCTGTTGAGATCTTACACCAATGGAGCGAAGCAATGTGGCTCTCCAGTCCAATAGACCAATGACTTATCAGTCTACTATTCCAAAATCTGTTCGTATTCCCGATAGGGTAAATACACTCGCTAATCCTCCCCCCGCATACCTGGCCATACGCCCACTTACATCAGTGCACCCGTTATCCCTGCCTCCCAGATGTCTATTCATAGTCCCATAACCGTCAGTACACCTGCTATCCCTTCCTCCCGAATGTCTAGTCATAGGCCCATAAACATCAGTGCACCAGTTAGCCCATCCCTCTTGATGTCGGGACCGTCAAGGCCCGCCGCTCTGTCATCTACTACGATTAAAACTAGCCTCAATACATTTTCTTTCCAACGATCGATAAATTCCGCTGCCTCTAACTCGGCAACATTTTCATCAAGAATGTCGCCAACACCGTCGAAAGCATTAAGGTCGAGCGCTTCCCCATCACAACCTAGCTCCTCTTTTGACCGTGGGAGTCATATTATTCCCCCGTATAATGCGTTATTGAACACGCCAGGCCCGAACCACAAGAAATTTAATTTGCACGGCAGTAACCCAAACTGGTATAGTTTTAAATCTAATTGGAGTTGCCGTACAGGACATTCACTGATTAAGACCACTTGTCCTTACGCGAGCGGCCCTAACGCTAATTTTATGTCACCGTTCTCCCTATCAGTTCCTTTACCCATCTTCTATCACCCAAACCTGCAAACTTCTACATGCCTTCTCGCCTCCCCCCATTCCTCCCAAACGCCCCAGAAGCTTATTTTGGTC
The DNA here is from genome assembly GCA_036362985.1 of Ligula intestinalis. Classification (NCBI taxonomy): domain Eukaryota; kingdom Metazoa; phylum Platyhelminthes; class Cestoda; order Diphyllobothriidea; family Diphyllobothriidae; genus Ligula; species Ligula intestinalis. Next base: position 59,876,766 of record JAYGXS010000004.1, on the reverse strand, counting down.
TATCCTCTCCTCATTTTTCCCTGCCATAAAGCGAGGCCCCTAGATATCTCAGACCTTTTCAGCCATCTATTGTTGGCTACCCGTATGCTAACAGCTCCATACCCGTCAGTACTTATTCTACAAATAATAACGGCCTACAGTTTGCCTTCCCACCCTCAAATTATTTTTTTATGAATAACGATAGCCATAGTCCTGTCACTCGAAACACGCTTGATGTCATAGTGCTTAATGCCAGGTCCGTTATAAATAAACTGGCTCAACTTCGAGCTATCGCTTTTGAGACGATGCCCGATGTTATATGCACAACAGAATCTTGGACCCATCCAATCATTTCTGACTCCTCCCTTATCATAGACGACTATGATTTCTATGGTCACGATCGCATTAATAAGCGTGGTGGTGGTTGTCTTCTCTGTATTAGAACGTCATTTAGGCACTTTCCGTTTTATCTTAATAGCACGTCCTTCGCTGGAAATTACTGTTTCGCTTCTATTATCCTGTTGCCCTGGCAAAAGGCGATTATCGGATGTGACTATAATCCTCCTAACTCTTCATCTGAAGAAGATGCACATTTGTGTGAAATATTCAAGTTTATTTCAGAATCCACTTTTGAAGATAATATGATTGCTGGAGATTTTAATTTTCCTGAAATCGACTGGCTTTCAAACTATTGCCCACCTAGATTTCAGCCTTTCCTAGATAACATTAATTTTTCTACCTGGTCTCAACTGGTTAGTTCCCCAACAAGACTGAATCATATCCTTAATCTGATTTTCACAAATGGTAGTGCCCCTCTCTTCGTTGATTTTAAGCAGGACATCTTCCAAAGTGATCGCACATTAATTCACTGTTGCCTTTCGCTTCCTTCTACGGAAAAGACTAGTGCTAGTCGTACCTATCATGCATATGACCTCGCAGATATTAGCTCAATCAACAATTTTCTTGACTCATTAGAATGGCAGAGCCTCTCCTCCATTAACGACACTGTATATCTTTCTGAACTCATGTCGGTCATTTCTAATAAAAGGCTGGAATTTGTGCCCACTAAAATTTCGAAACCCTACACACCAGAATCGACCTTCCCTCATTTTCTTTTGCCCAGGCTAAAGAAATTGATGAGGCAGCTGAAAGATACATCTACTAGTTCGCTGTCTGTGCATCAAAGGATCGCAGAGATCTTCAAATTAGCGTCAAAGATTCGTCTTGCATGTGACCAGCAAAGGGAATCTTGCGCCCTGAGCGAGTCAAACTCTGCAAAATCGGTTGCACAACTGTTTCATCGTAGGTCCTCCGCAAAACGAGGAATTGAAATAACCCCATTGCTCAATGAAAATAAAACATTTGTACAAGATGAATCTGATAAGGCTGGATTATTCAATGCTTTCTTTGCGAAGCATTTTACGACAGAATCCGCCCGGGTCCCGTCGTTTCAACCATACTCATACAATACTCTCGGGAACATTGATTTCTCCATATAATTAATTCGAAAGCAGATAATTTGTCTCAAAAACTCGCACTCTTCGGGAACTGATGTTATCCCCAATTCAGTTATCAAAAGAGTGTTGACCTTTCCCAAATTACTTGGCCATATATTTTCAGTCTATCTCTTAAATGGTTACTTTCCTGAATATTGGAAGACATTCATTATTCTTCCAGTCTTTAAATAAGGATCTCATTCAGACATAAATAACTACCATGGTGTTCATACACCCCGGCCCTAGCTAAACTTCTAAAGAAGATAATTTTTATTCAAATTCTCAATTTTTGCCTAAAAATAAGCTTTTAAGTGACTCGCAGCATGGTTTTTTACCCGGAAGATCATGCGAGACGTGTCACTTAGCTTTTCTTAACCACGACATTTCCCTCCGTAACGAGCAGCAATCCGTGGTTGTTATCTACTTTGACCTGAGCAAAGCCTTCGACAAGGTACCGCACAGACGGCTTCTGGTAAAATTGGAAGCCATTGGCATCCGTCCCCCTCTCCTCGACTTCATCGGTTCCTACTTGTCTAACCGCAGCCAGAAGGTCCTAGTAGGTAATAGTTACTCCACTTCTCAGCTGATCACGAGTGGCGTTTTTCAAGGCACTGTCTTGGGTCCTTTACTCTTCATTCTATACATAAAAGAAATTTCGACTATTCTAAAAAATTCACACGGTCTCCTCTATGCAGACCACCTCAAATGCATATACTCACTTTCTAAGGACATGGCAAGTATATGCGTTGATAAAATAAATGTGGACCTACTTAATCTCTCACGTTGGAGTGCTACCTGGCAGATGGAATTCTCTCCATCCAGGTGTAGTCTCACGTGTTCCGGTTCCGCCAAGCTTCCTCGTCCCCTAGTATTTCAAAATACTCCACTTTTAGAACGATCCACTATAAAAGAATTAGGTCTAAGCTACACAAATAAACTAGCATTGTCGCCTCATTCGGATTGAATATCTGCGTCGGCTGCACAGATAGGTGGTTTTATATCACAAAATTTCTTCCTGCTGGAAATAAAGTTAAAACTTTATCGCATGTATGTTCTACCTATCCTAGAATACTGCTGTCCCTCCTTTTGTCTAATGAATGCTTCTGACCGCGGGAAGATTGATAATGTACAAAGGGTATTTACTCGCAAAAATATTCGCTCTTCCTCGATCCACTCTTTTATACGGAGCGATGTCAATTAGCGACCATGACATTTCTTTGGGTCAGAAGACTCGAATCGAGCCTCTGTTTCCTCTTTCGCATTAACTCTACCCCTAACCTTCCACGAATCAACACTCTCATTCCCGCAGATAGACCTTATGACACTCGTAATTCCTCCAGGATTATTGCAGCCCCTTTAGGCTCGACTTCGAACCATTTTCACTCCGTTGCCTCCGAATATGTCTTCCTCTGGAATAATATTCCCCTCGAAATTAGGCTGTCATCTAACTTAGCAGTTTTTAAAGTCAAATTGCATAAACACTTAACTTCGGAAGATATAAAGTCCTTGTTATCCGTCTACTTCCCAAACACACAAGTTTTGGACTTTGAAAAGGGTCTTCTTGGTATCTGAGGTGGTTATGTTTACATAACATTTTTTCCATATGCGTCTATTTCTTCCTCTTTTGAGTGATATTTGCAACGATGTTTCGTCCACTTCTCTATCCAGTCATCGTTGCCGTTTTCTCCATTCTCTGTTTTACAAACCTGTCGATAGGCCTCATGGTCTTTAGTCGTGTTCGTGGCGGTTCTCCTATTTTTGCCAGCTCGTTGCTTAACTCCGAAGTCTACAAGGTCACATCCCGGTGTTTCGTTGATGATCAGGTGACCTCTGCGGTGCACTCTCTTGTCGACCCTGTTGTCCACGATGGCCTCCTCCGGTCTCACCTCCCTGATGGTTGATCATGAAGCCAGTCGGGCGGTGTAACAATGGTGAACGACAGCCTCTGCTGTTGTATGATTTCTCCAATTACAAGAAGCGTTTCCAACCCTCATTCGTTCTCATCAACAGTCCTGTCTCATTTGCACTACAATCAATCCTCTCAACCAACTCCCTTAATTTTGTTGAAGCAGTTTTTTTCTCCTACGTTTTTTTTAAGCGGGGTTCGCTGAACTCCGCCCCAGCTTAAATGGTAGGAGTTTTTTCACTGCTTCCTCCTTAGTTCATAATGCGTCGACTACTATTTTAAAACGAGGATATGTTGGTGAATATGAATTAATCTACCAACACTACTAAACGCTCCCGTTGTCTATGTGGTTGTTGCATGGAGAGCAGCATTTATCAACTTTGTATTTATTTTTCCACAGCACTAAGTTTGCAATAACGAGGCCCTCCCGGCCTAAAATAAAAATTTATTGATTATTTATTTATTTATCATACGTTCGCCTGCGAGCCCACTGCTATCAATTGGAATTCCATACGATAGTGGCTGCGAGCCACCTACGAGGTTTGAATTGCAATCGGTATTCAAACTACTGAACGTTCAGAAGGCAGCGGGTGAAGATGGTATCCCAGCAGAAGCCTTCCAAAATTATTGTTCTGCTTTGACGGACTCACTACACCGGCTGTACTTGGCTATATGGACTACCGAAGTCATCCCTACCAATTGGTCACTGTCCATTACCTTATCGATACCGAAACGATGTGACGTGCGATAATACTCAGCTGACCGCGGTATTCGCCTTATAGATATAACCACCAAAGTGTTTGCGATCATCCTTCTCCGCAGATTTTTGAGTCAACTTCTCGATCGCCTTCGCTTCTACTGCGCTTACCAGTGATCCGATGCGCCTCTTTAATCATCGATAAACGCATATGCGTTGTGTCTGTTAGCCAAGGGATAACAACAACAAGACCATGGAATAAAAATCCATTGCCTTATCTTAGTGCATTAACCTTTAACGCAAGCGACAATAAATAAATAAATTTTATATTTTGGGTGCAGAGGCTCTAAATATTGCAAAATTAGTGCTTTGGAAAAATAAATAAAAGTTGGTGAAGTAAGTAGGCAGCGGGAGTGTTTTGTAATGTAGAAAGATAAATTCATATTCACAAACATATAGTCATTTTAAAATGACAGTCAACACTCCTACAAATACGGCCATTCGTGTAAAACGCTTCCTTCTCCCTTGGGGCATCCTTTGTTCTGCGTCAGTATGCCTTCGTACATTCAACTCCGCCGTTTAATTCGTGTCTGCCAGGTCGGGAAGCAGTTCATACGCTTTAGTTTCATTGGGCCTCGCCTCGCAAATTTCGCTGCTCTCGTCTATACATTACAAAACATTAGGCGGAAAATGATTCTCACCTCCCGCCGTGCGTCCGCCACGCGTTTTCTCCTGGTCTGCATTTGCGGTTTCGTAAAAAGACAGAAATTGGTTTGCATGCAGACGCTTGTCCGCCACCGGCTCGCACGCATCGCGGTTCTCCTCTAAATAACACATACCATTAGTGAGATGGTGGCCCTTACCTTCTGCCTCAACCACCTCATAGATTTTTTTCCTGCGGCATTTATCACAATGGAAAACGGAACCGTCGCCATTCCGCGCAAGCTTTCTTTGGACTATTTCGTTTGCGCAATCACACCAACGCCGAGAGGGTAGCAGTCCTTTCTGTTGGCAGTACGAAACCACATCATTTGAATTAAGAGTTTTCACTAGCTCTTCGTATTGCGGTGGTTAAGATAGCCTGACAGATCGCGTACTGTGAGTGAAGGGGCTGCAACAGACGAAAAAAGCCTTTTGTCAGCAAGTCAACAGTTTAAGCACTGTAAAGTTTCTGTTACAATCTTCGTAAGCACAGCTCTCAACACGCTGTAAGCTGCATAAACTACTAATTTAACAGGGTTCCCCAGCCAGGGAGAGCTTTTAAAAAAGCCGCCTTAACATACCTTCTTTGTTTTTCACCTGACCATATATTCTTCGACTAACATCTCAATGTTTATAAAAATTATTATGAAAGAAAATAATTTTCTCTACAACTATACTAAAATGTATCAGAAGTAATGTAATCAGAAGTATCAATGCATATAATGTAAATCTCAATCTCACTTAGATATTCGACAAACGAAAGGCCAAGTGTCTTCTGCCGATGCACTTGAATGACGATGGTGCTTCGCAGCTGCCTCGACCCACCTCAGACATCTGCAACGTCCCATCTAATTATCAAACTTCTGCCAATGGACAACGATTGCAATCTCCATATTAAGCGCACCCATATATACGGAAGATGCGATGTCCTCAGCTGATTTTTTTCGCCTGCAAACTGACCGCGGCTTAGTATACCTCAGCTAAAGGACGTGACAGTTTTTCCAGACCCCAAGTATTCTTTCTATAAAAACGTTACACGTACGATGTATAGTTATTTTATTTCATGTTTTTCTCGTATTGTACCTTAGAAGTCAGGTTTTTTTTCACTTAAAGCAAACTCCTTATTTTGCACACTATTGACTTAGCAAAAGACCAAAACAAATACAACAGTCACTGCGAAAGGAGGGGTTTTGGTTAGTTTTTTTCTTGCGTTCTGGGTTTTTGATGGTGCCAAAGATGTGCTTTACAAATAAACCTTATTATTTATTAATATTATACAGTTTCCCTGGAGGTAACCAGCGGCGTTGTTCTCATTGTCGGCGAGCTGCATGATGCAATAAGGTTCGCGCCTAAGGTGCCTCCTGCGGCTACTTACGAAGAACTGAATTTAAGGCAAATTTTATAATTTCCCTAATAGCAATTTGTAGTCCTGTGGTCCTGTCAACTCATGCACACACAATATCTCACTTTTCATTGGCTTAAATATCAGCAAAATGATTGGTCACTGCGTTTGATCGTCAATACGTTGAATCGAATTGGCTAATTCAACCACTGTCGCTGGCGGCAAGTTTGGGTGGCACGTGCACTGCTGAACGCGTAAGTTGGCTGTGAATGCTCTAGATTTTTATGTGGCCTAAAGTCTTATATGGAGCTTTCTTTTTGTAGTATGTGAAAACCTTCACACAGGAGTACCGTTTGGAGGAGAGCTAAACGCAATTATCATGCATTTTTTCGTAAAATTGAGGAGGCCGACAGGGAAGCTTGGTCGACCACATTGGAATCTGACGAAGATTCGTTATAAAGTGATTCAATCTGCACTTCAGCATATAAAGATTCGGACACCAGCTAAGACTCTATAGAGGAATCGAGCAGTGTGAGTTTTCGGAAGTTCGAATTTCTAGCACAACGTCCTTCGAAGCCGCCAGCGGCTCAGGAACTTACTCTGCGCGAAGCACTGGAGTTGCGGGCTAATGAATGTGACCCCCCAACAAAGCATCTCACGAAACTCGTGAAAATCATGCAACGCTTTCGTCCGGAGCTACCGTCAGATGGCCACAACCTGTGGAGAAGATCAAGCCGACGGACACCTATGATGGCAACGGGCAGCGGACAGTTCGTTCACATTGGACTTATGAAGTGTATAACGAAGGAGGTAAGTGAACCGTCAATGCATATACAGGGAAATGAAATCGTAATTAACTTATCCATAGGCGGGCTATCTTTATATAGGAAGAGGAAGTTTGATTTGTGGCCTATTCTTGGCCGAATAATGAAACCTTTTGTTGGTAATGTATTTCCCGTAGGGATATATAGCGGAAAAGGAAAACCATCAGAGCCAGTCGGTATGTCATAATGTAGTCCTTACACGCCGTCACAGATTAACCACTTGCTCACCGTAGGCGGTGATACTTTTGAAGATTTCACCGACAGGGTCTTCAAGGCCCTGTTTGCTGATAGTATCACAGCCGAACTTAATAACACTGGCACTTACTTCGACAGCCCTAAGAGGGCTTTCGAAAAATAACCACTGCACGACCTCGTAACAGGTAAGTCTTACTGTATTCTGATTAAACGCTTCCTAACGCAGAAGTCGCTTCGCCTGGTGTCTTTCAAATAATCATGACAGGACTGGAATAAAGAAAGCCTCGGCTGAAGCACGTGAGCTTGCAACATATGCCCCATTGAGTCGCAAGCAGAAAATAGTTGTAAAGGGGGCCCCAGAGTCAGAGTCGTCAATTGCACAAGAACGAATTGACCATGACGTGGGTCTTATGCGAGTGTACGCCAAACCGTTGCTAAAACCAGGCGAGTCTTTCCGCATTCTTAAGGCATTTCGAATAGGGAAGGCTCTAACAGCTCCAAAATCAATTTCTCGGCCACGACCTCTAAAAGTTATTTTAGAAACTGAAGCACAGGCGAAACTCTTGCTAGAGCGCAAACCATCCTTACAGAGTCTGCATTCGCAAGTTTTTTTTCAGCCGGATTACGAGTTGAAAGAGCGGAAAAAGATGAGACAGCTAATAATAGAGCTGGAAAAACGGAGAACCAATGGCGAGACAAATCTCAAAATAAGAGAGGGAAAAATAGTTCAGGTCAAAAGGACATCGCTCTGGTCGAAGCCGGTAACAGTGATGGCCTAGCTGTCTCGCCACCGAAACCTCAGACATGCCCTCTTAAATTGGTCGTTTTAAATGCCAGATCACTGATTAATAAAATGCCTCTGCTCCAGACTATGGTCTTCGTCAACCGCCCAGACATTGTTATGGTACCTGAAACATGGGAATCGGCCTGTGTAGCTGACTCAGAACTCTCTGTTCTAGG
>JAYGXS010000004.1:59849767-59863273 GCA_036362985.1 Ligula intestinalis | reverse complement strand
ATTGCTCCGTTCAGATGCGAAGAATTGAATCCTTTTCGCGTATATTTAGCCTCCTTAATGTCAATATTGAGAGCTTAGACGCAGAAAAATTGGTTTTCAACTCAACATTTTTGTCTCAGAGCCTTAATCCTGTCTGCTCACTCATCTCGCTTATGCGAGGATACGTTTCTCAGAAGGAGTGAACCTCGTTCAATTAAGCAGAAAGCGCACTTCCTCATCTATCTGATAGATTCCTAGATAATCGAGCATAAAATTCGGTAAAGAGGTATTTTTCCCGAAAGAAATATATCCATTTTTTCAGAATGCTCGTGTACATTCCTCTCCCCCCCCCCCCCCCGATTGCTCCTTTCAGATATGAAGAAGTGGATCTTGTTTTTGCTTCTGACTCACTGTTTTGCAGGTGATCAAAACAGTTTTACCACCCACGTTTTGACCTTTGTCTTTTATCGAAAAATGAGAATCTAGGTAGGGATAATGTGCTCTTGTAGGTAATATGATTTGCACCAGTTTCGCAAGAAATTTTCTTTTGACATTATGGCTCATTGTGGGCTGAGGGAAAAGCATTTTCAAGGACAAAAACAGTTTATTATAATAAAAATCATGTTTTATCCGCTACTTTGAAGCCTAATCATAAATAAAGAAGTACATTATACTGAATATATATGCATTTATAGCTTTAAATGATATGCAGATAACTGCATCTACTGAAACTAGAGACAAAAGAAGAAATCACAAGGAAACAGTGTCCATGTATTCGTATGGTTGTAGCAGATGTGCTCACTGTTACCGCAAAAATCCGATTGGACGTGACAAAAACTGGGCCATTCCGCCCCTCTAGAAGGGGTTGATATGCGCTCTCGAGTCTGTTTTAATTGATGATGTACATGACTCACTCCATGGGATGAAAATTTCTATCACATGCCTTCCTTTACAATATGTATGCGTGGGATGAGTGAAGAAGTGGCTTTCACAATACGACTTAAATTGACCTGCTCCGTCACTTGAGGATAGTCTCGACATAGAAGATCAGAGCATCTCAAACGAAACACCGATAGCCTTGTATGCTTGAAAAGGAGATTGCTTCAGACCTTTCTTTGGTGTAGGATGCGGCTTTACAATGGCTCGTTTCTTTGGCACACTCTCTTATTCTATACATCATCAAATCATTCTTCTTATCATCTTTTAAAGTAAAATTAGGACATAGGGTCGACAACGGCGAACGCAGCATACATCGTTTTCATCAGATATCACAGGACTGCTTAACTCTTCCTCAAAAGACTCATTAGAAGTGGGCAAAACTGATACGTTTATCTTTAATCAAGGGGTAAGTTTCCCCACCTAACTGATTGATCGCACTTTAATCTAAGAGGTTTATGTAGGAAAAATCTAGAAGTGGCTCCAACATAACGGTCAAAATACGATTGTGCCATCATTTTCAGATCGTCCAGGCATACCGAATCAAAATTTTGCAAACAAATCAGACATTAGCACGTGTGTTTTTAAAGACGACCATTATGTTATGTCGCACCGCCATGTGATAGATCAGATATTTCACAGTAAATTCTCTAAAAGTCAACACGGCAAGCATCTGAAATAAATTACTACGTACAAAGTTTATGTTCTGAAGATATATTAGGGCAGTTGTGAGCTTCTATTCAAAGGCCGGTTACTGAATCAAAGTAAGAAAGCGCAACAGTTGAGGCTGTACGCAGGCGAGGATTCCTCCTGTTTCTCAATTGATCAGTGTACAAGAAGCATTTATTGACATTTTAACTTACCACACTTACTGCCCAAGTACTAGTTAATAGGCCTAGACACGTTTATCTCCGGTATTCAGCCGCTGCTTGATGCCGCTGCGAGGGGTCTGGCTCATCAGTTGGTACCGGGCGAAACACGTGTCTGGAGTGTTAGCAGTGTAATGTACAACGTCAATAAATACTGGAGCTTTTCTCCTTAAAATCCCTCAAATGACCGTTACACCTCTAGAATTCTAAAATAATGCCTGCGTTGTACTAGTAGGAAATACAAAGGCATTCACAGAACCAGGCTTTTCGAAAAATTCATCGTCAGAAAAATAAATAACATAAAGCGGGGTAGAGTTAACAAAAGTTTAAACAACCAATCAATAGTAAGGGGTGTTAAGGTATAAAAGGGGTCAAATGCTAGTCATAATTAGGGACATCTTCCCCGTCTCCTCCCAATTACAACTGATATGTCGGTGAAATAATTAGTAGATCTAACCTCTCCTGTGTTAATTTAGTTGATAAATTATGAATTATCGGAAATCTTAGTTCATCTCTCTCGACTTCCACAATGCTAACATGTGCTTCATCACTGGACTTAAACAAACCAAGAAAATTATTACTTAAGAAATAGAAAAGTTAGTTTCCTTATTTATTAGAATCACCGTTTTGTAGCAAACAAAAGAATATCGTCATCCAAATACTTAGCAGCACGTTCGGCTGAGGAGAGAAATTAAGAAATTAATTTTGTCCGTGCAGGATTAAGCTGCGGCAGATGTTACCACAGGCCATGCCAATGACCCAAATCCTTGTTAAACTCGGTGGAAGAGTAAAAACGGTGTTGATGAACAATTATACGCAATGAAAAACGTGAAAATAAAAGACCGATGTAGACGGGTCATGCCTAATGTCATTTAAATGCCTTGTGTCTGCTAATCAAACGCTTATGAACTTCCGGAAACAAGCTTGTTTGAAAGACCTTTTTCACAAAAACTGCATGAGTAACTTATTCAACAAAAACGTTTATCCCTTTTTAATAGTCGGATAAACATTGGGGACCAACTTATGATACTTTCAGCATATCAAGTAAATTGATAGGGAAGTCTGCACTTAACACTACTAGCCCACAAGCTTTTACATATTACTACGCAAGTAAATGAAAAAAAATTATTCTGAACTGCTGCACACACTAGAAATCACTTCAGGGACCCTCTGAGACACCTAGACTAAGCTGGCAGAAAGCCAATTAGTTTTTTTTGTCTTTCAGTAAGTGTTAAGACAATATGCTCGCGTTGCTGGCTCTCTGGCTGTTAGAGAGGACCTTGAGGAGGCAAGTGACAATACCTGGTTTATGTGAGTTACTGCCGATGGAGAGTTCAATTTGACAGTGACGCCTGTTAAGACTGTCATAAACACCTGACTGGTAAAGAATACGGAGTTCATTTTAATTTTTCTCCCTTCTAAGTGGCTCTATAATTTTGGAGAAGACAATGCAAACATAAAAAAGAAGCATTCTAGAATTTATGCTTTTTATTTATGACTGACGACATTACACTTCCCACAATTTTAATCTTGAAACTAATACCACTCTATGGGCATACGACTCACGAACACTACGATTCTATCTTATGAGAATTAAGTCCAAGCGCTACTGTTTGCCGTATACGTTGACTTTAAATGACCCAATGCATTTCGTTCATTTTCATGTGTGCTTTGACGGACGGGTGTGGGGAAATACCAATCGGTTTCCTTGTGCTGCTCAGTGAAATATCGTTCCGTTTACATAAAATCGTTCATTTATCTGTGGCGTTCCTGGGGTCATCTTCTGGGCTGAGAACTTTTATTTTTCTGGCAAGCTGCAGGCCCGCATGTGACTGACTGTCGTGATTTTGCTTGCGAAGACTAGTCCGTCTACGATGTCTGTTCTGAGTCGGCTCGATGCCTCACGTCTTGGCCCCTTTGCCTAGCGAGCCTGAAGCCAATCTCTGTCGACCATTTTCTGACTGGCGTCCCTGGATCCCATAACCTGTGCGCAGAGGCACACAGCAGACACATACAGCAACTTGCATTTTTTACTGTGAGCAGTTTGTTTCTAAAGAGTCTTTTGTTACTTCCTCTCCTACAGTGCTTTGTCCAACCTAATCAATCTTACCAGGCTGCTGTCTTGGGGAAACTTTCCGTTGTCGATCATTATCATTTCGACACAGCAATATCGGTAGCACGATAAAAAAATTTCACGCACACGCCTCATCTATATCGTAACCATCGTGGGCGTCGGTACGGAGCTCAGGTAAAAACCCTACATAAGGGAAGATAACACTTGAGACCGCGTGCTTCCCATCGCTTTTGCAAAGCAGACTATGAAAGTAAAATTTTATTTTTGACTCTGACACACAGTATCATAGAAGATCAAAACAATCTTAAGACCCAATTGTTTTGCTTCTACGTTAAACTGATAGAGGGATATAGAGAACACATCGTCGTTGTTTCTTCATGTATACACCTGGGTGTAAGCCCTCACCTGTTTCTGACCAGTTAGCAAAGAATGAGATGATTCGCTCGAGCAAACGCGCGTCTCAAGAAACGGGCCAACGAAGATCGTAGGACAGACTAAAGCGGCTGAAAGCATTAAGGGAAGCCCATACACGAGCCAATAAGGGGCCTGTAGACTTGCAGACAGTGGGAACAATGATCTGCATCGATAAACCCCATACGAAGCACACACATGTAAATGACACTATGAAATGGAGAAAGAATGTATGATCACTAATGCAGTGGTGAAAAACGAATGCGTACACAAGAAGTGAATTATACATATGCATTGTTCTGCATGTCCTGCAAACAAATTTCATGTTAAAATTTAACTTGGTAGTTAAGCGTGTATCTGGACAGGTTATTTTGATCAACTGAGTGGATTTAATAAATAGAAGAGCTTCGGTTTGGAAAACTGTCCTCTTAGTTAAAGTTATTGGGGAATAAAGGCAATCATTATAGCTAAATCATGAGGTAGTTTAGATTCAAGAAATTTCCTATTCTATAAAAAAAGACCGAACTAAACTTTCGTTTATTATACAGTGTGCTATGAAGAATTCCATCATCAGTAAAAAAGGTGGAATAATTATCCCTTCAAAAACTGGAAATTTTTTTGTGAAGTTGATCAAATGGACCAGAAGCGAAGTTTAAATAATCGCATTTTTTAAAAACTAGCAGCGATATAAGTTTTAAAGATTATATATAGATATTCTGTGAAGATTTTTTCAAAAAATGCAGAAGCAAATGTTTTTGGTCGAACATTTTCTTTTACCACACAGCCTACCTTGCGCTTTAACAAAGTTTCCGTTTATTACCACGAAGACAGCCTACAAAAGGCCTTATTGAATGTAAGTCAATACGTTCAAATCAAGCGTTTTTTAGAAATGGAACAGAGCGAAGAATAATATATGTATTTCAAAAAATGGTCATGCATGCCAGTTTTTTTACATTTGCAGATTTATAACAAATTGTTGATTTAATCCCTTTAAATGAAAAATAATCGATCATAAACAGAATAGCATATTCGTTAAATTCTGGTCAAATTTCCTCGGGGAATAAATCTACTAAAGCGGAAAATAATCCATTATAAAGCGAAAAGCATGTTTTATCATCTCCAATCAAATTTAATCGTTTAGCTTCGGGTATCTTAAAGAAATCATCAGATATCTTCATTTCAGTGTGACATTACCTTGAAAAAGGTTAATATGCTCAGAAGCTTTTCAGGGGACTTATTATATAAGGTTTTTTTATAAATCTTAGGAATAATAATATGCTCTGCATCTAGCAGATATGTTGTTTGGTCGACAATGTGGTTTGTTGTTTTCAAGCGTTTCCACCTTTGAACTCTGTGGCCATCTGCTTAGGAAATAATATCCTAAAGCTTCTTTCTTTCGGTAAATGCTGCTAAGTTATATCTTATTTTAAAGGTTTTAATGTAAACGTCGAGCAGAAGCACAATTTGTCAACTAACCAATTAAGACACCGAAAAAGAGAGAAATGAAGAGATACTTTATTCCACGATACTCAATAACTAGTTATCATGGGTAGCGGCCCTAAAGAGGGCCTTTTTTGCGTTCCCACTCCGATTCTTCCTTTCCTCACGACATCTCATTTCAACATCCCTCTCGTATCCTGCATTATCACAAAATCGCATTCCTCCTTCACCTTCATCACACCTTACCCTATTTTTGGTCTCCAATGGATAAGCCGTTGCAACGTGATCCAGAAATAACTCCCAAGACTCCTCCAATTTCTTTTTATGCAGCCGAAACCATAGCCGGTATTGGACCTCGTCTACGTGGGCCCACACACTTCGACCAGCTACTGGTCCTCCTTCCCGAAGTTTCCTCTTCAACCTACTCCAGTACGCTTTGATTGCATTAGTATGCCGTCCAGTGGTCGGATCCACAAAATGTCGAGAGTGGTTGACAGTTGAATGACTGTAGCTTTCCTGCTGAAGACGACTATAACCTTTCCATTCGTCTCTGACAACTGTGCTTCCAAGATTAATCCACTTCCCTATCACAGGACGCAATTCTCGTCAACCTCTTCCATTCACTTGTTCCACAACCACTGCTTGCCGTCAACAATCATAAATCCTGAGGAGCCTGAACGGCCAACATTGTACTTCCGACGGCTTATCAAAGTCTCATCTATCTGGATCTCAATGCCACCTCCTCCAACACGTCATTTGGTTTTCAATAGAATCCTGCTGCTGACATCTTGAAAAAAATCGTACCATCATACTGCCGTTGTATGTGCAATTCGTAAATCTTCCTCACATACCATCACTCGTGTTCCTTGCAAAAACGCTAACCATATTTTCAAGACAGTCCTTATTGTCAATCTTCTGGTTTCAAACACTGATTCAGTCCTCAACGCACTTTTCTTTCTGCACTTCGGTATGTTGCCTAACCACTTGCTGCTTCATCCACCTCCGACAGCGACATTTCAGTACATACGGCAGCAGTCATCTCTCTTGACAGTATTCTGTTACTCATTCCCCGTTAATGATGTCCAAGACGCTTTCCGTTCTGCTCCTTCTTTCCATATGCGCCTGAGCTTTCCTCCTCCTGCAGGAAAAATTTACAAAATCAAAATTACAGAACAACGCATAACCTATTGACTACTAAGCACGCAAATATAACACTACCTTCTTCATAAATAACAGCAAAATTAAACAGCCTATTTCAATAACAACTCGAAATAATAATTACTATTATTTACCATCACCTCCTAGCATGCACAATACTCAATGCATACACCTACACATTTATTCGACATCAACTGTCATTGCCAACATATGCACTAACGCACTTTTCAAACTATATTTGCCTCATAATCTGTTTTCGGATTGTATATTTAACACAACAATTATTTCACAATCACATCACACACCCATTTACTTACCGCACATAATCACTCACTTACTTTTCACTACAATTTTTTTATTTCTCTATTTAAAATAAATTTAGCAGAACACATACTGCCCATTGACAGCTATTCCACTAATATCATTTGCATTAGCCACTATAAAACACAAATTTCTCTGCATTCGGTTGCACATTTTCCTTGTCATCATCACCAACTCCTAAATCACGCGTATTTCCCTCAACAATGCTTCCTTCAGAAATTGGTCCGATATTTGTCATAATTGTCCAGTGCAACGAGCCGAGGATGTCGAGGTTGGCACACACACACGGAAGGATAAGAGACCTAAAGATGATTCGGTCATTGGGAGCGGCGAACAGAGTTGATAAACGCCAGGCCAAGCATACGAACGGAAAGATTATGACAAAAGATGGAAGGGGTGGACAGGATCTACTCTACTCGATATAAATGTATACGTATATGAATGATATAAAATTTACAGTAAGGAAATGCGTTACACGGATAAATGTCCCATCTGGAGTGGGAGGGGGGTGTTCTCTCATGTCCGTTTAATCACCGGTGGGGAGCGCAGCGCTGGGGACAACTGCAGGGGAGGGACAAGGGAGTGCTGACATAGTGCGAGGGGAAACGATACGAGTACGACGGCGACGAGTTGTGGGGTGGGGAGTCAGTGGTTGTGAAGGGGGACGGGCACCGGCATCTTCGCAGACAGTCGATCACATCACCTTTATCCTGGGTTCGCGCCAAAAGCGCCGACCTTGGTGTACTACAACAATCATTCAGTCTCTTGGGTTGTTACACCAGTTCAGACACACGCGATCCCCAACTCCACACCCCTGACCTTGAATTCTATTGGTTTACACAGACCCTGATTCCTGAACCGCTAAAATTCACTCTCACTGCTTCATTCTTATGTCTCAAACTTACCGAATGCACAAAAAACCGTTATTTTTGATTTGCGCGGTCAATGCGGCCGCTATATAGTGCCCGCAATTAACACATTCAATCAAATTTACGCAATTTTTACACTTTTTTCTCAATGCATAATTCACTACCCATTCCTTTTCCCCGCCCATAAACCCCCAAATCCTACCAGTCCCGTAAGACAGTAGACTCGGGTTTTTTACAAACCTGGATGGGGCTACACAAGCTAATTTGCCGCCTAAGGTCCGTGGGCTGTAAGTGATCGAGCTTCTCCCTCTTGCTTAACGACGGCTGTCGGCAATTATATTCTCCATTTCGTGGCCAAATGAGATGACGCAGGAGAAATTCAGTTGAAGGCAAGAAGGGTTTGACCATGATTGAGCTCGGCTACATCAGAAGTTTAGTTGCGTGTTCATATCACGATTGGGGTCACCAGTTATAGGTGGGCTCCGCAGTGAATAGAGCAGCAGGAATTGCTGGTGAATGCTTTGTTCCGGGGGCCAATGGGGCTGTTGATGTCCAGATAAGCGTGGGTCAATGACAGTTAGCGCCTAGCTCCAAGAGACGGTGGCACACAGGCAGACTAGATTAGTCATGCGGTTAACCCTAATACCTACAATCTTTGAGACCGTGGTTCCTTAGGAGGTAGGAGAACTGTTGGGAAGGCAGAGTAGACGGAACCGTATATTGTTTGCAGAAAGGATAAGGGGAAAGTTGCCAATAGGTCTTGCATGGCGTCCGACCGTGAGGCCGGCGTCGCCGTGACCGCCGTGCGCGAGGCGCAATTCCAAGTGGCCGCTCACCGCAGTCATTGCGGGCATCAGGCCAGAGGACAGAGATAGAGCGCGTTCAATGGTAATGTCGGAATGTGATTGGGTGCATTAGCAAGGTGAGACTGGGTGTGTTCTTAAGTGGCTCAGACCATTGAACGAGAACTGACAGGGGGCGCCGAGACTTAGCACCTGGCCGCAGGCAGTACTAGCGCGCAGGGCAAAGGCGCTGTCCATCACATTTTGTGTTCCAAGTGGCTGCTAGGGCCACTACAGACCGAATAAGAACCGTTCATAGAGCATCATACATGTCTATTTGAAAATGCTGCTCCAAACTATTACAAATTGGCACACGACCCTATTGCGTAAAAAACCACGTACTCTACTTTATTTGTTAGCTGTAGGTCACGCAGTTTGGAAACCCTGGATTCAAGTGCAACTTATGCTTGGCCCAAAATGTTCCGAGGATACAAAAGTTATTTAAAACGGAAACATACGTTTTCTTAACGTATCCCTATAGATGCAGATGTTAATTTTTACCAAATCTGAACCAAAGAATGTTGCAACTGTTTATGATAAAATATAATGGAATTTGTTGAGGCATATTTATTAAATGAGCCAAATTTACATTCTATCTGGTATCATTTTGCAGAGAGTATGGTTTGCATTGGCGGAGTAAAAGGAGGTCGTTTATATGCCGGCATTCCGTAGTGACCGAAGTATATTTTCGTTATATAATAATTTAATAATAATAATTTGTATTTTTAAGGCCCAAGGGGCCCTGTCGTTACAAACTTAGTGCTATCGTGAAAATAAAAATAATAATGATAAGCAGTGAACTCTTATAAATAATTGTCATCGGCAGTAAAAAAAACTCCTAGATCGGTGGATGAGTTCAGCGGGCCACCGAGTTCAAAAAAAGTTTAGGAGAAAAAACTGCCTTAAAAGGTAAAAGGGTTTGATGTGGTTAGTTTGGGACCTGATGTTGAGGGTTCGGGACGTTTATGGTCATGGGAAAAAATAATATATCGTTGAGTTAGGAAGGGGTTATCCGGAAGGCAGGAGAAGGCAGTAGAAGTCAAGGCAACGTCATCGAGTTGCGACCCACCAGATTCCAGAGCCAATCGCGAAGACCACAACGAAGGTTGCAAAAACGGAGAAGAATTCGCAGCCCTTGGAAGTGATGCTTGACTCTGCAGAGGGAAATGCTAACATATTTAGAAACCATTTTAGTATCCTGGGAAGAGCTTCAAATGCCAGGAGGACCCTTTTCAAAATCTACAACTTGCGTGTTTGGAAAGGAAACAGACAGTAACGACTTTATTTCCTCTAAATTTAAATGCTTATATAATTTGCCTTTAAAAATCGACAGTGTAGAAGACAGTCTAATATCGAGAGGAAGATTGTTCCAAATAAAAGCATATTTGGAGGTAAAAAAGCGAGAACGGTTAGATGTGGAGCTATGGGGTGGTAAAATTATCATGGAAGAGTTACGAGTGGCGTAAGGTCGGTCAACTGGAAGGAGAGCGTTAATTTGTGGGAGATTAGGGCTATTGTTAACGCGAAACAGAAAGCAAAGACCAGCTTTGAGTCTTCTTATCCAAAGAAATTTCATGTTTGCTAATTGACATCTATCTGTATAACACATACCAGACCCAGAAACAGAAAATATTTTACGAGTGAAAACTCGCTGAACCTTTTCAATCTTACTACGGTCATGCTGGGTCATGAGGCCAAAAAGCGGGCAGCAGTATTCTAGTATAGGAAGAACAAACATGCGGTATAGTTTTAACTTCATTTCTTGAAGGAAAAAGTTATGCGATATAAACCCACATATCTGTGCGGCCTTGGCAGAAATTCGATCTGCATGAGGTGATAATGCAAGCTTATTCGTGTAAGTAAGACCCAAATCCTTTATCGTAGATCTTTCTAACAGTGGACTATTTTGGAAGATAATGGGTCCAGGAAGCCTTGCGGGACCAAAACTCAAGAAACTACATTTTGATGGAGAAAACTCCATCTGCCATGTTGCGCTCCAACTTGAGAGAGTACGCAAGTCTGCGTTAACTTTATCAACACAACTACTGGCCGTGTCCTTAGAAAATGAGTAAATACACTTAAGGTCATCAGCATAAATGAAATTTTCCGAATTATTTAGCACTGTTGAAATTTCATTTATGTAAAGAATGAAAAGGAGGGGACCTAAAACCGTGCCTTGTAATACACCACTCGTTATCGGCTGAGGCATCGAGTAGCTATTGCCTACTAAGACCTTCTGGCTGCGGTTAGACAGGTAGGAGGCAATGAAATCAAGGAGGGGAGGCCTGATGCCTAGGGCTTCCAGTTTCACTAAAAGGCGCCTATGAGGCACCTTGTCAAAAGCTTTACTAAGGTCAAAGTAAATCACGATGACTGATTGCTGTTCATTACGAAGTGAAGTAACCAGGTTAAGGAATGCTAAGTGGCAGGTTTCGCATGATCTTCCAGGTAGAAATCCATGCTGTGAGGCACTTAATAGTTTATTTTCTACACAAAAATCGAGAATTTGATTAAAAATGATCTTTTCCAGAAGTTTGGCTAGGGCCGGGGTTTTATGAACACCTCGGTAGTTATTTACGTCCGAACGAGATCCTGACTTGAAGACTGGAAGAATAATAGATGTCTTCCATGAGTCAGGAAAGAAACCGTTTAGAAGATAAGCTGAGAATAGATAACTTAGCAATCGGGGGAAGCTGAATACTCTCTTGATAAGTGAATTTGGAAGGCCGTCAGTTCCCGAGGAGTGCGAGTTTTTTAGACGGATAATGTGCTTACGAATTACTTCTATGGAGAAATCTATGGTACTGATAGTATTGACTGAGCATGGCTGAAAAGACGGGACCGGTTCAGATTCCGTCGTAAGGTGTTTTGCAAAGAACGCATTGAACAGTTCAGCCTTCTCAGACTCATCTTGCACAAAGTTTTTATTTTCATTCAGTAAGGGGGGGATTTCGTGACCTCGTTTAGCGGAGGACCGACGGCGGAACAGTTGGGCAATCGATTTTGCAGAGTTTAACTCGCTGAGTGCGCAAGATTCCCTATGTTTGTCACGTGTAAGACGAATCTTAGACGCTAATTCGAAAATCTCTGCGATTCTAAGGTGCACCGATAATGAACTAGTAGACTGGTCTTTCAACTGTCTTTGCAATTTCTTCAGTCTAGACATAAGAAAATGAGGAACGGTGGGGTCCGAAGTATAAGGCTTAACAATTTTGATCGGCACAAATTCCAAAATGCTATTTGAAATTGCCGTCATTAAGTCACCGAGAATTGTTACACTGTTCGTGGAGGAAAGCTCCTGCCAGTCTAGTGAGTCCATAAAGTTGTTAATTAAATTAATATCAGCTAGGTCAAACGCACGGTAGGTTCGAGTGGTGCTAGCCTTTTTCGTAGAAGCAAGCGGAAGGCAACAATGGATCAAAGTATGGTCACTTGGGAAGAGGTTCTGATTGTAGTCAACAAAAAGGGGGAAAATGTCATTAGTGAAAATTAAATCTAAAATATGCTGATCCCTTGTTGGGGAACAGACCAACTGAGACCAGTTTGAAAAATTGATGGTATCTAGGAAGGGCTGAAATCTGGATGGACAACAGTTCAATGACCAATCAATTTCGGGAAAGTTGAAATCCCCTGCGATAACTTTAGCATCAAAGGCGGACTCCGAAATCAGCCTAAATATTTCGCAAAGCTTTTCATCATCTTCCGATGATGAGTTAGGTGGACTATAAATGCATCCAATAATCGCCTTTTGACGGGGAGACAGGATAATGGATGCAAAGCAGTAATTGCCCGAGAATGACTCAGCATCTAGGTTGAAGGGGAAATGCTTAAAAATAGCTTTGATATAGAGAAGACAACCGCCACCACGTTTACTAGGGCGGTCTTGACGGTAGAAATCATACTCGTCGATTATGAGTAAAGCATCAGAAATTACTGGATGGGTCCACGACTCTGTAATGCATATAACATCTGGCTTCAGCTCGAACGCAATTGCTCTAAGCTGAGCCATCTTATTTAAAACAGATCTTGCATTAAGCAGGATGATATCTAGTGAAGCTTGAGTAATCGAACTAGGGTTATCTTTATTTAGTAATAAAAATTTGGAGGTGGGTAATTTGGTTGGAAGTTTGGAGAATAGCCATCGACTGGAGCAGGACAATTAACATAAGAAAGCTGAGGGGGATAGCTGAAAGCTGCAGGTAGACAGCTCTGTGAGATCGATGGGCCATAGGGATACGTGCCGTGGTGAGTTTGCTGATAGTTACCGGGAAATTGGGAAAACCAAGACGGGAAAGAGAGGCTGGAGGGCGAGGTAAGGTAACTATGAGGATTAAGCGGTGGAAAGCCTGGCCCAGTATGATACTTGTGATAAGTAGGGTAACTTATATGTTTGTTAGCTTCCTGTTGTAAAGGCTTAGTTAGTGTTTGGGAAGGCTGCATGCTCGCGGTTGAGTTCCGGATCCCACCCTTTCGACGACCTGAATTGGGTGCTTTAATAGAAGGTTTGGGAGGACTCTGATCGAGTATCGAAGCTGTTGGTCTACCTGACGTAGAAGGCTTTTCGAAATTTCTAGGAGGGCTACCAGAATTACTAGCTATGGCAACTG
>JAYGXS010000004.1:59626934-59841254 GCA_036362985.1 Ligula intestinalis | reverse complement strand
CATACACTGCATCTAAGATAACAACAGGTAGTCCTAACCTGTGACTGCACTACCGCAATTAAAAATAACTTGTTCGCTCAGATGCCACTGGGTATTGCGTTGCCGTGTCTACGTTACCAAGTTAGGTAATCAGGGTCATGCTACCAGAGAATTACGTCTGGTGAAAGACTAATACATCAATTGAGATCATTAAAAAATTGCTCACAACCACTCAACTGCGTCTGAGACCGTACTACAAACCACTACGGCCAGTTTTCTTTATCAGAAAAACTGCCCGACAGGCGCCGCTTGTTAGTCGTCCGGACTTTTGGTGTACTAGAAGTCGATGGACCAGCCTCATTAGTTGCAAGGTTAAAATAACGACTCCTGGTTAAAGACGTTGATTTAGGTACCTTAACACGAGGGTGACAGCGGAGGCACAAGTTCGGAAGCAACTCGTCCTTGTGCAACACTAAAACGGGTTGCTCATTTCCATGCGCCAGATGTGCACATAACATGTTGCCTTCGGGGCTCATAGCACAACGCGCAGCCAACGGGCCCTCGTTCGTCTCCCCTTCGTCTCGTTCTTCAGCTGGAGAGTGTGAAGACGATTCATCAGAGGAATCCAAGGAACCATTCATCGCATCGTCGGCAAAGGCTTCCGTTTTACGTTTGTACTTACGGAAACGCCTCGTTCCGCTCCTCTTCATCTTCTCTATAACAGGACTCAGGTACCTCATTGTTCGAGCGTACTTATAGGTCTCCATGAAGGCAGAACGTCGATCGGCAAGGACAACGTCTGCTTTGAAACTGGTGACGGGGCAAGGACCCGATTTCTCTTCGATAAGAGGAAGTTAAAAAATATCTCTCGTAGCCAACCACCGACAGCATATCAAAATGAGCTGGGGGTCAACTCCTTTCGCAGCCATACAATTCACTATATGGACACAGGGCAGTTCCCAATTCAAGAAGAACCGACAACGGCACGCGTCCACCCACTCAATCTGACTTTTCACCCTACAATGATGTGATTTTATTTGACAAAAGGTGACTTTCACAAAACGATTTCCTACTGCCAGCACTGTGAACAATTTTTCTGGCTTTAGACCGTTTTCATTCTTTTCCGTGAAAATTCACTCGAAATTCTGTTCTGATATCATATGTGCTCCCCCAGACTGCACATTAACTGTAAGAATAACCTTGTTTGCGTTACATTAATAGGGTCCTCAAGGGCATTTCTTGCCTGTTACCCTTAAAAAAATATACATATATATTGGCACTCATATGCTTCAGAAATACGTCTGACGCATAATCCGTCAATCTCTGGCATATAGATGCCACGTGATAACCGTCATAATGCCTTTGGCGTACACATACTGCCGCCTCCAGCCTCTCAAAGTCTGAATTCTTATCCTGCAACATGCCTATCAAATTCAGAACACATTCCGTCATACTATTATACCACTTATACCACCGCTTTATTACTCGATTAAGACTCTTCGTCTTATTCGTAGTGTTGTCACCATAAGTGATGACTTCTACGCGGGCATAATGCGCCCACATACGTTGACAGCCGACCCAGTTATCACGCAAATAGGGCCACAACGCCGGAAAATTATTTTGAATTTCACGCAGTACATCTACGAATGTCGACACACTTAGAGTGCGCACAGCCTTCTTAATAAAAAAATTGTCACATCGGCTACCCTTTCTCTATACAGTCTCGTAACTTTCCGCCTTAAGGCATGTAACACATTGAAGGTGCACAGTAAAATAGATATGTGCCTTTTCGGAAATATTCTCCTCCAGGCCCTTATTTCGTCGGCATTTTCATCAAGAAAAACTGTACGTATTTCTTTGGTAACAGAACCCATGATTTCCTTAAACTTTGTGACCATCCGTTCAATCAATTCGACCGTTTCAGTTCTAATCAAAGCGTAGAATACGGACCACGCACGACCGTGCTTCTCGGTTATCACAATGTGATACAAAGCATACCCATGGCGGTTTGTTCCGTAGGTGCAGTTCATTTGTAGCACCTTGCTGTACTGAGTGAACAAGTACTTCAGGGCTGGCGTTGTGAAGCACACTGCGTCAAGCCCATTTTTTCCATACAAAAAGTCATAAATACAGCCGCCCTCCATATTTTGTAGGGCCTTTGTCATCCCTATCGCGGACTGATCTGACCGTATGATCCGTCGTCGCATATTGGCTATGTCCTTCATCTTGTAGCTGGTGCCAGTGGCCTCTCAAAATGTTTGCGTTATAGTGCAAGGAACATACTTTTGAAAAAGACCTTCAGACGACCTGCTGAGGGCTTTATTTGAACAATTATATTGAGGAGCTTTTCATTGACTTCGCCCTCCAACTTACGAAATTTCGGGTACGCCGACACTAACACCTGGCTACAGCCGTGGTTGTGCGTCATGCAAAGACACTTCACATGCAGATCACCCTTAAATTCCACAGCCGTAAATCTGGCCTTGCAGCCAAATTTAATTGATCTAACACGTTATCAATTAAGTTAAATGCTACTACTTCGTTCACCGGCTTTTGCTTTTAGTCCTTTGACTGCCACCGTGCATATACTGAAAGATCACGGATTTAAACTTTATCTTGCTGTACGCAGGGTAGTTATCTGACAGTCTGCAGACCTGCAGGATCGACCACCATTAGGGTCAAGTGACCATATTATGCTGTATTTCGAGTATTCGCTGTTCTCCAAAACCTACTCCTCCGGCACATGGGAAAGTAACACTTGGAAGGGCGACTACCCACTTATGAGAAGAGAAATGTCAGAGGTATCATGGGAAACAGATCTCCAAGGTGGGGCAAATGAACAGTGGATGACCTTAAGCTCGACGTTGAAAAGGACTCTCTGTCTCAACTGTCCCTTCAGAAGAAAGACAAGTACGAATCGCCCGAAGTGGATGAACTCAAACTTGCAGGCCGCTTTCAAATAAAGAAACCGCTTCTGGAGACGCTACAGACTAACCGGCTCCGGTAAACACTTACGGGAGTATAAGCAACAACGTAACATTTGTAAAAGAGAATCTACTAAACTGCGCAAGAAATACGAGTTGAACATATTACATAAGTCGCTGGAACACCCCAAGATCTTGTACGGTTACATACGTAGCACGAAGAGATCTCAGGAACTGATCTCTGCCCTTAGATCAGCCGATGGACAACTGGTGACCGAAGACCAGATGAAAGCCTCCCTCCTCTCCGATTTCTTTGAATCCATCTTCACCCGAGAACCTACAACTTTTGCTGACGGTCCGTCCGCTCATCAACCGATAACTGCACCCTTACCCTCCTCCTTATTGCCCAAAATAGAGGACCTAGAGTTTTCACACAACACTGTCAGGGCCGAATTCCTCCAACTTAAGCCTGCCAAATCACCTGGGCCGGGCTGGCACGGGCTCGTAGTTGTGGTTCATATTAAGGGACGTTACTGCAATACCCTTCTTTACTCTATGATTCACATTGAAGTACGCCTCACATCCAAGACGGCTAACAGACGAAATTAACTAAAAATATAAATCATCCTCCTTTTTCCTCAGCGCCATGACGCATACATATTTACGCTGCGCATACACAAATTTTTCCGCGTTTATGCATTCCACCGGATATTTATGGGAACTGCCCATCGTGAAATGGATGCCCATTGCCTAAATGTAAGCTCTCATTGCTATCAATTACTTTGCTAAACTCTTATGGCTTCTTGCAACTCCATAAATGACTGGAAGTGTCTACCACAGAGAACCTCTCGGAACTTCGCATCAACAGCAGAAGTGAACGCCATGACAGCTCACGTGAAAATGTTCAAGATATGCGCAAACTAAAACTGCACACTTTTCCCACCAATCATTAAGCCAAGACTGCTGATTGAACTCACCAATCATTAAGCTGTAAACTGAACTAAACATATTGAAGAATGGCAACCAAAAAACCAACAAAATAGCCTTGCCAAGGTTACATATATTTTATTGCACTTGGTGAGCTAGTCAATTCCAGTAGTACTCTTAATTATGCTATTATTCAATTCGTTACAGTAAACTGTTACCCGTAGTCTTTGCAGGTTATGGCCATATCAATTAAGGCTGTAGTTATACTTGAAGTTATTTGCCGGAGGAAGGGGAATGACAACTAGGGAGAAGGCTTCTTATAGTTAATCATTTTTTAGCCTTACATAGACTCGCTCAAGCGAGTAAAGTGAACCTAATTTCCATACCTTAAATCTAGGTGAACCAGAGGTCGATAGGTCTTCGGGACGCAAAGAAGAAGACAGAATAACCACACAGTCTCAGTAGATTTATACACTTGGCGTTCCTTATGGAAATCCGCCGCATAAATAAATACAAGAACTCTGATGGGAGTAACGGTTATCAGCGTCCGCATGTTGAGGTGAGTGGACATTAACAGGTTGAAAAATCCTCACTTTTTAGATCGCATTTCATAGGCCGAGCTGTCTCTAGTTTGTAACAAGTTTTGCGCGGACGCATCTAGGTGTGCACTCACGCTAATCTGATAGGGCTGGTGGCAAAGAACCCACTTAAGCCGTCTCAGTCATTTTTCTGGATAAACTAAGATGTGATCGTGGTGTTGTCACATGGGAGTTTAGATGAAGCCGGTTTAACTAAGTCTATGGCTAAATCTCAGATAGCTATGTTCAGGTGCTTCGAGTTTTCGCTCCCCTTGTACACACAAAAGCAATAGTTCACTAGCGTTTGTGACTACTAACCGGAAAAACGTAGGTTAGACGCGGATCCCTGTGAATTTAAAAATACTGTTCCTTCTCCGCCTATACCGTTTAAAGCCTACGAATACCCTGAAAGTAGCATCTATTTGGTTCATTTTACTATCACCACTTTATTAATTAGGCAGGGATCCCGCGACATATTTAAAATTGTCCATTTCCTTTAGCTGACATTCGTGCTTCCTACATTTTACAACTCCTGGCCAGACGCGCTGCAATGAAGTTCAGCAGTACAGTAAGTTCTTGTAAAATCCTAACCAACTAGCGGAAAAACCCTAGTGCCGACTAATCGCTTGTGGAAGTTTGCATGCACGACATTTTAGACGCCAGCATTGCTATAATTACTAACGGGTATCTCAGTGTTGTGACCATCAGCCAAACCAGTACCGCCCTTGCCCCCTGGTTGATAGGTGGGAAAAACGAAACAGACTCTTCGAGGAAGGCTGTGTTTGTCTCCTGATGGAAATCACTAATAGTAATTCTTATTCTGAAAGTAAACAATAAAATAGATACGCTTCCTTCTTTGTCATTAGTTAACCCATTGTGACCATCTTGGGGATGTTGTAAGGGTGACTTCTGTGTCTTTCGCCATCTCTTTACGCCCTGTTGAATCAACAAGGAGTTATCAAATAGAAAGGGCGTATATTTTGGAGTTCGCCCGGACGAGAGTTTATTGTTTACCAAGCCCGGAGTTGCTTTCTCCGTGACCGTTGTCGCTGGCTGATCTCCAGCACGCTGTTGTCCCGTCTCGGGGCTAAGTCCGGCAATAGGATGGACTGGCGGTGCCTTTGCCAGTCCGTATTGCAACTCACTGTCTGAGAGGTAGCAGCGGCTAATTTGTGACTGTAAAGCGCGTTCGCTTGTGGTATAATTTGGCGCGTTGGGATAAGGTCACCAGCCGTAGCAAACCTAAGTGGCCCTTGAGAAACTGCAAACAGTTGGGCACAGGCGTAGGCTCGCGTGCATAAGTGTTCTCTATAGAGGTTTAAGGTCATCGCGTGGACACAGCCACTACAACGACATATGACCTTGGAGGCAGTCCACATTGACAAAGGAATCGTTGTGGCAGCCTGCCACCTGCACGACGCCCCATAATAACCTGCAAGGTTTCTGGCATTTGGTTAGGCCAGCCTCCTAACAGGGGATTACACCAAGGCAGGTCCAAATAAAAAACGAAATGATTGTATTTAGACCGTCGGGTGGCCTTCTTCAATAGAACTCGTCCAGAAGAAGTAAGTCACATAGATAAAAGAGTTCGAGTGGTCCTTAAAAGGAAGTTTGCGGACTTGGTTGTGCTTCTTGCCCACAACAGACTGTGCTAAATTCGTGCAAAACCAAAACTGATCCAACTGTTTCACAGTACGCGTTTACTGCACCGCTGAGAGACATGCACATGTTAGCACGCCTTAGATGTAGCCTGTCCAGCTGCCTCAATTGCTATGCCTGATATCGCTTCCGGTCATCTTGACCCTGTCATGGCACCGAGTCTTTCTGGGACAGGAAACGAGAGTGCGGTAGAGGCCATGCAAGTCTGAAATCATTTCAATTTAGACACGTCAGTGCCCATCCAATCAGCCCACGATGGGGAACACGGTGGAAATAGTTGGCAAAGGCCATCGGATTGTCATTATCTAAGGCCTGATTAGAACGCTCCGATCCCCCCGCGGCACAATTACACAAATTCTGCTAGGACTGCCTGCCTGCCCGGTGGCCCACAGCGTTCTAGCACATTCCAGCATCGCACGTGCCCAGTTGGTATTACATATGTATGATATTGCCTATAAGTCGCAAAGCAGTCATGGAGTTACAGTGGCCGGCGTACACAATCAAGGGGAGGGGTACATTGGATGTGAATGCTTGGATTAACTACAGGTTGTGTTGAAGGTTTACACTCCGTCAGCTACTGCGTCCTTCCGTCTTCCATCGGTCAAGAGGCTCGTATAGGCCATTTACACCTGCGTGATGGTAAGTTCTACCCAACTCGGACCCAGTGCCTACTTGCGTCAGTTAAAGCACGCCTAAAAGGTGTCAGGACTTGGTGGCAGTCGTGGGGTCAAACACTGTCGATCTGACTGTAATATGATGGATCCCCTACATGATCGTTCGACCGTCGTTTTCGACCCTATCCACCACGAGCTTCAGCAAGCTGAAGGTAAACGGTATGACTCAGGCTGGATTACAGTAAAAGTAGATTCGTAGTATCTATCCTCTCTCTCCACTCCCCCACCTGAACCCATGTCAAGACAAAATTAGAGAATACCAGATATGGGGGATGGCGCAGGCGGTGTGTGCGAAACACACTCCAACACGCGCCACCACAACACCTGACTAGGTAGGCAGAAGTGCCATAAAAGCCTCATTAGAAGGAAACCATTACAGCCTGAATCTTAGTCCGCCAGTCAGCCATTCCACGCAACGAGACACGCACTGGCCTGCCTGCGTGGTCCGAGTTATTCCGTCAGTTGGCAGCCCTCTAGGCCACGGCTTTTGGCGCACCGTGTTGACTTCGGGCGCATCAGGTTGCTTATAGTGAAGGAAAATACACCGAGGGTGGACCTCTCTCCCCCACCGCCAGCATCAAGCTAACGTCCAGCTGATCGGTCGTCTGAAGTAAGATGGGCGGAGTGGCTGACAGCCGTCAAACCCGTGTGTTTGTCGTAGCCCATAGTTGGATCACGAATCCCCGCCGGAATCCAAACTGGTAATAGTTGGGAGGCGGAGAAAAGCCGCGACCTCGACCGGCTTGAGCCAAAGGTCCGTGGGAGTGAGATGGGTGCCTTGCCGGAAACTGCAGGCGCACAGATGCTGACAGTCATGTGGAGAAGCGCCGCAGTCGGGTATGGATGGGTCAAGCCGATGTTGATGTTGGATCAACTCTCGGCAAACCCGTCTGCGCGCGCTACGGCACGACCTGGCCCCTTGGTACACACACGCACACACCAGGATTCACATAAAAGGGAATTAGAAGGAGCCGGCGTCCCCTGCCTTCCATTCCACTCATCAGTCATTTCACACACAACACACACCCGTTTGATAGGGTGTGCAGCAAATACGTCAGTTGGCAGGGCCGAAAAGGAAACAAGCCCATACATAGAAGCTTATTTACAACTGTTTTGAGATTTGGCGAAACTGCTATAGATCCTTGGCATTTACGGTTGCGGTTGCCTTTTGTAATATTGCAAGCTCGCCTCACAATCAAATAAACCGCACGCAACTCACTGATGTTGTGTCCAACAGATGGGGCAAACAGTGGACGTTTTCGACGTTCAAAATATAGTTATAGGCCCAATGCATAGTAGCTTGTGTGCAACTGTTTTGAACCTTTGTCGACCCCCTGGAGTTTAGGGTTATGGTACCTTTTGGGGGGACATTGGTTAACTTAAAGTCATCAAGGTAAAGCCTGAAGGATGGGCACGGGCAAAAACCTCTTTAGTAGGTTCGAGTACTTTGCAATTGACCGTCATTTGCTTTATTTTATCCATACTATACGTACGTTCAGTACTACTCAATCTCTATCTTTGCTTTCTCCCTACAGTTGAAAACTTTTTCGCACGTCGTCACCTCAATGATTAGCTACAGAGTGTACTCTTTCATCTTGCTCACCTTCACAGTAATTTTCTGCCTTCTTTTACTTTGGTCTGGAAAGCATCCCGTCACCCTGTACAATGAATACGTAAGTCGCAGCTGCGCACTTGTATAAACGTTACCTCTGTTATACTTTTCGCCTTTGAAACTAACCAGACATTTTTTTAGAATACGTTGTGTGTGTGTGGGGGGGGGGGAGGGGAAAGTATTATGTGCGCGTTACCTGCTTATTCGAAAGAAACGTATCCTTAGTTATTCACTGCTTGCCGACAAATAGATCACTTGTCTCTTCTCACGTAAGTACTTGCCTTTGCCTGGTCGAAGGTAGGGGGCGTATTTTGTTAGCTTACTGCATGCTGGTTAATCTACAGGTCTTTTGAACTGCCGCTGCTAAGGGCCTGAAATCATTCTACCGGTACCAGGTAACTATCTGACCCCAAATAGGTCTCCCTGGCTCCTCGTGAACTTAGTGCAAGCACAGAGTGCCTCCACTCTAGTGTTCTTGGGTCGTGCCCGTATCTGTTACTACTCTCTAACTATGTCTTTGATGACGAATCCGCGACGGATCTCGAAACGTCCGGTATAATATTGTCTCAGCGATCTAACCGTCTTCTTCTCAGTGCCCAGGTTCTTGACTGTGGCTAACTATGCTCCGTCATTTGGAAGCGTTTTGCTTAGCCCTCCCAAAAGATCAAGAGGGACGAGATGAAGATGCATAATTATTGGCAGAAAAATGTGTTCACTGTTTTGTCGCCTGTTTAAACGAAGACAACAGTTCTTAGTGGAACCAATGTTTCTATTATGCCTACGATTGATACAGAAGGAGGGTGAGGAGGTGTGATCAACGAAACAGTAGTTCTGTATTCGCAGTGGTAAAAATTGTGAAAAATGGGTGACGCGCGTGGTTGCAGTAGGTGTAGGATGCGGTCGCTACAGGAGTTAGTTGTGCTGCGCTGAAATAACGCGAGTCTTCATGGCTATTGTAGATGTGGCGGGTGCTGGACGAAAGCTCATGGCACGTTGGCTACACTCTCATCTACAAAGCTCGTTAATGCATGAGAAAGTGGAGGTCAATCGCGCTCGTATCAGTCGCTTAGTGGTTTTTTTGTCATTTAAAAAACTAAGATCGTGTCTCGAAACCACTACGACGCACCTGATGACTCCAAACTCTGCCAAATGATGCTGCAACTGGGTCTTGCTCGAGGAACTCAGATGAATGACTCAGATATTTGCTCCTTGAGCTTTTATTGCAGTGTTTTTTTGCGTGTTCTGTGGGTCTCATGCGTGTCTCAGGTCGCGTGGCCTGTGTAGGTGGACTGTTTCGCTTTATTAATATGTGTGCTCAAAATTTTGACTGCTGTATCCTTACTTGCTCTGATATTAGAAGGCGATGGGCGTGGGAATAGAGTAAGACCTATGCAGCACAAGCCAACTTTGTGTTGAGGTCTCCACTGCGCCCTCTGCATAGTTTGGGGTAGTGCGAGTTCGACCATCGATTTCTATGATGTGTACCATAGGCTCAAAGAGTAGGGACTGTAGTCAGGTATAGTAAAAGTAGACAAGCAGCCATCTACCACACTCTAGACCCTCTCCCCAATTGAACCGGTGACAGGACAGAGTCGAGCAGGAACCAGGCGTATGCCGCCTTTTCCAGTGCAGGCCAGAAAAACCGCCTAAATTAGCCTTAAGTGACAGCAGCCTTTGCACTGGTACTAATCCACTATACCTCCTCACTCAACTTCAGCAGGTGTCCAGAAAGACTCAAGGGTACCGAGTCGGATATTGCTTTTAATACTACTACTACTACTACTACTATGGTTTATACTGCTGCTAACTGGATGAATGATAGTACAGTAGTCGCCGGTTACTAAGCCCACCTGGGGCCCAGACCAAATTGGGCTTAATAAGCGGCGGGCGCACTAACCGAAGCGTCCTAGTTCTTGATTAGCAAATGCAGGATAGGCACTTTACATTACATACGTACTGTATTATGTGTGGAGCTTGGTTATGTACAAGAAAATAATGCTGTTTGTCTGTATTTTACGTAATAACAAAAACAAAAAAAATGATTTGCGACACGTTTAAAAAAAGCGGTCTATTGTCAGTTGTTTTGGAGGAAACTTCACTCGCAAGTGCTCTTTGATGTCCTTCTTCAGGCACCAAAAATCACAGAGAGCTGAAAATCTAACTCTATCTGTTGGCAAACTGGGCTTTGTAGCCGGCAACTGGGCTTATTAGCCGGCGAATTTCGCTATGTAAAATTCCATCCCAAGCTGATTTGGGCTTTATACCCGGCTGGGCCTATTAACCGTGGGCTTAACAACCGGCGATTACTGTAGTGCTAGCACTATCACTGACGCTAATATTTGGTTGGAAAAGTCAGCGCTGGGCTCGTGTTTCCTCGATCTCAGCTAGGAGTGGGGACCTGGATTTATGCTTTTCCGAGTAAAGTATATGTTTGAGGCTAGAAGCACATAAATGCTTGCTCTGGTTTGCAGTAACAGTGGCTCTTGCACTTGCTGGTTGACATTTATCGCCTGCGCTCTTTCCAAATGCATTTGTACTTCATCGTGAGATGTTTGCGTGTGTGTAGATTTAAGAACTTCCAAAAATTAATGTGCTTCTACTGTCTGCTTGACTAATCTCATCGTGACTGCAGGTCCGCGGCTCCCGGAAAACAACCTAGTTCTTCCCCCCCCCCCCTGTTACTCCAAAACTTCGAGGTGTTTGCTTCAAAACAGGAATTTCTTTCTTCTTTTTAGTTTTCATCGTCTGCCCCCGCGGCTGCCGCTGCTCCCTTCCTCACCGGAAAAAATCCCGAAGATTTATCTAAGAAAGTGTAACTAAATGTATAAACGCTGAAATGTTGTTCAAACCTTGGCTGTGTATTAACCCCGCCGCGCTTGCAGCACCCTCACTGAGGTTGCCACGTCTCTCACTGCTTTCATAACTGCCTTTTCTGAGAGTACAGACACTTTTTTGTTACCAAATGCCAAAGAAAATGTAATTTTCCATGTGAAACAAACAACCTTCCTATTGGCTCCGCACCGTGCTTGACTGTGCTTGTTCTTTACGGGGACAGAACTAGACTTACTTTGCGTCGTCTACCTAATGGACAATTTATGCGCACACGCTGTTACGGTTGTCAAGGCGACAAAGCGAGGTTAAACTGCCGCTCGCACTCGTTATGTTAGCGTAGGCGGCCCACGGGGACTTTTTCGACGTTTGGGTTGCATATGTCACGCTGATCGTCTTGAACGTAACCACACGGCAGTTCCCCCGTCGATTTCGACGATAGGCACCATGCGCTGCAAAAAGCCGCAGCAAACTGCAGCATACACAGAGGCAAGCTGGGCAAGCAACACGAAAGCGACAGCAAGCGGAAGCAGCGCAGAGAACTGGCACGAGAGAAAACAGGAGTGTAGGCAGACTCGCGCAGTATCTACCCACTCGCTCGCCACTCCCACCTCCATATCCGGTGTAAAGACAAAGTCAATAAGACCGGGGATGAGGGAGGGTGTATAAGGCTGGTGCGATAAACACTCAGCACGCGCACACTTGACACAGCCATCTCGCTAGGTATTCTCCCGACTGCGCGGGAGCGCCATAAAGGCCACATTAAGAGGGAGCCATTGCAGCCTGACTCTCAGTCCTCCCTCTCCTCCCATACGCACACACAGACACACGCGTACAGTAGGAGCAGCTACGTAGGGGGCCCGAGTTTTCCCGTCAGTTGGCAGACCCTCCAAGCCACGGCTTTTAGCACACCGTGATAGATTAAGACGCATTCAGATTTATTATAGTGAGGAGAGAAACGTGCCGAGGTCGACCTCACTCTCTCCCCCACCGCATAGTGACAACATTGCTTTCCGGAAACCTGAGGTGGGGTCTGAAAACCAGTGGGAACGCGAGTGCAGTCACCAACAGGGAATCAGAAGTGAGCGAAAGTGCCAGCGCCTTCCAGGCCGCAGGGACCGTGGTTGGCTGAAGACTGGCATTGCATGTGCATACAGACCATTGGATCTCAGAAGGGTGAGAGCAGCCCTGCATGAAGCCTGGGCCAACACCCTCCTGAGAGGGGTAACCAGTCAGTCAACGACTGAAAGGCCCTACCCATGCTCCGTCGTCGGTTGGCGTCCGTGGGCGGGGCTGAAAGGAGAGCAAGAGACAACTGGTGAACTTTGCAATTGTGGGCGTGCAGAAGAAGAAAAAGTAAAAGACGAAGAAGAAGAAGAGGAGGAAGATGAAGTAGAAGAAGAGGAAGAAGGAGAAGGGGAAAGGACGAAGGGGAAAAATAGGAAAAGGGATTGGAAGAAGAAAAAAGTGAAATAGGGAGAGGAGGCGAGGGGGGTGAACGCAGACAGGCCGTGAGAGAGGGGAGGAAATGAAGTATTGAAAAGAACAATGAGAGCAAAATCTCAGCTTACCTTGCAGCAGAGAATCTTCAGTAACTACTGAGGCTGACGTTTGTGCTAAAGACAGAACTGTAGGTGCCGCTAGTATGAGTATGATTGCGGTAATGGAGCTGGTAATATAACTACAGGAGTTATTATGGGGTAGTAAAAGGCAAGGCAGTATTCGACAAATTCAGCAAGAACGGCCTCCACTTACTTGAGGGAGGAGGCACTCACCTGTGTTCCCGACAAACTTGACGACGCAATCATGACGCGAGGCGACTAGTGAGTGGGGCTGAGGCTGGTGGTGGGGTGTGTGAGGTGCTGGGTCTGCCGACATCACTGTCAGTGCCGCTGTCGTGAATGCGCATGTGACCTAGTAGGCCCATGCGATGAGCGAATGATCGGGGGCAGTGAAGGCGGCGGTCTCGTCTGTGTGTTGGTGCTCCAGGCACTATTTCACCAGTCTCTGCGATGGATTCGCAAATGACCGACAAGGCCGATGCGTGAGGTGAGTGTGCGATTGCAGTGAGGGCATATCACGCCCTCAGAGCTGGTGGGGGATTCAGGTGTGCGAATTGTTGCGGGCAGTGATGTGTCGGAATGAGTGCAGGAAATTGCGGGTGGGTTAGAGTCAGTGGATGAGGGCAATGAGGCATCCCTTGCGTCAATTATTGCCGTCAAGGTGGAGGGTGGAGTAGGGTCTGGTGGAGTGGTTAGTGCAGTAGACGTGAATGCTGTCGAAGGAGGGTTGCATGGCTTCCGGAGGTGACCGACCAAGCCAATGCGTGCACGGAAGGTGCGTTGACAGTGCGGACAAGTTCGGAGGAGTTGGGTGGTGGCAGCGGGCGTCCGTGTGTTGTGAAACTTGCGTACCGTCCGTTTTGCCTGTGCGGCGGCGATCCGACCGGCTTCGCAGATTGCGGCGCCCGTTTTGACCGCTCTGCGCAACATGGTTCGGTCCAGGGCAAGGTCCTCCTAGTTCAACGTGTTGATTTGGAGACGTTTCAAGGAGTTCTTCAGAGTGTCCTTGTAGCGTCTCTTCTGTCCTCCTTTACGACGAGTGCCTACGGCGACATCACCATAGAACAGTCGCTTGGGTAGTCGTTCGTCGTTCATACGTACCACGTGACCGCTCCAGCGCAGTTGTATCTGCCTGAGCATGGCCTGGATGCTGAGAACTCCCGTTCTCTCCAGGATTTCTGTGTCCGGAATCCTCTCCTACCACTTCACCTTCAATATGCGACGTAGGCAGCTGATGTGAGTGGTTCAGTTTCCGCGCTTGGCTAGCATAGACTGTACAAGTCTCCGCTCCGTACAAGAGTGTTGACAGCACAACAGCCTTGTACATCTTCAATTTCGTTGACAATTGAAGACCATGACGATTCCATGCT
The DNA here is from genome assembly GCA_036362985.1 of Ligula intestinalis. Lineage (NCBI taxonomy): Eukaryota > Metazoa > Platyhelminthes > Cestoda > Diphyllobothriidea > Diphyllobothriidae > Ligula > Ligula intestinalis. The sequence goes on along the minus strand of JAYGXS010000004.1, from coordinate 59,827,140 downwards.
GAGGCTTGGCTAGCTTTGGAGATTCTGCGGGCAATCTCGGCGTCTATTTTAGTGTTGCGGGAAAGCATACTGCCGAGGTAGGTGAAGTTGTCCACGTTCTGCAGTACGGCTCCGTTGGCGTTGATGCGTGCGAGGTTGAGGTCAGCACCTGGCGGCGGTTGATGCATAACCACCGTCTTGTCCGTGTTGATGGTGAGGCCAAAGTTGGCGCAACCTGCTGCAAAGAGGTCCATGCTCCTTTGCATGTCTGCTTCGGTGGTATTGTTGAGAGTGCAGTCGTCCGCAAACAGCAGATCATGAACTGTGGTTGTGGAGACGCGCGTGGGGGCCTGCATCCGAAGAATGTTGAGGAGGTTTCCGTCCGTTCTGTAGTTGAGGGGGATTCAGGGACGCTCATCACGGTAGGTGTCCATCAGCATGGCAGAGAACATGAGACTGAAGAGGGTGGGTGCGAGGACACAGCACTGCTTCACTCTATTGGTCACTGCGAAGGCTTCAGACAGCGCTCCGTAGTCCGTGACGCGCGCCATCATACCATCATGGAGTTGTCGAACCATGTGGGTGAAGTGTTCCGGACAGCCAAACTTCTGCATAACCTTCCAAAGTCCGGGCCGGTTCACCGTGTCGAAGGCTTTTGTCAGATCTACGAACGTAGTGTAGAGGTGGGTCTACATCTCTTGACATTTCTCCTGCAGCTGACGCGCGGCAAATATCATGTCAGTGGTGCCGCGGTAACGTCGAAAACCACACTGACTTTCAGGCAGAAGCCCTTGTTCCAGGTGGCTATTCAGACGATTGAGGCGAATGCGTGCGAAGATTTTTCCGGCAATATGCAGCAGTGAGATGCCGCGGTGGTTGTCACAGACCTGGTGATTCCCCTTACGCTTGTAGAGGTGGACGATGGTGGCGTCCTCAAAATCCTGGGGAACTTGGCCCTGTCGTCACATCTCTTGGAACAGAGTGGTGAGGTGAGTTATGAGTTGGTGACCACCATATTTATAAAGCTCCGCTGGGATCCCGTCGGACCCGGGTGCCTTCCCGCTGGACAGTTGCTGCACAGCCTTGAGGGTCTCCTCACGGGTGGGTGGGAGGTCGAGGTCAGGATTAATTTCGACTTGCGGCAACCGCTCAATGGCAGCCTCAGAGGTGGTAGAGGGCCGGTTGAGTACACTTTCAAAGTGCTCGGCCCAGCGGTTCAGAAGTTGGGTCTTCTCAGTGATGAGGGTGGTACCATCCGCGCTGAGAAGCGGGGCTGTGCCCCTCACTGCGGAGCCATAGACTGCTTTGAGCGCAGCGAAGAAGTTCTTCCATTCATTGCGATCTGCATAGCCTTGTATTTCCTCACCCTTACGAGTCATCCAAGCGTCCTGCATTTCCCGCAGTCGCTGCTGTACAAGACGGCGACTTTGGTAGTAGGCTGCTTTCTTGGCGTCGGTAGGACGAACGACATATTCGTTGCGGAGGCGATTCTTCTCAGAGATGAGAGTACTGATGGCTGTATCGTTTTCGTCGAACCAGTCTTGGTGTGGGCGTTTGGCAGTGGATTGCACAGAATCCCGTAGATGACACCATCGAGTCTCCACGGAGGGGTTCTCTTCTGCGACTGGGAAGTTATTCAGCTGTTGGGTCAACTCGTTGCTGAAACGCATGCGGTTGGCAGGCAAGTGTAACAAAGCAGTATTCAACTGACCTGTTGGTCGCTTACCTTGAGGTCTCCTGCGTGGTTGAAGACGGATTCGCATCTTGGAGATGATGAGACGAGGATCGGTATCACCATCGGCAACCGGCATTGCCTTTGTCACCAACACGTCCTGCTGGTCGCGTCGCCGCACGAGGACATAATCCAGAAGATGCCACTGACGAGACCTGGAGTGCATCCAGGTCGCCTTGTGCTGCAGCGGTTGGCTGAAGTAGGTGTTGGTCAGTATGAGACGGTACACCGCGCAGGTGCGAAGGAGGAGTAGGCCATTGTAGTTGAGTCCTCGGAGGCCGTGGGTGCGGAGCACTCCTCTTAAGGCGGCGTGGTCTGTGCCGACGCGGGCATTGAAGTCACAAAGGGCTATCAATTTGTCCGCCTTTGGCACAGAGGCCAGGCGAGCGTGCAGATCCTCGTAGAACTTGTTGTTTGTCTCGTCAGAGCTGGTCATCGGAGGAGTGTAGACACTAACGATGGTGGCGAATTTGCCACCCCAGAGAGGCAGGCGCAGGCTCATCAGGTGTTCGTTGATGCCCTGCGGCGTACAAGGTAGTCGTCCCACGATGTCCTTTCGGATGGCAAAGGCGACGCCGGCTTCGCGTCGCTCTGCCGTTGGACGGCCCACATGGAAGAAGGTGTAGCCGGCACCCACCTCTTCTATGGAACCTTCACCGGAGAAGTGAGTTTCACTGAGTGCGGCGATGTCCACCTTGAAGTGCACCAGTTCCCGGGCGATGAGCGCTGTTCTCCGTTCCGGTTGGATGCTCCTCGGGTTACCTAAGAGAGAACGAAAATTCCAAGCGCCGAAGATGATAGGATTTACCTGAGCTCCCTGAGCTGTCGTCCTGTGAGCTCTGGGAGCTGTCCTGCGGGAAGGAAACGGGTTAGTGTGAGGGTGGGGAGGAGAGTGGTTTTGATTTGCGTTTGTAGTGCTTCGACCGCGTGTTTGCATTCTGTCAGCCACGGTCAACTGGCAGATGTCGTGACCCAGCATGTTTGGAACCATCTTTTATAGGACCATCAACCCTCTCGCGAGGGGTGGCAGCGCTACCCCTAAATAGGACTGCCTGTCACAAGTTACTGCTGCCGAACAACACCATGGGCCACTATTGATTTGATGTTGAACGACCACTTGGTTACGAGCCGCCTACAACTTTGCTGTTGTGCCGCCATAAATTTTTTAGACCGTGGGGGAAGGTATTTTGGGAGTAGGGGAGAGAGCAGCAGTACCTGTCTTAGTAACAGTAGCGGTGAAGGCGACAGTCTCTCCATTAATGCTTTTACGCATTCTAGTGCTGTGACATCTGATTGCTGTTGGGTAACTGCTTCGAGTAGTATCGCCACTGATGTTACTAAGGAGGCAAGCTCTGCTAAGACTAAGAATGCTAATCATGACAATGGAACGACTATGTGGGTAGGCATCGTTACACTGGAGGTGATTAAAAGTGATGTAATGGAATAGTATAGATATGACAGTAGAGACAACATGGGAGAAGTAGCAGGTAGAGTAACAGATAAAACATATCAATTGGACAAAAATAATAGTAATATATAACAGCTATGGAATCAGGCATACATAAGCATAAAGAACAATGGATACAAGTTAAGACTACCGGAAATCGAGTAGATTACGTAGATAAGGCAACGTTACGAGAGTACTGAAATGCGTAAGCTAGTGAGGTAAGCACTGATCGCGAATGGTTACAATAAAGGTAGTTACGATAAAGAAACTAGAGGTAGCAAGTGTAGCAAGTGAATAATGAAGAGTAAGGGAAAATAAACAATAAAATACAAACAGACAATGGTACTGTATGAAGTAAGAAGCTTCTTTCCATCAGCTACGTCTTCTAGGGTACTTACCGCTGCAACCCGGGGGCATACCGGGCGTGGGGACACACACACCGGAGACCCTCACTTGGTTTAGCCAGCTGATCGAGGCGGGGAGCCGGGGGGTGGCCGCCAGGCAAAGCCTAGCTCCGGGGAGCCACAAGTGAGAGTTGGATGCCAGCCAAGGACGCTAGGCGTAGCCACCACCTGCGCGATGAAGATGATGCGATCTGCCACGACCTTCACGTTCAGCCCCCAGCTGAACACCACATACCCCTTCCCCCACACGCACGCACACACACACACACACACCAGTCACGCTTATGGGTGTGGTTGAGTGATTAGGCATAACCTTGATCACGTGAGTGTAACGCGAGAGAACGGGCCTCGTTTTTTGGCATAGCCACACCGGCTGCCATCGCGGCGGTTGGTAGTGGCATGGTTCTTTGTGGAGGATATCTGCGAAATTCACAACTCGGGGCGCAAAAGACAGGGTCCGAGCACGCTAACTGCCTTATAATGGACTGTAGAGTTCACCCTATAATAGCAAGAGCACGAACATCGAGCGCGATTCGAGCCTAATTTTGAAACGCAAATCGAGTTCTATTTTTTCCCTATAGAATCCAGCTCGAAAATGTGAGCTTCAATTTTCAAACGAACAGGCATGCGAAACCACCTTACACATCACTCGGTCATCCAACACAATTGAAATGACAGAAGACAGAAGAAGAAAACGCGACCACTGGAACAAGAGTTTTATTTTCCTGACGTTTTGGATTCTGTAGGCAATCTTTTAGTCATAGGTTATCCTAGCAAAGTCTGAGACGTGCGCAGGTAAGGGTGATATATTCACAGCTTGCACGGTATTTATAGTTCGTAGCGGTTACCCACATGCGTACTATAATTATCGGTTCGGTCTCATGACCCGGCGCCTGATGGTTTCTACAATTACCTATGATTAAAGATTACCGACAGAAGCCGAATCGTCAGGAGAATAGAACTCTTGTTTCAGTGGTTGCATCTCCCCCGTCGAACTGCTTCTTCGAACTCACATATTCACTTCTATTAACAGAAGACAGTTTTAGATGTTAATATTTTTATTAATAAAGGTGTTGGGAATATGCACAAGGTATTTTTCTTATAGTTCTGAAGAAGCATTCATTGCGTCCACGAGTAACATATGGCCGTAGGTATGTGCTAAGAACATACTGCATGTAAGTCTGCTCAAGTACATGCTTACCGTCCAAAGTTTGGCTACTCGAGACCTTCTGCACACGCAGCGCTCGTGAGCATTCTTGAATCCGTTCTCAAACGCTGCTCGCAGTTTCTGGGGGTCTGACCGTCAGTCTATATTCCACCGGTTGAACACTTCTACATAACATTATGATGAACACATGAGTACTAGGACTGACCCAGAATTACAACATATAGGACCATGCCCGTAAGGGATTGACGGCCGGGCAAACGTCCATAGAACGTGAGATACTCGGTTACTGTTTCGTCGAAAAGGGCATTGAAATGCGACTGACGAATACCGTAACCGTTTATCCTCCAAAGTAAAATAAATAAAGTGTCAGCACATGGGTAACATAATACTGCAGGTTAACTTGCTATCGGTTGCCGAAACGCGTCGTCGGTCAAAGCCGCACCGCAATGATGGTACTATAACCTGTCAGTCGTCTAGCTCCGGTCACTGGGCTTACCTCAGTTTGCACCTTAGGATTGCGTTCCTTAGCCACAACTCCAGAGGGTATAGGAAGCCTCATAAGTATTCGAATCCGTGCTATGCCATCTGCGGTAACTGACATCCCCGACTCACCTGGTGTGGGCGCCGTCGCGTGTGCTCAAACTAGAGCCGCCTCACCAATGTCTCCTACTATCCACTCCCGGCTCTTAGGTGGCTGCCAGTTTCAACCTTTCGCTAGCTAGTTCAATCATCCCCGAGTACTGACGCCAATCCATTATTATGTCACTGGTCAAAGCTGGCAAGGACCCCAGTCTAGCGACCCCCTATCACCCAATCGCCCATCTCAGTCCAACGGCGAAGACTCCGGAACGACTCCTCCACCCAATTCTGACATCTGCAGTGGATCTGTCTAGCCACCAGCATGACTTCAAACCGGGTTGTGGTACAAGGACAGCGCTTTTAGGGCTCAGCAACGCCATGCTCGTGGGCTTCAGTCAGCAAAAGCCCGCTTCGCAGACCGTGACAATCTTAATTGACCTGTAACGAGCTTTCGACTGCGTCTGCTACGACCAGCCTCTACAGGACTTGGTTTCCCTGAACGTTCCGACTGGCCTGCTTCGATGGCTGGCGGCTTACATTCGTGACCGCCACGATAGTGTTTCTTTCTGCGACAGTCTCTAGGCCCCGTAAGCAGACCTGCGGGTTTCCTCACGGCTCTGTGCTCAGCCCGATGCTGTTCAACATTTACATGCGGTCCTTTTGGGTGGCTATCCACCTCCGATTGCGGCCACGGAATGACAACTCCCTCACTCGCTGTACCCTGGCGCAGCTACGCAGTGGCTACTCCATGCTCATTCGCCAGTACCAACACCGACTCGACCGGTCCACAACCGATAGCTCTCCTGACTGCGGCGTCTCGCCACATGACTATCAGCATCTCTTCGCCTGCAGCTCCCGGCCAGGTACTCAACTCACCCCCGTGGACCTTTGGCTCAAGCCAGCTGAGTCCGCGGCTTTCCTCCGTCTCCCAACTGAACCCAGTTTGGACTCCGGCGGGGACTCCTCATCCAACAAGGGCTATTAACCAACCAACTACTCACTCCCCTTATGGCACATGAGCAAAACCAATTCAGAAACTGACAATGAAGTGACTAGTGTGCCATTTCTAAGAATTTCGGCCGTAAAACGTCGGTCAGCAGTACGTTCGATTAAAAGTCGCCTTCATTGTGACTCAAATGATCAGTACAACAACCTGGTGATACCGGTCTCGGATATGTAATGTAATGGTGCTTTGTGGTCACGGGTAATTATACCTTGTTTATTAAAGTACCAGAATTTGAACGGCTTTATTCTTTTCATAACTAAGACCAACCTATTTAGAAATTAAGAATTTGGTTATGCACCCCTCTGTCGTTAAGAAAGCTGTTTTTCCAGTACTGCAAACGATTTATTCCAAAACAGTTTTCTCTTGCGATTATTCCACACTGCTAAATTTCTATCACTTTTCGCTGGCGCAAATTTGGTAACACATATTGTTGTTAGTCGAGATATTGTCTCCTAATTAATGCATGTGAAAGTAGGCTAGATGGGAGTAGTATTTGCAATCCTTAATCTTTTTTAAAATACCATACCGATAGCTATTTAACACAGGATAGATACAGGGTAGCGCCGTCAAAATTTATTTATAATTTTAATTTATCGCCGGGTCGCACTCAGAGACGAAATTTGAACACATCCGTTTGCAATCCAGTGGTTACATGGGTGTCCTCTTGAGCACTTCAAACTTGTCAATTCCATTTAGGAAGGTAGGGGGAGATCAGTAGGAGTTACGTATTCCGTGCAGGAACTCAGTGATGGTCTGAAGTTCGGACACGTGGCAACCTCGGGGCCTGTCTGTCTGCTAGCGTGACGTAGGCGTTAATGTGTGGCCGTCCGTGATTAAAGTCACTGCGCAGACTTATTTTTGGTAATCTGATGAGCGTGGTCTTGTTCGATCCGATGTGAATGCCACCACGTTTTCCGCCTCTCGCTAAATGTCAGGTCGCAGCTACACGAGAGCTCAAAGTCAATCAGTGTGCGCCACTTCCTGATTGGCTGCAAGCAACACAGGAGAAGTGTCGAGTTTCGCTAATCCTGCGCACATAGACACATGATACGACAACTGGACTGTGAGCGACACCTTTTCTGTAAAGTTCTTTGTTAGATCTTTCTCGGAGTAAACATTGTCAAGAGTCTTCCCTGACTCCTGATGTTGTGGAACCTCCTGTTGCCGGCTTCACCGCCATTCGACACTGGTGACCCCGAATTGACCAGAATCTGCAACCCTTACTGACTAGTAGTCACCAGCCCATGGTACACTATTGGCACTAACCTCTAGTGGACTGACCTTTAAACAAGGGTAATACGGCTGGAATGTATATTCCAGTTGGATCCATGCTAACGGGTCCAGATGTGGTGTTGAAAATGGAAACGCCCACGTGTCCAACCTTGTTTTTCTTATTCGCATAAGCACTAAGGGATGCCTTGATGCCACAAAAGTACAGGCAGCCTAGCACAATTTCCTCGTGTCCTACCCTGATAGCGCGACTCGCGCCCGAATTTTCTTGCGGCATTCAAGAGTGCAAGCTGTTGGTTGTTAAATGCTCTGCGCAGGCGTAACTAAGGGCGCAAAGAAAAATGTGTGCACTGTGATAAGATTATCGATTGGAAAGCTCGCTCAGCGGCCGCGGGCATTCCTGAGCGTCTCTACCGGCTCTGTCACGCCACTCTATGCACGCTCTCTCTTTGCCACTGTTGTTGTCTTAGCACCCATTCATATTATTTTTCTCCTGTTTTTCTTGCATTATGTGTAATTTCGTATTCAAACGCTCCTACCGACGTGTCTATTGCGTAGTAAATGCCTTTTTTTAGACTGATTAACTAAAATACGAGGGTAAGGTATCAGTCGTCATCACTCTTGCCTTCGCCATCAGAAGTTTCCGATAGCGATTTGTCGTCTGATTACGACGAGCCAGCGCTGTAGTTGTCTGAATCACAGGACTCGTCATGCACGTTAATTGTGGCAATGTAGATAGCATAGGGCCCAGCCGACGTACTGCCAATCGCTGCGAAAATAAGGTTGACTGACTGTAGACGTAATCATTATCCTAGCCCAAATCTTCATCCCTGCGCTAGCACTGATATCCCTGGGAGTAAGCGCAAGATCTGCAAAAAAGGGAGAGGTTCTCATTTCCGTATCTTGGCCTCAGAGCGACCCATAAAGGAAGGTTCTCTTGCCCTACAGATTTACTGGAAAGAGAAAACAGGAGCTGTCCGTTGTTGCTGAGGTCCTCAGTCGATAATTCAGCTGCTAGATGATTCATGGGTTCTCCACAGAAGCACCTCACGGAGTGATCGACTGCGGTACCCTTATCATGCGAATGAAAACTTCAGTGACGGGTCTGTCAACCTGGCTCCTTTCCTTTGCAACGTCATTGTATGCTTCCGTCAGTCCATGCAATATCATTTGGTCCATCGTGTAACGCAATACCGAAACTGTAAACCAATGAGGCACCCGAGAGGACAGCTATTGCGCTGAACCCTACAAGTGAGGGAAATAAACAATTTGAGATGCGATCTCTTGACGTCATGTGCATCACAGCTTCATAGTTGGCGACTTGATCAAGGTCGAGCGATGACGTGAATGCGGCGCAACTTCGCAACCTTGATGAAAAGCCTGTCACTCTAACTGGCGCCTTGGTAACGTCGTTTTATGCGTCCGTCAGTCCATGGCATGTCACGTGCCCCATCGTGTGACGCCATACCGAAGCGTTGATAAACAATGAGGCACCTGACAGGACTTAAATTGCGCCGGGTCCTACAACTTCGGAGACGATTTTATTCTCGATGACGAGTTCTCAGTTATCCCTCGGGAAGGGAGATAAGTCAAAGTGTGAGCACATCCACACGATATGACTCTTCGACGCTGTCGCGCAGTTTCTTCGTCGTCGATACCTTTGGGAGATTTTAGTATGCACTGGAGTGAGATAAAATCAAGCTGGGTTCAGAATCGGACCTGGAGGCATTGCAAAGTGTTCCTGCACCTCAAGATAGTTATTCCAAGGGGGTAAAGTAAGCAACAGTGATCTGCAGGCCCAATTCCTTGGATGAGAAGTCATGGGAGGCCAGAGTGGTAGGAACAGTTCATTTCTGTACAGAAAGAATGGAGAATAGGCAAGATAAATTTGACTGTTAGACGAGCGGGCAGCCACCGTCCACTGCGCTGTGCCTGAAGTGACGATAGTCTAGAGGATTGCCGGAAGCCCAACACATACTTTATTCCCGCAGCCAGTCAGGAAATTGTACACATTGGTTGGCTCGAGTTCTCACGGGCTGATGCCAGAACTAAAGGTCGTGGCTTGACCTTGGGACGGGCGTAGGCGGCCGGGGCATGAGCACTGGTTGGAAGCGGTGAGTCCTCGCGGCGTATGCGTCACCAAATGGCCACCAGTAACTAGTTACCAACTGCAGACTCGAATTCACTGCAGCATTCTCCGTGCGGTTATGTCAATCGTCTCGCGGCAGCAACTTATCTCGTTCCGTTGTCCGAGCAGGCTGCATTCAGCCGCTTGGAAACTCGAAGCGTCTCAGTGCGCTTTTGAAGTATTTGCCAGCCCATTAGCATAACATGGTGATAGCTTTACTAACCAACTATATCTTGAGTAAACCAGACTGTTAGTTTACTCGATTTGGTTATAAGTACTGTAATGAAAAAGTGTTTTAAAGCTGCATTTCTGACTAGCTCGCGTCGAAGTGAACTTCGCTAGAATCTCACGACTGCGGTTCTAAACGCCTGGACCAGCCAATTACAGTTGGCGCATACATTCCTTTCTGGCCAAGCGACGAATTGAAAGCCTGCGCGTGTGTACACTGTCTATCTGGGCCGCGGGGATTCCTGCAACGAAGTCGCATTTCGGATCACGCCACTCCCGCGGAAGGTCGTGCTCTCCGTAGTCAATCTCTTTCCATCTATTCTTCGTTACTTTGTGTACACAATATACTATTCCTACTATTCTGGCCTCCACTGACTTCTCCTCCACTAAGTAACCGTGGTCAGAAGATCGCAGTTGCTAGGGTTTAACTTACTTAACCCCCTGCGATTAGAGAACCGCTCAAAATTGTCGATTCAACCTGAAATAGTGGGCAATTTCGATCATAATAACAAACGAATATGCGAGTCACAGGAACTAGTTTCGGAGAAGAACTGATCGCTGCGACAAGACTTTCATTCGACTGACGTTTCGAATTCTATCGCGGACCCTTTACCAGAGACATTAGCAGGAACGGATAATATATGCATAAGTAGTTGCAGCACTTATAGGATACACTCACTACTGCACGCGTATGAAATTTACCGACCGCTTGTGCGCTCATTGGTTGATGGCTGGCGTGCGGCCCGTGACCTGCTGAACTGCCATAGCACGTGATAAAAATGGACGTGATGATTGCTTGGCCATCTGGTTCCCCGGCGTTGGCGTTAGATGACGATTTGGCCTGTGCGTTCCCCATGTGGTGACTTGCTTTGGCCAAACTGGTCCGCAGTGCCGAACATGAGTTAGGCAGGCCGTTGCACTTGTTTATAGACTGGGGGTCCGTGAACCATGACTTAAATAATTCTCGGCTCACTTGTTTTGGACCTTTTGCGCGAATTTCCACCTCATAAAATTTGAATGCGTGGCCGGGTCTCGTTGAATGGGCCACAACTTCAGAATTGGCATCATGTCACCGAACTGCTGACACGTGTTCGGCAATTCGCGTCTTGAGAAGTCTTCCAGTTTCTCTGACGTAGTTTCTTTGTCCGCAACTGTACAAGATCCTGTAGACGACCACAGATGTTTCTTACCGTGGAAATGTGTTTTTGGTTTCATTACGTAGAACCTTATGGTTACCTCAGGCCTGTGTGCGACTCCAACTCCAAATGGTGCGAGAAGGCGGCCGGCGGCCTCCGATACGTCCTTGACGTAAGGAATCGCTCGCCAAAAATTGAGGTCGGTGCAACTTTGTTGCGCACCTCGTTTGCGCAAACACCGGTTGACGAGGTTGCGCGGATAACCATTTTCTCTGAAGATATCTCTCGAATACATTTTATTTCGGCGACGTTGTCTTTTGGTTCACTGCAGTGCGTCTGAACACACCAATAAAGCGTCCTTGCGCATCTGCGTTTGTGGCTGGTTTGGTAGATGCTGCTGAAGTTCAGAATTTGCACTATGTTTGTCGCTCTTCTGAAGACTTTGGTCTTTAGGCCGCCACAAGCTGAGCCAGATGGCCGAGCAATTATCACGTCCGATTCCACCACGCATGATCCAAGTTCAGCAGGTAAGTCGTCCATCAAGCAATTAGCGCACGAAAGGCACTGATCCTTGATAGGGGAGTTATTTCTGCTCATTAGAGTGCAGTAGTGCCTGTATCTCTGGCGGTCCTGCGCTGACACGTTGTCTTTTCTGCCAAACTTTGCCCCGCAGTCCTCGTCTTGGTCAACTATCTGCAGGCTGCACATGACCCACTCCGCGCATACGACCTTGCGCGAAGACCTACCGCTCTCAACGCGTGCATATGCACTGGTCGCCTACGCCCGTCTCAAGGTCGAGCCATTACTGCGAGTTCCCGTGAGAACTCGAGCCAATCAGTAAGCGAAATTTCCTGATTGGCCGGAAGACGTCCTTTAAAGCCCGTAACCTGTACGCAGAGGCACAGAACACGGACACGTCAACTGGCTTGTGTAATGTGGGCAACTTTTTTCTGCAGAGCCCTTTGTTAGCTCCTCTTTACAGTACACTGTCCTACCTAATTGGTCTCACTGACTTTTGACTTGGAGAACCTTCTGCAGTCGACTGTCATTCCTCTCGACATATCCTATATGTACTGCAACTTACTGGCACGGACTATCATTTTCTGCTAATGTTCAGTTCAGTTTTATTAGGGAAATATAGGTAAATACCTTTGAACTCCCTCTTTGTACATAGCTATCACGCAGAACATGTGGCGTTGCCAGTAATGGAACTGCGGTAGGGGGTCAGACAGTAAAAAACACCTTAGGCATCATTCATAAGTTTAGATTTGAATTTCATTTGTGGGATTTTAAGGAGAAAAACTGTCGCCTGTGGGTGGGGAGGCGAAGGGAACATGTAAATCGGATGTCCTGCTGCTGAAAGTGTTTGAATCATGTCAGGAGGAGGCCATCGCGGCTGTTCAATATCCGTATGGTCACACGGGAAGATGACTGCGGTGGTCACGGTGTCGGAGATGCGCCCATCGTATGCCCATGCGAACCAGAGGACGAAACTTGCAATCAGTCATTCTGAACAAACATAATACTGATAAGTTTCGAGCAGTACGTGTTTTAACAAAAATTTAGACTGCAACTGCTTCATTACAGATAATGTCTTTTTCTATACTGATCCAACTGCATCTTAAACGCGTCCACAGATGAGAACATGACAATGTATGCGGGTAGAGCATTCCATACCTAGATTACCCTCTTAGAGAAGAAGAATTTTCGTGTGTTCAATCTTGCCCCAGTCACGCGTAGCTTGAGAGGGTGTCCGCGCAATCTAGTAGTAGTGGCCAGCTCAAAGAAATCGTTGGATGCTAGGCAACAATTTTGATCCCGCAGCATGCGAAATGCCTGTATCAGGTTACCGCGCAGCCGTCTGTAATCCAGAGAAAATAAGTCAAGATTGGTCAGTCATGTCTCGTAAGGAAGGTACGCTTGGCCTCGCACTAACTGAGTTGCCCGTCGTTGTACACTTTCAAGGTTTTTTTGGCTTTGACTGTCCAAGGTTTCCAGGCTTGGATGGCAAATTCCAGTTGGGGTCACACAAACGCGCCAAAGACCTTGCCAAAGACAACGTTATCAAACTTAACAAAGGCGCGCTTGATTAGATACAAGCTCGACATTGCGGATTTGGCCACCTTCCGGCTGTGGAGTGATGGCTTAAGTGAGGGAGTGAACCACACCCCCAGATCATTCTGGGCCTCTACTTCTGGCAACGGTGTGTTATTTAGGTTGTAAACCCTCCGATGCGAAGTGTTAGTTCTACCGAAACGCATTATGTTGCATTTGGCGACATTAAATAGCAGGAGCCGCTCGTTTGACCATTGCTCGAGTCGGTGCGAATCTGCCTGCAGATTTGCTTCGTCGTCTTCGCTACGAATTACCTTCCAGAGTTTTAAATGGTCGGCGAACATTGCCGTTTCGCAGTCTAATCCACTTATGCAGTCTTCAATATATATAAGGAAAAGAATAGGACCCAGGACAGAACCCTGGGGGACCCCACTATCAACTGCCACCTCCGCCGATCGCTGATCACCAATACATGCGGTTTGAGTTCGGCCAGTTAGAAAGTTTTCGATCCATCGCAAAAGGTTGCCTGTTACCCCTATACGTCAGGCGAGTAAAAGTTCGTCTTTTTCGAATTTGTAATTATCTCATGGCGTAATAAGAATGACTTCTCTGGATTTGGAGGTGCTCGCAAGTAATCTGCCTAGCCATTGCGACATCGAAATCTATACTAAGACTCACGCATATTAAGCATCCCCTATACGATTCTGAAAAACGGAATGCACATGCGAATAACGATTACCAATTCGAGTTTTTCGATAACTTTGTTTGGGGGGTATCGCAGATGTCGTCTCGAAACCTAGCTGAACGCTGTCCATCAAAAAATGCAAGTGTTTTTCTAAAATTTAGTCTTTTTTACTCGAAACGAGCATGTAGAGGGTCTAAGCCGTGGAGGTTCTCTGAGCACTACAATTACCACGCCCAATTTTGCATAGGAGAAGGCTAAAGATCAGTAGGAGTTGTGTATTCTACACAAGAACTCAGAAGTGGCCTGAAGTTACGACACGTGGCAAGCTCGGTGCATGCGTGGGCGCCCGTCTACTAGCGTGAGGTGGGCGTTAATACGTAAATGTCATGCGGGAGTCAGTCATCGACCGTTTGATCAGTTGCTCGATCAATAGTAGTAAATGGCACCTGTGATTGGCTGTTCCAGAGGCAGGCCGAGAACTGCAATTACGCGTCCTCTTGCGCGGCGTCGGAGTTACCAATCCCGTTACGCCATCCCTTTACACCTGGACGGCACAATAGGTGACATTATTTAGGCCGGCTAGATCAGGCATGATCGCAGACACAGCAGGTACAAGTCAGTACTCAGGCAAAATAATGCTATTACTATTTCTCGACCATGCCAGGAGAAGCATTGAGGAGAAAGGTTATTTCGTAATAAGCGAAACAGGGGCGTTAGAAGTTGCTCTTGGCCCATGTGATCATATCCAACCTATCTAGCCTCAGTGATGTCACAGATTCACGTCTCCATGCCTGACGGTAAAGGATCTGGAGAGCTTAAACAGTTATCTGTTCTGGTGACGGAGGCCGAGTATATAGCGCGTGGTGTTAAGGCTAATAAGGTTAACCCAAACGGTTGCGATCTTCCAGACCCAGTCATGGGAAGGCCAGCGTGGTAGGAAGAGTCTACTCTGTATAGAGGGATTGTATAATAGTTAGGAGGAAGTTTTGACTGCTGGAGCGCAAGTCCAGCCCAGGTCTGAAGTGATGCCCGGCCTCAGTCACCATATTGAGGTCTGTAGCCAGACGGATTGAGGCCAATCTACCAAATGAGGGTAGTTTACTAACGCAGGTGAGGCACGTTGCGCCTGGTCCCAGAGGCACAACAGCAGCAGTAGTGGGGGCGCGCCAAGCCTTGCAGGCGACAGGCGCGATGACTCAGCGTGCAGCCGATTATGGGTTCCAAGTGACGCCAGCGGCCACTGCACATATGTCAAACTACGTAAAACCTGGATTTGACGGTTCCAAGTGGACGGCGGACCCATATGGAGGGCTGCAACTCCCAACTCATAAGGCTGACAACGCAGAAAATACCCAAATCACCTCGGTCGTTATGAGATATACTGGAAATGAGCGGACTTTTCACATTGATTCACCGTTTTTTCCTCCGTTCATTCGCATTGAAATTTTCATCTACATACGTAGATTGGCCTACTTCACCCATTATAAGAAAATTTTTGCACCTTTTTTATTTGAAATACCAGGTCATCAGTGCACAACGCTAGCGCCGTTTTGAAAGCAATCTAATTTGGTCCACAGATGACGAATTTGGTCCAAGGGCATTTATCCACGATGTCGGTAATTACAGTCATTGACGATTATGGATTGCTTTTGACTTCCCGGTGCCATAAGTTTGAGCGCCTAATTTTACTCCTCGTGAATGGAGGACACTTTTACTGAAAACTATGGAATGCTATTTTCAGAATAAAACGTATCGCTCTTTCTCAAATTTTCAAAGCAAATGCGGCTAGTTTCACCCAGTTTCGTCAATGTACTTTACTTGGATGTGGTTTACCGGACAACGAGGATTAAACACTTCCGGTTTTGAGTGACCCAAGTGTGAAAAACTCTAGGCGTTTGGCGGGATTTGAACCCACGCATCAGATTAAGCCTTTGCCGGCGGCTAATGCTCTACCGCTAAGCTACAAACGCCCGCTTCACGCCATGAGTTTAATCACACTTGGGTCGATAGTACCAGCCCAACTTTTCGCTCATATGGAATTCACCAATACGGGGGCAAGTTGACTGCCCAAGCAGGATTTCCTAAGCTCACATTCCATGCGCAAAGCCCAGCTCACAGTCACGTACGACTAAAGTCTGGAACGCCGACAGTCTTAAACAATGTCGCAAAGCCAGATGAAGGCTGTATTACGCGTTTTGAAAGTGAACCACCAGTAATTCTACTCGTAGCAATTGTCTTGCGGTTAGCCTTATGGACCAAAGCGCCAGTAGGGACAGATTGTGCTCCAAATAGTCAAGAAACACGTTTGAATCAAGTATTAAGGCCTATGATACAGTGGATACGGAGCCGACACACTTCAGTGGTGAGGACGAATAGCTCGTCGATGACGGTCATGCCGACAACACGAAAAGTATCCCAAATCAAGTGTCAGGGAAGACAGAGTAGGTTGGAACAGTTTTTAATGTGAGAAAACGAGCTGTGTAAGGGCTGTGTTATGCGATAGTGCCCTGTTGCGTCTTCGTATCAGTTGTATCCGTGAGTGTGCGCTATCGGGAGGCCTTAATTGTGTGATGTGTGCTCGTTCGCCTGCAGCCAATCACATGAGGGGGGGGTGTATCGAGTGGCTGCGAGCTTACCCGCGTATCGACCGAGAGCGTGATAAAGGACAAAAGCGCGTGCAACGTAGATGGTTACGCGTGAAGGCATGGCTTTGCAGTACAAAGGCAGGACGAATCAGCGCAGGGGCGCTGGAATTGATTCATCGTAGTGGATGCTTGAAAGTACACATGTTCACCAACCTAAGTACGCAGTCCTGCAGCGCACAAACCTTATCAATGCAATGTGGAGGTCTGCCGCCTGCATAAATCCTCGACTTAGGTGCTCGTGAAATGAAGCTACTGTTAATCAAATTCACCCAACACGACAGCAGCGCACGCGAGTCCCCTAGTAGTCATGATGCGGCGATCCTCTTCCCGAACAAATTACTATTTTCGAGTGAAATAGTCAATGAACGCTTGACTTACGTACGAACTAAGGGTCTGTGTGTATGCACAAACAACAGCTGCCGAAAAAATATGATACATAAACATATTCGTAGCCACAAGTAGTTGGTAAACTACCTTACCATTACAAGCGAACATACGAGTCCCAGGACCGTTTTCTGCTAATGTCTCTGATGATGAATCCGCGACGGATGTCGAAATGTCAGGCGAATGAACGTACTGTCCCAGCGATAGAGTCGTCTTCTTTTCACTATCTTACCGTGATGTGAGGAATGTTTTCGAAGGCCCGGCGATGCTTCAACTGGCCACCTCTCTGACTCCGTCCGTAATCAAAACTATTAAGAGACCTCATTAAACGAAAAATACTATTTTAAAGGCAAAATGGCTAGAGCAACGAAATTTATTATAGGTGCAACGAAACAACAAATAAATGCTGGCATGGGAAGTTTACACGAAAGAAAGACATGCATATATAGATATGTACACTGCGTTATATACAGAGGCACTCTTTGGCGAAACGGGGTGGGCAGCCATCACCAGAGATCCTCGCCGGCCTGCCAGTCCTCTTCATCTTCACCATACTCATCTTCGCCTACAACGTCTTCTTCTTCCTCCTCCTCCATCTCTTCCTCCTCCTGTACCTCCTCTTCATTCCGCTCAGGAGGCGTGTTTGTGGTGGTTGCTTTAGGCGCAGCAGGGATACTAGCAGTAGCAGCCGAGGAGGAGGACTCGATGGCTGAGACACTGGGCCCCGGCAAAATGTCCGTATCATGTAGGGTAGCTTCCAGCAGCAGGTTGGGCCTATCGGAAGGCTCCGGCAGCTGGAGTGGTTCTGTTGCACCAGCAGATGAAGTCGCAGGTGCCGTCGCTGCCGCCGCTGGACCACTACCACCACCTACAAGAGCCTCCAGAGCTGCATAATTGATCTTCTTTGAGACCGGCTTCTCCTCCATGGTCTCCTCGTCAAGCACAGGCTCATCTTTAGTCCAGTGCAGTTTCCGTTTGCTGCGATAGATACCGCGCGGGGCTTTCCGCTGGGAGGAGAGAAACAGAAACAGTGCCTGACTATCAGTTGGAAGGAGAGCTTAGCTTTAAGGCGCCAACACAAACTCCTCCACCGAAAGCTTTGAGCACGCCCCAAAGAAACTGTAGCGTTTCCGCAGCCTGACGCCCCCCTAACTAGTGACGCTACAGACGAGGTCACTCAGAGCATAGGAGTTCGTGCGAAGGCAGTTTTCTGAGTGCCTGGGGCCAGGCGCAAACTGGCGCGCGAGCCCTCTGATGGCAAATGCATCATGCATCCTCCATCCTGATATCAACCCACAGTGGCTTGACCACAATCAGTTCAATGAGCTGCCTGTTTTAGAAGACTGGCCTCAACCCGTCTGGACACAGAATTCAACGCGGTTGCTTGTGTCAGGCCGTCACTTCGGACCTAGCCTCCCGTTACGTCTAGGCGTGCGCTCTGACAGTCAAAACTTCCTTCTAACCATTCTCCGATCCCACTGTACAGAATACAATCTTCCTATCACTCCAGCCTTTCCATGACTTCTCAGTTCTCCTAAGGGAGCGGGCCTGAAATATCGCAGTCGTTAGAGTTCACCTTAAAACACCTCGATTGAACCTCCACTGAAAGGTTAACTGTGCTGTCGTTTTTTTCTCTCACTTTTTCTTCTCCGCTTCCGCAACCTTCTTTGCACTGCTCCCTACCAGCATGTTTCCTTTTCAGTTCGGCCAACTGATGCATTTACCGGACACAACCTCAACCACGTGTGTGCGAAGTGGCTGAAGTGTATAGGTAGTACTTCTCAGACTGAATGGCCACCCTGCTCTGGCTCCCTATTGATCAGGGTCATTCCAAAAGCAGCAGTGTGCGACATTAGAGACTAGCTTAAAAATAATGTTTAAGTACTCGAAGTGCGTCGAAAATCTGTATTGATTGCGTCATCGACCGCCCAATTAGTACTGAGTCGATTTATTGTCTATATTACTGTTCCTATCAGTTTTCAGCATAGCCAAGTTCATAGTAATGCTCAGTGCACCGCTAGTAGCACATGCAAAGACAGGACTGTGGTTCCCCTTTGTTTAAGCACATGCAAAAATGCATGAGACACAAACCGCAACAGACTCTAGGACACAGTGAAAGGGGGATATAAAATAAGGTTTTACGGGTGTATTGGCTGAGAGGTTGGTAGACCGACTTACCTTTCGGGGCTGCTTTGCACGTTCCTCCAGCTGTCTTTGTCGTTCCAGCCTCTTTTCTAAGAACAGATGCGGCATTTTAGTAACAAAAAGAGCATTAAAAACCAAGAGAAACAAAGTACAGTAAGTATGCAATCTCCTGAAATGTTGAACAAGATTGAAAAATATTACTTAGGTAAGGTTGCAATAGTAATTATCTTGCAGCATAATAAGGCAATAGTTCATTCGCATCGGGATGCCGGCTTTTGAACAAGCTTCCCTTCGGCCGCCTGCGAAAACTGCACTGTAAAAATGACTACTCAAGCAGTACAAAAATTCTCAATTTATTTTCGATGCTCTTATCAACTCAAATACATTGTACAGAAAATACGTATACACACATTTTTAAAAATTTTTACTCATTTGGCAGAAAATTTTAAATTTTAATACGCTCTAAGTAGTCCCCTTGTTACAGATTAGCGTTCTTCTCACGCTTACGTGGCTGGAATACTGTGGTATTATGTTCCACGACACGTATTATTATAAATACGGAAAACAGGGCTAATGCACAATCCGTTTAAAACGCCTTTAGACACTGCAACGAAGGTGGATGCGAAAATGTGATCGTAGTTGATTCTTTTGTGTGCCTAGAGCCTACGGCATATTAGCGACTTGTCTACCCTCCTGTTATCGGCAACTTTTAAGGTCATCAACGTGCACTTTACCCTTTACCGCAAGAGCCCCAGGCATCAAGGTGGGGGTGGCAAATTTCAACAAATTAGTCTCATGGTTGAGCATCGCAAAAAAATTGCTTGTTATTCTGAGTTTTCAAACTTCTGCGGGCGCCCACCATCAGGGAGGATAGTAACCACAGCAGAAATTAACCACACTTCTTGGGGGATAGAAGCCAATCAGCGAGCAATGATGCAAATCAGAAAGCGATGACGTAGAGTCCGGTATACCGGCGACAGACTGATACCTCGATTTATGACGTTTTATTCGAGGAAAAGACGGCAACATGCGCAAAATTCATTGACGTCACAGAGGCTCGCGCCCTCGTATTTAACTGCCTAAGACAAGAAATCTAAGGATGTAACGTGCTAAGTAAATAAAGCAGAAATTAAATTCCATTAATCTCACCTATTGCGTCAGTCGGTTGGTTTGATATGCGGGTGCAAATAGCGAGGGAGAGGGGGGCGGAGAGTTGTCTAAGCAAGTCAGTTCAGTTCAGTGAACACTTAGACTAGACGGCAATGGGCGGGACAGTAGTCATTTATGCGGGCGTGGGAGAGTAAGAGGTCGAGAGAAGGATTTGGGTTGCGTCGATTATCGACCCTTATCACTGCAAGGCGAGATTGATCATGTGATGAAGTTTCAGTTTCCCTTTCCATATTACAGCGGCCTCTGCAAAGCGCAGTTGACGCTCAGTCGTCGCCCAAAATATTCATTGGTTCCACCGTATGGTCAGTGTTGATAAGGGACCTGGTAACTGAACTTTAAGATACCTTATTTTCCGCCCTTAACAGCTACTTCGGCATATGTTCAGTTGACCGAGTTGCCAACTGCCTTTGCGTGCGCGCAATGTATTTGCATTTACGAGTACATACAAACTCATAAACACAGTTTAATGTAACGTACATAGACCAACTGTATTCAGTTTCGTTTTCTGTGAATTGAAACAAAACAGAGGAAGTGCACGTACTGTCCTTTTCAGGTCGTTTTTCGATTGATTGACTCCTTAATGGAACCATGAGCCCGCCTATGTACAAGAAATTCTAAGAAAACCAAATTGTCATCCTTCTCATGCTCAATCGTAAAATGTATCTTCTTTAGCGTCTCGTTCATAACCCCTATCCACGTAGCGTCCATAGAATGCGGTTTTCTGTTAGTTTTTTGGCTAACTTTCTTTCGAGGATTGACATTGAGGTGTACGCTAGGACACGCCCAAATTTACTGCTTGTAGTTAGACCGTCGATCTTTCGATACAACTGTCCGCTGCACAGGAACTGGACATTCCTCGTGCATATCCATAGTAGTTTCCGCAGTTGCCCTGATTCCAGACATGAATCAGCCGCATGCTCACACATTGTGGCAAAACTTTAATTCAGCGGCACGTTTGTGAACATTTTGTGCACGTAAAGTGTGATCATGTGCTTATTCTGTAAATATTGATTCAACCCATCTACGAACGCGCAAAGCATCCTACTGCATGCCGTTGAATAAGTATTCGCGAAATTCTATGACGTGAATACATTCGGCGTATATTTACGCCTTTGTATTGTTCACAGTTACTTAGGGAAAGCAGTGCTTCCATTGACTCCCTATAGCTGCTACCGTCTTACATAAAAAACGCGCTCGAAAGCTTAGAATAATAAATTGTCCCGGTGATCTATTAATTTATTTCTTTTACTTTACACAAACACACGAAAAACGAATCTTCGCATACATTCGTGAATAAAGCTAGTCCTTAAATGTGATCACACGTTGCTATATAACATAAAACCTCGAGGTGATTCTTCCAAAATAATATTCAATTGGGCATATGCTTTATGGGGAAACTAGAGTTCAGTATCAGTATATTGAGGATATGTAGGAAAAATTCCTTTGAGTGCCCCATTTGTACGTATGTGCAGTGGTAGCAGAAAATTGGTTTCGCAGACTGTTGGCGAGGCCAGTTATTCTGTGTCATAGGATGAAAATAGGAGCAGACAGTGAAAAACTCCTCAGGGATTTTTAGGAGAAAATCTGTTGCTCTTGTGAAGGTAACGCGTTGGATTTAGGAGAAAAAAGGGGGTTCCAACGGGAGGGCATTGCAAAGGTTCCCAGGATCATTACCGTGTGGAAGCCGCGTCCTGATTCTTCCTTGCTGATTGCAGAGTCCGCCAACGGAACTGGAAAAACAGAGGCATCCGTTCAGATCGTCGACAGTCCGCTTTGGGTCGAACCAAGGGTGGTGCACTTGCAGCCAGTCCGCCGACTATTTTTGAAGTCTATTTAAATTTTCCTGTAAGTGCACTTCGTCAACCACAGTTCGAATTACGCTCCTAAGTTTTATATCATCGGCGAACATGGCGATAGCGCAATCCAGTTCGCGGACACAGTTGTTGATGTAGATAACAAACAAGATAGGGCCGAGAACGGAGCCTTGAGGAACACCACTCTCAACCTCAACCTTGGCTGACTGTTTGTCACTGATGTGGAAAGTTTGCGAGCGACCGATTAGGAAGCTTTTTATCCACGCAAGGAGCCTACCCCTTACTCCTATGCGGCTGAGTTTATAAAGGAGGCGGTGGTCCGACACGCTATCGAAAGCCTTTTTGAAGTCAATACAGGCAGCGTGCACTGAGTTTCCACTATCGACTGCCTCATTCCACCGTTCTAAACAGCAGAGCAAGTTTGTTACGCAGGACCTTCCTCTACGAAAACCATGCTGAGCATCCAATAGCAGATGGTTTTGCTCCAGGAACTGCATAAGTTGTTGCTTGATAATTTTTTCCGTGAGTTTGCAACAGATTGCAGTAAGGCTGACCGGTCGGTAGTTATTCACTGAGACCCGGCTTCCCCCCTTGTATAGCGGCGTAATCCTCGCGGATTTCCAATCTACTGGTAGGCATCCTGTCTCGAAGGAGGTTTGGAAGAGAATAGAGATGGACGAGTTATTTGGGGAAAAAAGGGCTGTAGCGTCCCAGGACCTCAGGACAACGTGCAAACGCCCACGCGAAGCCACACAGTTAAAACACATGACTGCAACGAAAGAGCCTTGCTGCAGAGCAGTAGGTTAAGGAGACATCGTTTTCAATTCGGAGAATTTTTTTTAAGCAGCAAAAATTCCCATCACCGAATTCAGAAGAGTAGTTGTCGAGCATACGTAGGCTTTTGATAAATTATCTTCGGGCCATTACATTGATATGGGAATGGGCTAAAAGTAAAACCAGCAGTCAATAATGTTCGTCTTTTCTTACAAGCTAGTCGTGAGAATCGGAGGAAGGGGGTCGATAAGGGAAGGATGGTTACGCGAGGAAGGTTTGGTGGAACCAGTCTAACAGAAGGGTGGAAACCGAGGGGGGAAAGGGAGACAAAGAGAGCGCGGAAGAATAAATGCAGCCAAGTGGTTGTGGGCCATGGCAGACGTGAAGCTTGTAGAAGGTTATTTTGCGCACGCAACGCCTTATAGCGACATCCCCTAGACGGGATCCACCAAACTCTCCCCGTTTAACTAACCTCCTCTTATCCACCCCTTCCTCAGATTCCCACGACTCGCTTGTAAAAAAAGTCGAACATTACTGACCGCTTGTGGAACGTGCACCCCGTTCCCATATAAATGTAATAGCCTTAAGAGAATTTATCGAAAGCCTACGCATGCTCGCACACTACCCTTCTGAATTCGGAGTATCTACTCAGTAGGCGCGTGACCCTTACATGCTGTAGGTAGAATTTTGTTCGATCCCACCCTAGGAATATTTTGAAGGCAAACTGAGAACACACCCTGCGTGAAAAATGTCAACCCACAGTTATATTAGTGCTAAAAGAAAGTCAGAGATGCGTACGCACAAAAGAAGGTGTTGGAGTTGGTTAGGTGGTTAGTTGATGGTAATATATGAGTCAAAAGTGGCATATCCTATTCTCCTTTTTTGCTAATAATACTTTGGAGTTGCAGATTATTCGTTGTTATGCGACATGCTGCGAGGGCTCTAGACTAGAGGCGAGACGCAAAAATGGACAAGGCAATTTAGACAGCTCGCCATTTGTGCGCCTCCGGTTCAGCCGAAAGTGTGTCTAAATTTCATTGAAAGCTTTCTTCCATGACCAAAAATTACGACAACAAATTAGTTGACATAGGCCATGGCAGCCTTCTTCGAATTTCTGCGCGAAAAATAACGAGACGGCAGCAGGTAAACGAAACTTCCGCTTAATTACATTGTCTACATCGCATCTGATAGTATGTAACTGTTACGGGGATGCGAGTGGCGATGCACTCAGACCCTACGGCCAGAAGCGCGCACCAGTTGAGTCATGTCTGCAGGCCGGCCGCGCACGTCACCATTGCCTCGAGCACAAATTCAGTACAAATATTCTAGAAAAATCTCCTAGCGTGGGAAACCATGAATCAGTGTGCAAGCCAGAACCCCCCCCTCGCACGATATAGGTCAGGATTATTCTAGAAGGACCAGAGCCTTATAAATAGGATGCAGTGGACAGGCTAAAGGATCCGTTATCTCTGTGTTGTTTTGAATAAAGCACTTGCGACCAGAACCGGCCCTTTGTCTTTTTTCTACTTATTAGTTTGAATTATAAGAGCAACATACGCGAATTCCTCGTCAGAGTTTAAAAGACAAGAAATAACCATAAATTCTTAAGAGAAATAACTGCAGATGAAGACTACAGAAACAAGCAGTAGAGGCGTTGAGAACGATTTGCAGAAAAATGCGTTCATTTGTCGCGGGATTATTTGCTAAATTAAGGCAATACTTGCCCTGTGGCATAAATAATGCTTTTGTTAGTTCCTACACAGTCCGAAAAAAACGCTCTAGCTTAGTAGGCCTTTCGAATTTATTTTGGAATAGGCTTCATTGCTGCGCGATACTACGCCGGTCGGTTCAATAGCCCCTGCAGAAATGTCACTTTCGAGAGAGTCACATACGTTAAAATGCAAAACTAGATCCATTAGTGAGGCGTTAGTGGATGGGAGACGTCACGTTTATGCAAATATGTCGTTTTTTAGATTAATCCAGAGGAGCTAAGACTTGTAAAAAATACCACACCGGCTGCATAAAGGTCGTTGTTTTTAAGCTTAACAGAACACTTAAGTGATAGAACACGTTACCAGGGCGAGCTATAGAGAACTCACAACCTGAAAAGAGCCCAACGAATTTAGGCATGCTGCTCTACCTCCGAGCTATTGCAGCCACACCTGCCAGCCGCATCAATTAATCAGTATTTTCTTTCTGAAGCAGAAGGCCAGCCTAGTATTCGTCCTGAGCGGGTGCTCTGTTGGAATTTAAGTCCTGAAAGACTGCTACTGTGGCAAACGGTGATCCTAGTTTGAAACGTTTGCGGCAGTCGCTAGGGTCACGTTTCCAGTTTTAAAAGACAGTAAATTACGAAAAAAGACGCTATTGAAAACATTATAGTAGCCTGTGTATTTTAACGTGAACACTTGAGCCTGTCCCTATTAATGCCTTTTACCCTAGAATATAATGAATCATTCTACTGAGGCGCAAACAGGAAAAAAGTAGATTTCGCGAATAAAAGGTTTAGGGTGGTAAATAGGTAACATTCGGTCCACTGTTTGCAGAAAAGTCACAGGATGTTTGTTTTGTCATTTGTCTTCCGGCAGTGTGCTGACTTTGTTGTTTCCGAATCAACCTCAAAAACAACTCCAAAGCTGTATACACGCATTCGCACTTCTATAATGACGGAAGGAGAAACTTTGTTAGATATTGTTAAAGTGTTAAAAATCTCTCAACCTCCCCTTTATGGTTGTCTGTCGCCGATGTGTTCATTTTTTTCTTCGAGTGAACGGATACATTCTACGTTAGGAACATTGCCGGAAACAAGCAAACAGGACATTTTTTGTTGTTTTAAGGGGACTTGACCGTGTGCGACACACAGATGAGCCACTGAGCTCTATCACCCACATGCATCCATATACGGTTTGACGTTTTAGACAGCGGGCTAGAACATGAACGAGAGAGAGAGAGGTCGGCGCCAACCCACACACATTCATCACTAGAGTAAGCATGACGCTGATAACTAGCATGATTACTAGATTTAG
Organism: Ligula intestinalis; assembly: GCA_036362985.1. Classification (NCBI taxonomy): domain Eukaryota; kingdom Metazoa; phylum Platyhelminthes; class Cestoda; order Diphyllobothriidea; family Diphyllobothriidae; genus Ligula; species Ligula intestinalis. The sequence goes on along the minus strand of JAYGXS010000004.1, from coordinate 59,801,405 downwards.
CATAAGCAGTATCGTAGTCCGAACCTAGTAGAAACGGACATAGCCTGATGGATACAGTTAAGAGGATGGAAACCAAGGCAAGCTATGCTGTGCTCAGGGCCCCAAACATGTACTCGCTTGGAATAGTTTAAACCCGCTTCACACTCATTTTTGGCATCAAGGGGGTATGAAACTAGCGTTGGCTTTAATCGGTGTCACCTGTGACAAATTGGAGCGTCAGTGTTAGTGCCAGCCAGAACTACTAAAGCACAACTACATTGCTAGCTATTAGAAGTAGCCGTATCCGTCCAGGCCTTATTGAGCCTGTTTTTGACACCTACTGAAGGTTAGTGAGGTAAAATAGTGCAGTAGTACTCGCGCAAAGTCTACAGTCACTTAACGCTAAGGTAGGCAGTTTTTTTGGCTTGCATGGGAGAAAGCGGCCAAAGCCGGATCTAAGCTGGTCTTCTTGGGCCATGGTGAAGGTGAAGAGTACGGTTGGCCGTAACTGCTTCCGCTATCACTTTAACCTACCCTCCCCTGCAGTCAGTCAGCGTCACTATACCAACCTGTTGGTGCATATGGTGGACTTCATCGAAATCGATGCTCGAACACAAGACTGACGCACAGGGAAGCTGGCACAATGAGCTGAAAGTGGCTGGCTCGACGGGCTGCCAACTGACGGGATAACGCAGTCCTCAGGAGGGATGAGCATCAGCCTACAAGGGTTCTCCCTTAAATTGATCCCCCATGGAACGTCCATGAGGAGAAACAGGATACATCTTTCGTTTTTATGGGAACCCGGTCTATCATGCGCAAACCCGGGCCGTGTGTGGCACGTGTAGACGAGCTACGTCACCGCTTTTGAGCTCGCATATGATCGCCCTGTTCTTGCCCTGCCACCGGAGTAACAGGTGCTGCGTCAGTCTGCTATCACAATAAAAAATACCGCGCGCAAGTCACAGGACGGAGCACGCAGTGGACGTCTTCATTCGTAAAGTTTTAACGGACAAACTAGTTGTTGCTTAGTTCAGCTATTTGTACTCGTAACTGTACGTCAACAGCCTAGGTAAGGGCCAGTGGACTGCCACATCAACGGTAAGCCAATATAGCTAATAAAGGACAAAACGACTGGCCAACTCCTCGTTTATTTCTACAATAAAACAGTCGGTTTAGCTTCCTGTTTTAGGGGCACACGAAAGGGAGGCTTGTGCATTAAACTACCTGCGTTTGAAGGTTTTGAACGTCGACAGAAATTCACCGAATGAGACCTTATCCCTTCGGTCAAATCTAGGCTCTTCGGGCAGGCTGTCTCGAAGAGGGCAGAGCGTTTGCAAAGAAGTAGAAGGGCTTTCTGCAGACACAGCTGAGTCACTCACTGCACTTAGATTTACTTTGTGCTGAAAGCCTTCACGAGACTTTGAGCAATTTTTTACGTAAATTGCTCTCAACATATGAAGTAGCGGATTTCTTCAAGCAGTCAATTGCACTTTCGCAACAAACGTCTCCTGCTCTCACCCCTCCTTCTAACGATTCAGCTCGCATGCAGGAAACTGCTGTGTGATTCTTGTTGACCACAAAAGGATGCTCAGAAGGGGGCACCAAAGTGAATGTAGGGACAATTCAGAGTATCTGCTAAAGCAGGCGCGTGGCCCTCACTTGTAGTGGTTAGAATCTAGCTCAATGCCATTCGAGGAATATGCTAAAGACGAAACAAGGGAACCTCCAGTGTACGTAAATGTGAACCCGCAGTTATAACAGCATTGAAAAATAAAACAGTATGTAGGCGCCGAAGGTACTTACTCCGTTGCGTTTCAAGGAAGGCAGCATTGTCTTGGAACCATAGGGTTGCCTTGATCATAACCTCCTGTGGTGATAATAAGTACTCCTATAGAAGAAAGAACAGATAAGCTGAAAGTTTAAAAAGTAAATGAAGTAATAACGTAGGCAACTAGAAAAATAAAAAATAACTTCAACTGAAGCCTAATTCACAGAGAGCGGTAAACTTGAAGAGTACTATTTAGCGATATATACAGAGCGTTCTTTTCAGGTCCAGCCGATATGTATCCCTAATGTTCAGGAAAAGCAAAATTAATCAAAGTTCCCCCATGTTACCTTGGCGTTACCTTGGAGAAAGGTAGCTGACGCCAATATTCGTCAGCTAGATATCTAATTAAAGTGCTTTTTGAGGAGGTAACCTATTATAGGAAACGTTGCTTAAATGATCCTAGGCAAAACTATATCTCAATTCTGTTGGGGACGTTCATTTTTCTCAGCGAGGAGTTTTTCGTGTTTGGATAAGTCTCCAAATATGCTCGAAACGGCTATCTTCATTAGAACTAATATAAAAAATCTCCTTTTTCCGATAAATACTTTGAATAAATGTCTTATTTTGAAAGGTTTGATAAACATGTTGGACGGAATCTAAATTCATGGACAAAAAGCTTTAAAAGACGGAAAATCGTAAGATATTCGCTGGACGTTCAAGAACGACCCAGAACCAATTTTTATCTAATACCAGCGAGGAAAAGTTCTCTAAATATAAACAAATTTGTATCGTATAAACTGAAGAGCAGGCATCCTAAAGAAAGCCTTTCCTTGAAACAAATTCATATGTTTAGGTAACCAATGTATTACCGGCAAACGTTAGGGAGTGCAGAATATGCGCATTTCTGGTTTATTGGCTGTCGTCGGCTATATTGGAGTTGGGTATGTGCAGCCGACAACAGCCAATAAGCTAGAAATACGCGTATTCTGCACTGCCTAACATTTTCCGGTAATACATTGGTTACTTAAACTTAGCGAGTAACATAATTATTTCTTCCTTGAGAAAAATAAACTGAAAGTGTCCAGTCCTCGCCAGACGAAACAGCCAGGGTTGGTGAATCCTAGACCAGATCGGTGTACACCTATTGACTAAATCCGTATGTTTATGGATTCACCTGAAAATTATATTGAAATTTAGTGGTCAAAGTTACAGCCATTTCCAGTTTTCAGAAGTGGAGGCTTCGTTAAAAAAGTTGGGAGATTTCTAAACCAGCTATCGGTACTTTTTAAATTTATTTAAAGATGTTTATTATTATTATTTAGACGTTTACGGACATGTTTGCGAGTCATTATCAACACGCAGTGCAATTCGGCAGTTCGCACCTGATAGGACCCATACCATACATATTTGCTAGTGATATAAGTCGTGAAGCTAGAATAGGCACGGTTTGTTTCCACGGTCACCTAAGAAATAAGCGCAATAAGATAAAACAAACACAGAATAAAAATCTTCGATGCTACAGTTGAGGTAAGAATTATCGTGGTTCCTGACTGTCACGAACGAATACATATACAAAAACACATCATCCTGTATTATCAAGTCAGGCCGGCAAGCTGGATAAAACAACGAACATACAAAAAACCTACCCGGTCCAATTCAGACTCATCGACACCGGTAAGATCTAGAGCGTATCCTGCAAAAAAGGGAAAAGCAAGAGATGAAAACAATTTCCAAAGGTGTTGCACTTTTGATGGATACGAAAGCCAATACGTCTTACTAAAACTGAGAAACCGGAGGGGCGGAAATAGCCTAAGAAAGCGTTAACTGGTTAACTGGTTCGAACGGACTTTTATAGCACTGGTCTATAAGAAGAGATTGAAGACTCAAGTACACGAACAAAAACTTAATTCGGCTGAGGTTTCGGCTCAACTTTCGAAGCCACATCAAAGACGGCAGACGTGCTGAGGAGATAACAAGAAACGGGACATATATAGAACACAGTGGATCGGTAACTCCTGTTCGTACCTTGCGCGAGCTCATCACTAGCGCTCGTAATAGTAACTAGGTAGGTTGGTGCACCAATAATACTAACGTAAGCACTGTTAAGTAGCGCGCTTCCAGCGACCAATAAGTGCCAAGCCAAAGTTTCCGCGTGGAATGTAGGATGACTTGTGCCATTCTGTAGATTGGAGGACCATGACTCAAATGGTTCCCACCAGTCTAAAGAATTTCGACAATGTTGAAATTGATGACAAGACCCAGGTCTAGTTGACTGAGCCGCGACTTGAAGGTTGGTATCAACCCCCATCACCGATTACGCGTGCTAGGCCGTCTGCGTCCCAGGCAATCTTCCAGTCTGTCCGACCCGCAACAGCACTAAATCTGGAAAGCGGATCTAGATATTTCAGTGTCATTATTTGGTATCGAATGGTTGCCATAAAAGTGCACCCCCTGTGTTTGCTTGCAGCACGTCTATTCATTGTTGCCGCAGGCGATAATTTCGAAATAAATGTTGAAATGCAACGTGAATAAGACGGGAGTCTTCGAAGAAGTCGAAGAGATCCCAAGATTAAATTAACAACATCGTACTTGCAAATGAGCGATATAAAACAGGCGGTGCCAGCCCCCTTTGTAAGTTTAATCTATTTGACACTAATTCCTAAGAAAACGGTAACATACTGCAGCCGATGCCCAAAAAACAGTCATGTACGCCCTAAGAAAGATATGCAACTTACAAATATGGAACTCCTGGAAACTGGGATATCATGACAGAAATGTCAATTCGACATCCGAAATGACACCACATAGGCATAGCTTAGGCTCAAAACTTGCACAAAAAGAGGGGATTAGACAGAACACCCGAAATTGATAGTCATATTGCCTCAGCCGAAAGAGTTAATAGAAGGTACGCTGGGAGATTGATTCAGTGAAGTAAGGGGACACCATCAATAACACAGACTCGAGTTTATAACCTCTGTCCTCCGAGGGTTTATTACAATTATTCTAAAGGCGGTCACTGCTTACAAAACTTTAGTCAGTTAAACGAATGGGAGAATTTGAGCAAAGGCTTGCCAAGAAAATACTTTAAAGGCAAAGGAACAGGTATGTGTACAATAATCAGTCAATTGAAAAACGATAGCAACATGAACAAGAAACTAGAAAATAACACCAAAACAGCCCTCTGCAAGTTGGGCAGACACCCCTTACCCTTCGCATCCCCGGACCCGAGCGGAATGCTCTTCACGTCGACAGCTAAAAGGGTAAATAATAACAGGACATTGCGGTTAAGCGAAAAAGGTACAGGAAAGTACAGAATCAGTCGCATGAAGTGGGCTACTTCTCCATGATAGAGTACTGACATTTTATACTATAGCTTAGCGCAGAGCCTAGGAAACTGGACACAACAGTTAACGCATTTAGAAGTTATGAATAATATATATAAGTAAAACTTGCTATATAAATGCAGAAAATTTTTAAGAAGAGTACTTCCGCTACTGTCCCGGTAAGCAATTTTGTAGCGGCCACAACCCTAACAAGGATTTTAATCGCTTCAAAGTGTTAGAGGCAACCTATTCAATTAGTGAAGACTATAGTAGTTCAGCATGACAGGAATCTCGGAACGAAGGAACTCATTTAGCTGCCGGATAAAGGAACAGCCCATAGGGAGCATCAGCTGCAGAGTAAGCAGTCGTTGATTGGCAGTGATGATGGTACTGGATATAGAGGGTTGATACCTAGCAAACAACAAGCTTACGAGATGGCAAAGAACCCAATGACGGCACTGTCATATGGTGAACATGAAAAAGCAATTCTTCTTGCCCCCAGCGGCTTAAAGTACGTGCAAAGCACAGGATATCAAGTGGGTAACCCCAGTTGTGCTCAGTTCCTGAGTCTCTATCTTATGCAGGTTCCGCCATTGTGAATGAAGACTCGTTCTATGGCCTCCGCAAGAATCGATGCGGCCGAACTTCTGTCACCAAATAAAACAGTACTTCTACACGCTAGCCCAAAGCAACATAACGGGCAACTCCCAGTCAAGCTATGTAAGAAGTGTCCTTCTAAAAGGAAAAAAATCTCCAACGGAAGTGTTCCTAAAACTATGCGTTCGAAGTAGACTGAAAAATATGCTAGAAGTCTCATGAGTTCGAATCGCGTCCAATCGGTCTGACCTCGGGATTCGCCAAAACAGACCTGTTTGGCAGTAACCCCTTAACAAGTAGGCGCTTTGTTGCAACATGTAAGGAACCGCTAGAGAGGCGGTCAAATCGTGCTTGAAGTTGTAGTCTTTGTACAGAACCAGGAGAGACCCTTCTAAATTTTTAGTTTACTGCACAGAGCGCATCTGCCAAGCAAAGTTCCATAAAAGTACTTAGATAAGCGAAACAGGCGGATTATTTATCAAATAGATAGCCAAACACAAACACTGGAGAGCAGAATCCTCTGTAAAATAAACGTGTAATTCTGCAGCCAACGTTAACATCTCTCAGAAGATCTCGACTGCGGTTTTAAGTGGCGCAATTTTTGCGCATAGGCATCTCAGTACTTAGTGAGGAATGCAAAAAAGGCTGCCGACCAAAACATAATACAGTAAGCGTGTATACTTAGTTACGACGTTCTGATGAAAAAAAAAGGAGGACGGGGAGCCACCTTTCATGTCTGTCGTAGAAGCGCCCTCATCTAACGGAGAGATGAAATGTGGCAATTTCAAAGAAGCTGAAAAGAAACAAAGACAGAAAAAAGTAAGACCAGAAAGTATTCTGTCAAGGCATTTATTTTAAAATTATATCCCGTTGAACTTACTTGACAGTTGACGGCAACCGGCCAATTAAACTAAAGACAGATACGCTTCTTTCAGATTAAGCTACAATAGTAGATGACTGCTTAATAGTTAGAGTATTAGGCTGTTGCAACGGAAACGCGCATGACTATGGCAGGAAACTGATGGAAATAAGCTCAGCTGACCAAAAGGCATGGGGTGAATCTAGGTTACGCAGGAAGTGGTAAAACAGTTCAATCAGTTGAGCCTTGATTAATTTTCCAGATTAATAGCCTGTGCAGAGGTAGGGGATGTTTTTACCTTGCACGGCAGACGAGCTAGCGAGTTCCAGCGGAGAGCAAAACACACGCACACACACGAAAACCTCAAATGCTACTGTTTTTTGGCATTTTTTTTAAAGTCGCCGACCTCCATCATCAGAAACAGCCTTGTTCTGGTGGCCAAACTATCTAGTCTACTGTAGGATTTTAAAGTCAGGACTGGGTAAACGGGTGCGCGTTGGAGCAACTTAGAAGCGCAGTTACTTTAACAGTCGAGTGAACGCAAACCAAGTTAAGGTGTGCAAGGACAACAGAGCCTCAAGTAAAATAGAGAAAAAACCTTCTGAGGAGTTGAGGGCGTTTGCAGACTGAAAGTCTTTGAGATCCGCAAGCTTGGTGTCGTTGGCATCGCGACTGTTGGTGGAAACTTGCACCAGCTGACACAGACGATCACCGGAGTGCTGTGTCAGCATTTGCAGGTCCTCGACGCAGGAGTCGAGGATTTCTGGTTCAACGATACCATCCAGGACGTCTCGAAGCACATCTTGTGAGGTTTTCAGTTCCTTTCGGGGGCCTCCCTGTGAGACACCGTTCTTCTCATTTTCGGAAGTCTTCTCTTCACTGTCTTTATTTGCAATAAGGTGATGGATACCCTTTGATTTGGCCAGTTCTGCAAAAGGAGGTAAACGCAGTCAACATCGATATCAAGAAAAAAGGGCGGTGAGAAAGAAGGGTCTGAGGAGGGGCGTTCATTTACCACCTGGTGGATCAAAAACCTCTGAGCTCTTAGTGAGGACTCGCTTCAAAACAGATCCGTTGAGATTTATTAATCAATCGGCTGCCCACTTAGAAATACTCCCTACCGAGCTCGTAGGTCTTTGTTTGACGCAACAAGTTGCACTGCCAGATGTCTACATCAAGAGCAAAAGTAAACCGAGAAACGGGAAGGGGGGTGGACAAAACTCACCCAGTTTTGAGGGATCTAAATGCATTTTGCCCTTTTGTGCAACCTTCTCCAGATCTTCATCTATTCGACGACTCAGTTCCTGTATCTCCAGGGATACCTGACTCATGTCCAGATCGTCAACGACCTGTAAGGGCGAAAAACGGGACAAGAGGAAGCATTATAAGAGGTGGAGGCGAACAATGACGACTTCAGAGAGATAGTTCGGTGTAGTTTAGTACAGTTAGGGCAGTAGACAATGCCTTTGAAGACCTCATTGAAAACTGTATGCAAATACAATCCACATAAAATATGTTACTATCAAATAGTGAGTAACATATACATGCACATTTTAAAAGTGAAGTTCACGCATACGCATCCTGCGGATCGTAGATAAAAAATATTGAATAGCAAGTAATAATGTCATCTGTATGTGAGAAGAAAGCGTTGGTATGTTCTAACAGCTCTTTTCTGAGCAAATGAACGGTATCAATGATAAGAATGGGAGCAGTAGACGGCTACTCACTATGCGCTTGGTTTGGGACGGTCGACCGAAAGCCGGTGGATCCTGTTCCTCGTCATAGTCCACGGAAAAGAAGGCGTCTATGCTCAGTGCTGAACTAGGAGTCTTGCTGAATTCCACTAGCCGTTTCCGGGCAGTTAATTGACTAATTCTTGCTGTGACGGGAGAAGAAAGACACGATGAGAGAGTGGGCAATGAGTGTCTTAGAGTACCACGTCCGCAGTAGATTTGGACGGAAAATACTATCTTGAAATGTTTAGTCTCTTTTTTGAGTGCGGTTGGTAAACTATCGCCTAAATATCTTAGATCCACCCGGAGCATGAAGCAGCAATTGAAGAGTAGCAATTATGCATGCCTGAGTAGGAAGGACAAAATTATCAAAGGTCTGTAAACACTGCGCTATAAATAAAGACTATAGATACTCAACCTATTTCCCTCATATTACAGGCAACTACAAAGGGACCTCATACTTACCTTCCGTATTATGAATAACCTAGTATTTTGCTTCGTTCCCTACGATTTCTTTACTTAGGCTAACACGCTCACTTTGCGCGGTCATCCCTTAAAACTACATCCAGGCAAAACAAGGATTGGTGGACGTAAATATTTTCCTTAACAGAGCGTTTGCACCGTGGAACACTCTACTAAGAGATTTTGCACTCTTCACCTGTGTGAATAGATTTAAGAACAAATTAGAGACATGCATCATGACCTCATTCACCAGCTACATGCTACAGCGACAAGTCCATTACCATCACATTTACTATACTACTCATATTAAGTTAGTAGTCACGCATTATTACTCTTGTGGCTAACAAGCAGCTGCTCGCTTTTCACCTGCAATCATGCAAATGACGTCTATTTTTAATTTTTTCTCTAAAGATACATATTCTAGCAATGTTTTACCATTAAGGAGGACAAAGGCGTTCGTCAACCGCTCCCTTAATAAAACAGGTGAACTGAACTCACCAACTTTGGCAACATCTTCCTCCGTTCGGTTGAATTCGTGCACACGAGCAGCCACAAGAAGAGCCGCGGCAGCCAGACCGCTAGGGCGACGCCCGGTACTAATCCAATCCTTTTTCATACGCTGAAGCAATCGCATGGCCGTGGTAGCAACCGCCGCAGTCTTATTTTCGAAATCCAGCTGACTGGCAAACCGCTCAACGAAGAGGCATGGATCTGAGGAAGACAGAAAGAAAACAAATGCTTATGACGCGAGGCAGTGTGATTTGGAAGGAATATGCCCACGCAGATTCGAGCTTTTTATGACACAATGGCCTTCTGTTGGGGTCTAGAGGGCGGCAAATTCTACCTTGAGCAAAACGCCCTTGAGTGAAATGAAACATATGTCGAAGGCCCCAATTTTAGGCCCGAGTTGACTCAACAACAAGGGAAACACAGAAAACATCAAGTCGATCCGTCTTGATAATTCAAATTATTTGAGGTTATTTTGTACGACTGACGCTTGCGTTGTGCGTGTGACATTGATCACATCAATGTCATGTTCGGATTTATTTGCTCTGAACTGCTTGCTCGAGTCCCCTACCTCTAAGAACTGAACTGCATGTCCTAGTCCCCTTCCTCCGAGAATTATGTCCTTGGTGACCAGCTGAGTGCACACTGACGTTAAGAATATTCCCCTGGCCGAGGACCATGTAAGTGCTACTTGAACACTACTCCCTACCCCCGTTTGGCTCTCTCGGCCTTCTACAGGAAAGTGGACGAGAAACAGCGGCCGTCGGGCCGGGCTATTTTGAACACACTTGACCCAGTTGCCTCTTCGCTTGGCGATATAAAAACGACTGCAGTGAGGACTAATTGAAGAACCAATTTGCCCGACCGACGCATTCTGAGGGCCATTTGCATACCCTACTGCTTTATGACTATGTCTCTGATGACCAATCCGCGACGGATATCGAAACGTCAGGCGAATAAAAGTATTGTCCCAGCGATCGAGTCGTCTTCTCATTTGCATATCCCCGGCTGCTGACACTTTATACTGTCCTTTGACATAACTTCATACCTCAGTTGCGTCTATTCAGGTGACCAAACACAGCAGTGCGATAAGAAACACTGTATTATTAACAGCAATACGAAAAGGCCAACAGTATTATTTACAGTTATTCGAGCTGAAAAAGGAAAAGCCAAGAAAGATTAACAGTTACACGAGAAGCTCATTCACCAGTTCTTACAGTTATTCGAGCTGCAAAACGAAAAACCAAGCAGTATTTACATTACACGAGAAGCTCTTCAGCATAGTTCCTACAGTGAGCACGGCCGATAATTTTGAAACAAGGTGATCGGAGAAAACCACACCTGAAAGACAAACTTGCTGTTTTTCTTCTAACTCAGGACTAGACGAACGGTAGGCTTCAACGATTTCCACAGACTAATGCCTGAATAGTGTTTACATGCTAGGTTGTAAACAGTCTCGGGCGACTGATATAGCGAAGGATTCAGAGAATTTTTATTCAAGTAGTACGCAAACAAAGTATGGAAAAGTATTTGTGGCAACTGAATAACAAACATTGATTCAAACACCAAAAGACTTCAAAAGGAATCCAGAAAAGAATCGTTTATCCGAAAGAAATAACTGTTGTTAAAACGAGAAACGGCCAATAACATATTCGAAGTTTACTACTCAGATTCCACCGAGACTCAAACTGAATAACAAATTCAAACTTGCAAAAAAGGTGCATGCGAATTCACTTTTCTAATAGTCAAATTCACTAAATTCAACTGGTCGCTTACCGACTTCGGGAAGAGAAAGGTTGAGTTTGCGTTTCAAGTCCACATAAGTACGTCCCACTTGGTAGACATTGACAGCGACGGCGTCACTAAGATCCAGGAGCATGAGATTGACACGCAGTTGTCTGGCTGCGACGTAGATGCAGGCAGCGGACAACTGCATCACGCTTCGGCCTCGTGTAAGTCCACGAAAGAGGGCACTCTGGTAATAGCGGAATGCTGAGACGGCAACGTCCGGACCCAGGCGCAGTTGGCCACATATTGTCTCAATACGGCGTCGAGCTTTCATGGGTACGAAACAGGCAGTGAGATATACAAAGAATTAGACAAGACGGTATTACAAAGGAGGAAAGACGCGGCACACGCCTACGCCGTGAGCGGAATTACAAAAGAGAGTGATTTTTGAGGTGTTGCAAGTGCTGTAGATACGACAAAAAGCTATACTGACTTATGAGAAGACTCGATTTTAAGTGAGTGGACTAGCCTAACTCGAAAAATGTACAGGGAAAAGCAATTAGCGCATTTTGGTGAAAAAAAAGAAAGATCAATTAGGCTATATTAGATGACACTTCGGGTAGCAGACGAAAAAGTTAGACGAACAGTTCACTGAGAGTAGCAACTACGAAAAGAACTATCTTTTACATACGGACTATGGACATATGGATTAATTCAAAGCTAAAATCTTCACGTGTTTGAGGTTTAGTGCATTGACGGTGATAAAATAATATAAACATCGTGTACACTCCATGTCTATTTAACAGTAACATCAGTTGGCATGAGTAAAGCTGCGAACTTAAATAATACTACTAATATTTGACGAGGTGTTTCAAAAAAAGAAAATAACGGATGAAGCGGGAGCAAAGTTGAAAGTCATTAGACATACCTTTTTGCTCAGTGACGTACCTAGACTCTCGGAAACCCGGCATTTGACCTAAAACAGAAGAATAACGAAAATCAATATTCTTAACAACAAAAGACAGGATGAAGTCTTGCAAAAGTAATTTTTCTGAGTTAGTGCAAGGCAAAGTGAAAGAAATAAATTAAACGGCTGTAGTTGTAGAAAAAAAGCATAAAATCGACCAGTCTGTAAAAATTCACAGTTGCTATTTAAGGCACCGCAAGATTACAAAATGAAACTAGTGACTAGCTCTATAATAATGCTGATGGGGGTCACATGTGACAGATTACTTAAATAATCGGTTGAAGATTTATTCCTTATGACAAAGGGTATGAGAAAAATTCAGGTAAAATAGCAAAGGGGTTCACTAAGATTTAAAAGAAACTATTTTTTAATGGAACGAGCCGTTCTGAAAGTAGAAAAGTAAGCAATCTATATCGACTTACGAATAAGTCTAACGCATACGTATTCACTATTATATATTTCAGACAATACATAAGGCTTGGGTGAAAAATATCTAGCATAACAGGAGCAGAGACCTACGGTACGCGGCGAGGTCATCAAACGATTGAACGGACTATGGTAGAATAAAAGGGTATTAAAATATTTTGAAGCCGTTTCAGAAGTTGCCTCAGGGGATGGTGCTCTAACTTTGATTATTAACCAGTTAGGTGGGGATAGATTTGCCAAAGACATATTACCAGGTGCTTATCAATCGCTGGAAGATGAGGAGATAGAGTCAACTAAAATCGATGCATTTTTATCGAAAAGACAGCGGCGGCGATGCTTGGAAAGGGCTTGGGAAAAAAGCAATAGAGCGCAAGAGGAACTCCTCCCTATTAATAGGGAGGTCGGAAGTATCTATGAATTCATATATGAAAATTAACTGCCTAAGCGGCCCAAAAAGCAGTGGAAAAAGCCACGCTAAAGCGAACTTAGAAGCGTATGACAGCAACCAACACACGAAACCATGGCTATAGCCATAATTATGCAACAGGGCGTAACCAGCTTCGGAGTGGAAAAGGCGAAAATAAACAATGGAGGCTCATAAAGTTAACTTAAAGATTATGGCGAACGAAAACGAGGGGCACTCTTTACAGCGGGGAGTATATACTTTCCTACGTACATGCACAAACACTTTTTCATATAGAACATATAAATGCGTTGTTAAATTTAAGAATTCTATTATATTTTGGTCGCCTAATACAACATGCAGGCAATGAGGCACCGGAAGGGTTGATAAAATAATGAAAGCCGAAGTTAAGCATATTATGTAAAGCAAGCCAATGCTTACTCTCGTCCGAGACAAATCTGCCGATTGCTGTAGCGGCGCCACCTGCCGTTTCAACAAATTCAACGGAGGCCGAAACAGCATTCTCGCTTAGGACGGCACCGCAGTCAAGGCATATCATGTCACCCCTTGCGGGATCCTCATCAAATTTCGTACCACCGCATTGAGAACACTTCATCCTCCGGTCACCGAATACACACCACTGCAATACGATTGGTTGAGTTTCCAAAGGCGGATAGTTTGCCTAAATAATTAAGTAGTAAAACAAAGTTCCAAGTTTGTCTTGTTTGAGGACGTTATGTAATCATCGTATGTGTACCTCAAATGTTGCCTGCAACCTTTCTGAGAGAGCCTGTTGTAGCAAAAATACGCTTGAGCCAGTCAGTTCGCTTCGTATGTCCAAGCGCTTTTGGTAGTCGATTTTATGAATTGCATTTTAGACTGCCTTACCCCAGCGATCAGTTAGGGCATCTGGTACACTTATCGACCACGAGAGTAGAAGCGATAATTATTATGAATATACGCATGCATGAGCGATGTGCTTTGTTCTTAGCTTCTATTAACTGCAAGCTCGGATATCAGGCCATTTACATCCCCATGCTCGTGAAAATACAATTCCTGTTCACGCATATTTTTATCAAAGAGATAAGTAATTAATAATGGAATTGTTTTCCGTAAAAGATAAAAATGAAAGCATGACAGGGCACGAAGGGGAAAGTGTTCGTTTATGTTCAAATAAGGACCTCCCACGCGGTCATCGAAACCCTACAATAGAAATCACGTTAACACTGTAGGAGAAATAATTGAATTATTATCCATCAGAAGAAAGTGTTCTGGTATTCATGCCGCATGACCAACGGACTCCGACTAAGCTAAAATCGCAGGCTCATTTGGATGATTTAGATTCACATGTTAGTATGAGCACTGGTCGTAATATTCACGATTGCAATTCTAGATATTCTATAAGATCGCCTACGCCCAAACTGACCAAAAGTCTTATAAAACTAATAGCTGTCAATTATAAAGACAAAGCCCGCATAACATGCTATGAAGTTCTTAAAAAATTATCGGAAGTTGAGAAGGAGATGCAGTGCCTACAAACTGAAATGGAGAAGTAGAAAAACGTCCTTGCCTTTTCCTAAGAGAGGATAAATCTGCAGTTAGTGAATTTGCGGTAAGGCAAACTTCCGTGAATAACCACATCTTCCATAGGTGTAGAATCAAACCATTTACTGGAACCTTTTACCAGTTTTTTTTGGGGAAAATGAAGTGAGACAATGAAGAAGCGCTCCAGGATTTCGCGGAAACATAAATTTCACCAGAGTGTTTGCATAAGTTGGCCGATATTTACCCCCTTCCAAGCAAATATGTGCATGATCGAAGATCACAACAAATAGTAGGAACGCAGTAAGCATGAAACTCTGTCGTTTCAAGCCTCATGAGAACAGAAGCAGACGAAAACCGGAAGGACAATAAATTAATCTCTCAAAATAAGGCAAAAGTCCAAGGTGTCCGAGTGGATTGCAGCAAAGGCGTGGTTATTTATGGCAGACCCAAATCTACTCCGACAGCTCAATGATCAAAATAAACGAAGGCATGTAATAAAGTGACTTAAAGTGACTTTATATGTCGAAAACCAGACGAAAACCGGAAGAACAATAAATTAATCTCTCAAAATAAGGCAAAAGTCCAAGGCGTCCGAGTGGATTGCAGCAAAGGCGTAGTTATTTACGACAGACCCAAATCTACTCTGACAGCTCAACGATCAGAATAAACGAAGGCATGTAATAAAGTGACATAAAGTGACTTAATATGTCGAATCTCTCCTAAAGGTGGACAAGAAAGAAGCTGATGTAAAGGTCTTCTAAATTCGCCGAATAAGGTAATCAAATTAGGAAGAAGGCCAACCGAGACCGCTGAATACTTTCTTTCAGACATTGATGAGCAGAAAACCAGCATTCCGAAACTATCAACAAACATTTTTTTCCATTTGGATTTTGCGACGTAGCGCCAACTTTCTTCCTTTTGAAGCTAATTGACCTCACCTTCTACCTCTCTAGCACAGAATTTTAAGTCAGCAAACAGTTTTTGCAAGAGTCAGTGAGCTAGGAGCTTAGGCCTAATATTTCCGAAGGATTACTCCTATATTAATAAGATGTATCCCAGTGCCCTCTCGCTAAGAGTGACCAAACAACGCTACTGCGTGATTATTCGCTCTTTTCTTAACGCCAGAAGAGAACAGAAGGCCAAATAATCCTACAGGAAGCAGAATTTAACTTAATGAAGTATAATTTGGCGTGCGTGAATTCGGACTGTTAGTTTAAGGGGATGCAAAAGACGACTGGAGATTGTTTCAAATAATTGCAATCGATCTAACTGAGCGTTGTCGTCCAGCGAATGAATAAAAGATGACTAGTTGCTCTGCCTGGTTGACATGGGACCTTAACAGACAGTTAAGGAGGAAGAATAAGAAGTGGAGGTTATTCAAGGAAACTGGGTCACCACTGCACTTCGATGAATTCCATCGCTAACGAACTGTTGTCAACAGTCTCATCTGCCAAGCAAGTAAATATATGAATCAAAAATCATCCGGTAGGCTGAAAAGCAGTCAAAATTTTTATTTCGCTACAGCACTAGTCGATTAAGTTACATTGATGCAGTCGCAGTGCTTAAGGATGTTAATGTCGTAGATTTCGTTGAAAAGGACGAGAAAGTCGAGTACTGAGACCAATTATTTGCTTTGGTATTCACCAGTGAAACCAAACTTCAGTTTCACAATGTCAACAGCGTTGTTGTAAACGTTGGTAAATTGCCTAAACCTCTTTTTTTTCTGGCCTTTTTTTAATGGAAGGAGAACTGCAAGACCACAAAAAAGCATACGCATGGGGTCCGGAAAAATTTATTGAAAGTATCGTCGGATCCACTAGCGCATATATTCCGTTCTTTCGAAGGTCAAAGTCACCCCTACCCCTGTTTTAAGTTATGTCCCCCAACTGACCGTCTGAGGGCTGTTGTTCTCTCTTATCTTTGTCAGCGACTGGGTCAACAGCTTGGGTTGTAGCACAATCACGTATGCTGACAATGTCAAGCTCAGGATAGCCATTGCGTCTGACGCCGATAGTAAAGCACTTCAATGGAGTCCCAATTGACTTAGCAGATGGTCTGCTCGTTATCTCTTATATTTCAACGTTTGTAAGTGTCTGGATTTAAGGTTTCATACTACAGGGTGCCCCACGAAAAACCCCTAAATTTATGATAATGTTTATACTGTTATAAAAATAAAAATTATTGATTACAATTATAACTAACAACTTTATTGTGCAATTAACAAACTGTTACCTAATAACAAGTTACAGATACCGCTCAAAATGCTGTCCATTAACTGCAGAACAGCGACGCAAGCGATCCATCCAGCTCTGAGCTGCTCGACGAATGACATCAAGAGGGATGTTGTTCCATGTGTCCATCAACGCATGTTTTATTCATTCCTATTCTTCGTCTCTGAACCTCCTGTAAGAGTACACTCCAAATGCAAAAGTCCATTATATTCAGGTCAGGGCTCTTGGATGGCCATTGCTGGGGTGTGATGAAATCTGGAGTGTTAACTCGGAGCCAGGCGACAGTGTCATTGGCAGTGTGCGGGTTTGCACCATCTTGCTGCCACGTCCAGGGTTCTCCCTGCATTACTTGATAAATACCTGTAAACATCTGCGGGCACATCTCCTCTCTGAAAACAACTTGATTTACAGTTTATTTCGTTCTCCGACTCGGTGCAACACCCTCCTGCCCAGCAGCATCTCCTTCAATAAAATAGAGGTATGTTTTGCCTTGCCAGGAAACAGCACCGTAGCACATGGTAGATTTTTGCTGCTTGTCTATCTTTACCAGCAAATCTTCATCAGGAATATCAGTTTTGACTTCCACTGCACGATATATGCGTTCATTGTGCCTATTCAGTGGTGCAGACAAGCAGAATGATGATTCATCTGAGAACCACATTTGTTTCCATTTTTCTCCTTCACCGAAGTGCTGAAGCATGACATCACACTTTGTCTTTCGAGCTTGCTGGTGTGCTTCAGTGAAAACATGGCATTGAATGCGTTGAAAACATTTTAAATTGGATTTTGCAATTGTTCTGTGCACATACCCTTTTGACAATCTCAGTTCCTTACAAATTTCACGTTGACTTGCATGTCTTCTGTGGTGATCGTGTGGAGTTACGGCAAGTTCCAAGACTGCTCGCCTTGTTGGGGAATCGTGCCTGCAAGAAGTGCCACTACCAGGCTTACGCACCTTTGCTACAGGTGATCCACCTTGTTTGAATGCAGCCGCGACACCTCTAAACTGGTCAGTTGTAATTGCACCAAAAAATTTAGGTAAAATGTTCCCACATTTCTGCAACCCCCATGTTGGATGTTCTTTCCGGAATAGGACGATGACCTCTCACTGGAAATTGCTTAGCTGTGGCATGAGTCTACACGTCTTTCCAGAATATTCCTGGCATATGGTGCGCAGGTGGGCATTTTAGAACCTACTCCTCTGCGACCACCACCCACGTTGTGTGGGTGCTCCTCACCACTGAGCGGAAAATGGCGTGGGCGACATGAATGCGGGTGCAAACCAACGGGGGCCGATTCACTTCGGATGTGGCCCAGGTGTTCTGTTGTCGTCACCGTCGATCGTGACGGCATGGGCGATCCGGCCGCCGTAACAATCACAAACTTAGGGGTTTTTGTGGGGCACCCTGTAGAAGAACCAGTGAGGAGGATGATTCTTTCCCATAATTTCTCGATGGTCAGCCCCTTTGAAATACTGGGGAACAGAAGTACCTCGGTGTTCTAAGAAAACGTCTCACTTAAACCATCTTCACAGTGTCTGAAGGCATCTAAAAGTGCAACATTAATGTATTTGCACGAAGGCAAGGATCTGTGCATATCCATAAGAGACTTATCCGGAAAACCTTTGGAGGATTTGTTCGGTCTTTCATGCGGTAAATTATCCAGGCCTGGCATATGTGGTTAAAGAAGCATGATCTGTAAAATTAATAAGTGCAGGCGTGGGTTATGGAGGTAGTCAAAGACCATTTGCACCTGCCTTATGAGGTCAGACTGGCTGAAGCCGATTTGTTTCATCCCAATTACTGACGACTTCATGGTGACCTTATTGACAGCTGCCGAAAAGTTGGAGGCCGTAAGTGCACCCTAGAATATCATCAATTCTTTGAATTAGCTCAAATATACCATTTGCGGGGTCATCCATTTAAACTAAAAATGAAGTTAGCCCATATAGACGTTTGACAAAATGTCCTCTCGCAGAGGTTCGTTGAAGCGTGAAATGGACTCCCTGACGAGTTGGCGCTTTGAGAAACTGTTGCGACGCTTACGGTAGATAGTGAATGTGATATGTGAAGATAAAAATGTGAGTGGGTTATTAAACGAATATTTGAGGTTGTTCATTTGGTTTATTGAGTTGACTTGAGGTGCGAAATTCTGTTTACTAGCAAAGAGTTCGGTTCAGTTACTGTTTCAGTATACTGGGGACAAAACGTTACCAAGTGGGACCAAATGCAACGTTTTTTGTTATCCAAGGAATTTCCTACGCTATTAAACGCCACAGAAAGACTCATATTTAGCGTTTTGAACAAAAAAAGAACACTTTTAAAAAGCGGGAATATTTCCACTATACATGTTCAGAGAACAGACAATCTTGTTTTGCGTTCATGAATTGGAGGTTAGTGCAACTATGAGGTAGCGCATTATTCTTAGGAATAGATGAGCGAAATAAGTTTAAAAGATTCTTTTTTGGAAATCTGCCACGTTTTGTGCCAGAAAACTGAGCTATAAATTTAGAAGGCTGTTATTTGCTATATCCCACCGAAAATAACGATATCAAACAAGCATATATACAAACACCCGAAACATGCCATCAGTTTTCTCTGTCAAGCCGTGCACAAAATATGTCCAAACATCTTTTATTTTTTTTATTTTTATTTATTTTTAGTTTTCTATTACAGCGCAAAGTTTGAAATTGTTTGCGAATTTCAAGTCTCTCGAGCTTACGTGTTTTTAGTCTCTATCTCAGTATAGAAGACACGCTTCTTTGGAATTATTCAAGAATTGACTATATATTACCAAAGTTTGGAATTTTCTACGCAGAAATCTCCGATATATATACCCTTATCCTAATATTGTCATAATATTTAGGATAAAAGTGACTCTCACGTTATTCCTAAGGCAATTTTATAGCCAAACATATTTCATTGTATCTGTCAGAAACTCAATATTTTAGTCTGACTTGCTCTAAACTGATTGTCTCAGTAAACTTGCACTATCTGGCCAATCGATCTTCTCTCCGCCTCACTCATACGGGTTCTTGGGTTTCTCTTCCGACTCAATTGACAGTATCAGACGCAGGTCGTAACACCAAAAATCTTACATAGCATGGAGAGTTTAGATGCTACAAGTCAGTTAGCACGAAACGTTTCGCCAACGCCAGATCTCAAACCCGGGTCGCCAAATCTGGTTATTAGCGGTGTTAACACCTCAGGCAGCCCGGCCACCTCAACACGGGCCCTTGACAACCATATCAAGATACGACCCGAAAGTAACTGCTGATATGGCCACTTAGATAATGTTATTCATTCTCCATCTCCCGCCAAATGACCACGATTTCTTCTACGTTTACCGAAGTTAGACTGTGAGGACTTCGTCCTCCACCAGGAGTTTCGAAGATGAAGCAGGAACTTTATCACGAGGTAAATAAACGGGAAACAGGAGATAGCCCATCTAAAAAACGCATATTTCTTATCCAGTGGTTGAAACATCCCTTTTCGGTCAAAAACCGGGGGTAAATAAAAGTACATATACTCAGATAGCCCCGGCCGGTAAACCTGAAACTCGCATATCATCTGCCGAACCAAGCAAACCAGCGGACGTCTTACTCGACCGCAAAGAAACTCAAATAAATTCGCAGTCCACGCCATCGTTACTCGGCTCAGGCTGCATTAGCAATGATCTGGATTTGCGTCCTAGCGTCACATCATTGCTCGATGCTGCACTAGAAAGTGATGGTACAGAGGTCGATAAGATCATTTAGCCAAAAAAGCATAGGGCTAGAAAGGCTCGAAAGTGTAAACGGGCCAGGGGTGTGCGGTCAGCTAACCCAAAACCCGGCACATCCAGATCCATCGAAACTAAAGTACCGGATACAGATGGCCGCTTGGTCGTAACTCGTGAGCTCGCAACAGGTGCACCAGTGAGTCACAAGCAGAATATAGTTGTAAAAAGGGCTCCAGAGATAGCGTCAACAATTACACAAGAACGAGTTGACGCTGATATTGACTTGGATTTGGAAATGTCTGACGACACACCTGAAACCTGCATATCGGATCATGTGTCAAGCCCACGGGATACACCATCGTCACTCGGCTTAAGCCACACTAGCAATTATTGGGATTTGCATCCTAGCACCACATCGTTGCTCGACTCTGCACAAGACAACGATGACCTAGAGTTTGACAAGATCATAACCCAAAAGAGGCATAAGCCTAAGAAAGCCAAACGGTTCACGGGTTTGCACTCAGCTCACCCAACAGTTAGTACATCAGAACCGAGTGTACTGGATAGAAGTGCTCCTCGGCCGAAACATATGTGCTCGCAGCATATGCCCCATTGAGTCGCAAGCAGAAAATAGTTGTAAAGGGGGCCTTTGAGTCAGTGTTGTCAATTGCACAAGAACGAATTGACCGTAGTGTGGGTCTTATGCGAGTTAAGGCCAAACCGTTGCTAAAACCAGGTGAGTCTTTCAGCATTCTTGAGGCATTTCAAATAGGGAAGGCTCAAACAGCTCCAGAATCAATCTCTTGGCCACGACCTCTAAAAGTTATTTTAGAAACTGAAACACAGGCAAAACTCTTGCTAGAGCGCAAACAATCCTTACGGAGTCTGCATGCGCAAGTTTTTTTTCCAGCCGGATTACGAGTTGAAAGAGCGGCGAAAGATGAGACAGCTAATAAAAGAGCTAGAGAAACGGAGAACCAATGGCGAGACAAATCTCAAAATAATCGAGGGACAAAAAGTTCAAGTCAAAAGGGCATCTCTCTGGTCAAAGCCAGTAACAGTGACGGCCTAGCTGTCCCGCCACCGAAACCTAAGACATGCCCTCTTAAATTGGTCGTTTTAAATGCCAGATCACTGATTAATAAAATGCCTCTGCTCCAGACTCTTGTTTTTGTCAACCGCCCAGACATTGTTATGGTAACTGAGACATAGGCATTGGCCTGTGTAGGTGACTCTGAACTCTGTTCTAGGCTTTGCATCCGTTCGGAACGATCGAAACAATGGCCGTGGCGGAGGAAGCTACATCTATATATAGCAGCCACTTGCATTTCTTCCGTTGGACTATCCATAATTCACGGCAGTGGAGAAGAGCTGCTGGCTACGAGTTGTTCTGAAAAACAAATACTCCTTACTTGTTGGCTGTGTTAACCGCCCACCTAATGCCAATGCGGACTACGATCTTTGTCTCTCGCAGGCATTTCATGCCGCAGCTGACTTAAATCTTAAGTATTGCTTGATTGCAGGAGATTTTAACCTTCCTGACGTGCAGTGGTTTCCACCATCCGGTCCTTCAAAGTTCGAGAACTTACTTGAGGCAGTAGATATCGACATGTGGGATCAGGTAGTCGATTTTCCCACTTGAGGAGAAAACATACTCAACTTTGTAAGGTATCTAATCTTGCTCTTGAGAGCGAAACCTTTCCTTCGTTGTGGAAGAAATCGCACATAATGCCTATTCGCAAGCATGGCCGATCGACCTCATTCGACAAATTTAGGCCAATAAACAAAACTTCCCGCAGCCTCGAAGATCTTGGAGACCTTGATCAAAGAAAAGATGATGCGTCACTTGATAGAGAACAACCTGCTCAATACAGCTCAACATGGCTTTCTCGAGAAACAATCTTGTGACAGCTGCCAGCTCTCTTTCTTTGATTATGTGCTGCAATCTAGAGACAGTGGTTTTGCCATTTATAGCTTCTATTTTCATTTTACTTAGCCCATTGATCGGGTCGATCATAACCTCCTCCTTCTGAAACTGGCCTCCTTCGGCATAGATAGCAAGCCTCTGAAATTCATATCCTCCTATTTGTATGCTCGCACACAACGATTAAAAATTTCCAATGTTATCTCCAACCCCACGCATGTGAGGAGTGGATTTATACAGGGTAGTGTACTGGGTCCGCTCCTATTTTGCCTTTGAGTCAACGACGTGTCAGATTGTTTTCAGTATGGCAGATCCTTCATGTACACTGATGATTAAATAGTTGCTTATCGATCTAAACCGGCAGATCGCAACATCGTGCTCGAGCTGATAAAAAAGGATCTTCAGACCTTCACCCAGTGGTGTTGTACATGGCGCCTCACCCTTTCATGGCACAAATGTTCTATTTTGCTTGTTTGCGACGATCATCAACTAAAATTAGGCATTGACGGCCACGAAATAAATGTCCCAGGAGTTATCAAGGATTTGGGCATATCCTACTCCAATAGTCTCAATTTGTTAGAGCACTGTGCCCTGATAGTCTCGAAAGCACGCCGAACCACCGGATTTATCCTTAGAAGTTTTAAAACTGTAAAGGTTACAGCTAGCCATTATAATATGAACGTGAGACCTAGTCTTGAATGCTGCTCGCCCTTATTCAGTCTTCTGCGCACTAGTGAATGAAAGAACATAGAATCGATGGAGCACTTCTTCACTAGAAGAGTTTTCACTTAAGAACACCGTAACTTAGCGTACCAACAAAGGTGCGAACTTATAAAGCTGGATCCCTTGTGGCTTCGTCGATTGCAGAAGGGTTTATTTTTTTGTTGATACTTTTGAATGGTCAAAACTTTAATCCTCTCAGTACAATAAGGCAGCTTGAGCACTATCGACGCGCCAGTCATCGAGACGTATTTTTATTGCTTCCTATGGCACGTACAGCTCAGTACCTACAATTCTTTTCAGCTAACGCCATATCAGTCGGGAAAAAGCTGCCCAAAAGTATTAAAACCCTGAAAAGCTTCCCTATGTTAACGAGAGCTATAACTAGTTTTCTACATTCAGGACAACTTTCACGAATTTTGGGTGCTGACTTGGTTGAATCTCTCTTTCACTCTGATGGCGTTCGTGGACTTTGAATCCCGCCAGGCTTCATGCTAAATAAAATGCTGCTGAAGCAGCAGCCCGCAGCCTGCTAACCCTTCAGCCGATAGCGCGCAAATTTTGCTGACAACCATTGAAGGAAGACTGAGAACATTGTGTTCTTGTGCCAACCCTCTCCGTCTGGAACTAATGTTCTTAAACGATATGCAACATTTCTCCTGCTGATATGTCGGCTTAGCTTACAGCTGTACATATATTCCGTTTGTATCATACCTTTAAAGTCTGTTTTTTTTCACTTGAAACAAACTCCCTATCTTGCCCAGTATTGACAAAACACAAAACCTGAAACAAAAGCAATGCTGGCTGCAACATAGGGAGTTTGCTGTAGGATTTTCCGGTCTTCTGGGTTTTGGAAGGCGCCAAAGAGGTGCATTACCAACTCTTTACAATTGCGTGTAAACTGGCATAATAAACATATTATAATATTATTTATAGAGCAGAATTATTTGATAGGGAACCTTGAAACGAAACGGGCAGCAGATTATAGGTGTCTCAAAATCACTGTTGATATTCTGCCACGCTCCTCTGCCTTTGATAGATTGGAACTAAGCCTAGAACTAAACAAATATGCTTGAAATCTCTCCGGTTTACATAGAAAAGTGAGGTCCTTCATTTACCACAGAAGCTATATTCCCAAGCTATATTCTCAACGCAAAAAACTGGCCAAAATTTCCCATTCTGATCTTGACTGAATATTCCAAAAAATAATGTACGCAGACGTTCGACGCCAACATATAAAATAAAGCGCTTTTTCAAGAGGTAACTTATAATATAAATTTTTAAATCAATCTCAGGCATATTCATTTACGACTTTTGTTGTGAATGGTTATCTTTCTTGGTAATGAGTTGACATGTTTGGATGATTCTGAAACCATGATGCAAGCAAACAGCTGTACAAAAATGTGTAAGAGCTCGTTGTTTAGGTCACTGTTTCTAGAATATATTTTGCTGTGAAGATGTTGGTGAGCACGTAGAGTATAATCATTATTTATGGTCAATTAACTAAAGCCAGTGAAAACCATAAAGTGTTTATCACCGTTTCAAGGAAGATCTGAACCTCTTCGTAATCAAAAATCATGAATAATTACAAAGGAATCTGGTGGAATGAGGTTTCTTCAAGTGTAAAAAACTGGTACATTTACAATTGCACCTGCAAATTCCAGTTAAATTGTTTATTTTTCGACCAGAATGTCCACACATAAGCTTATCACATATCTGTGACCTCTGCGACCTGTGACCTCCCAATAGGCCATATCAAGCGAAAATTTGGTTGCGTAAGTCCAATGTAACTCAAGCAGTGCATATACAGAAGAAACAGCTAGCAACTCTTGTAAAATTTGTTGGAATACATACGGAAAGTATGGGCTGTTCGGTAACAGCCATTAATAAGATAGCATGTAATATGGAAGCATATAACAATAAATTGTATATTTAAAGCCCAAGGGGCCCTTTCCTTACCAATTCAGTTCTATCGTAAAAAGGGTAAAAATAAAAAAATTGTTAATCACAGCTGCGCGATAGCCACTGCATGACAACAGGAATAAGTAATATGTTACGCGTGGTAAGGTGGTAAGTAAGATCTGATTCACAACGAACTCTCTTTTAAAATAATAGTCTGGGCAGTAAAAAACTCCTACATCGGTGGCTGAGTTCAGCGAGCAACCGATTTACAAAAAATATAGGAGAAAAACTGCATTAAGAGGTACTATGTCATGAAAGAATGCAGTTAGATGGGATCCTGCTGTTGAAGGTCCGGGACGCTTATTTTAATCGGAAAAATAATAAAGCATTATGGTGGTGAGTTAAAAAGGAGTCATCCGGAATAACAGGATCGCATTGAGGAGTAGACCTTAGAATTCAAGGCAACATTCACAAGAGGCGACACACCAGACTCCAGAGTCCACAAACAAGTTGGCAAAAACGTAAAAACACGCGATGCCCATCAATAGTGACCTCGAAGACCACCACCAAGGTTGCAAAATGAAGAGCTTACAGCATTTGGAAATGATGCTAAACTTAGACTGTAGAGTACACGAGCAAGTTGGCCACAAGGTAAGAGCCCGCGATGATCATAAATAGCAACCTCAAAGACCACCACCAGATTTGAAAAAAATGAAGAAAAGTTTGCAGCATTTGGACGTTATTATAAATCAATAAATAAACTTTATATTTTAGGCCCGGAGGGCCTCGTCATTGCAAACTTAGTGCTGTGGAAAAATAAACACAAAGTTGATGAATGCTGCTCTCCGTGAAACAACCACATAGACAGCGGGAGCGTTTAGTAGTGTTGGTGGATTAATTAATTTTTACCAACACATTGTCGTTTTAAAAAAGTAGTCAACACATGGTGAACTAAGGAGGAAGTAGTGAAAAAAAACTCATACCATTGAAGGTGGGGCGGAGTTCACCGAACCCCCGCCATAAAAAAAGAAAACGTAGGAGAAAAAACTGCTTCGACAAAATTAAGGGAGTTGGTTGAGAGGATTGATTGTAGTGCAAAAGAGACAGGACGGTTAATGAGAACATATGAGGGTTTGAAACACTTCTTGTAATTGGAGAAATCATATAACAGCAGAGGCTGTCGTTCACCATTGTAACACCGCCCGACTGGCTTCATGATCAACCATCAGAAAGGCGAGACCGGAGGAGGCCATCGTGGACAACAGGGTCGACAAGAGAGTGAACAGCAGAGGTCACCTGATCATCAACGAAACGCCGGAGATGTGACCTTGTAGACTGCGGAGTTTAGTGACGAGCTGGCGAAAATAGCAGAACCGCCACGAGCATGACTAAGGACCATGAAGCCTATCGTTAGGGTTGTAAAACGGAGAATGGAGAAAACGGCAATGATGACTGGACAGAGAAGTGGACGAAACATCGTTGCAAATGTCACTCAAACGAGAAAGAAATAGACATGTATGAAAAAAATTTGCTTTAAACATAACCACCTCGGATACCAGGGGGACCCTTTTCAAAGTCCAAAAGTTGTATGTTTGGGAAGGAGACGGATAACAAGGACTTTATATCTTCCGAAGTTAAGTGTACGTAATTTGACTTTAAAAACTGCTAAGTTAGACGACGGCCTTATTTCAAGGGGAATATTATTTCAGAGGAAGATATATTTGGAGGCAAAGAAGTGAGAATGGTTCTACGTGGAGCTAAATGGGGGTGCAATAATCCTGGAGGAATTAAGAGTGGCATCAGGTCTATCTGCGGGACTATGAGCGTTGATTCGTGGACAGTTAGGGGTAGAGTTAACGCAAAAGAGGAAACAGAGGCCCGCTTCAAGTCTTCTAACCCAAAGAAATGTCATGTTCGCTAACTGTCATCTCTCCGTATAAGAAATAGAGCATCGAGGAAGAGCGAATATTTTTCGAGTAAATACCCTCTGTACATTTTCAATCTTACCACGGTCAGAAGCATTCATTAGACCAAAGAGCGGACAGCAGTATTCTAGGATGGGTAGAACATACATGCGATAAGGTTTTAACTTTATTTCCAGCAGGAAGAAATTTTGTGATATAAAACCACATATCTGTGCAGCCTTCGCAGATATTCAATCCGCATGAGGCGACAATGCTAGTTTATTTGTGAAGCTTAGACCTAAGTCTTTTTTAGTGGATCGCTCTTTAAGCGGAGTATTTTGAAAGACTTGTGGACGAGGAACCTTGGCGGGACCGAAACACATAAAACTCTACTTGGATGGAGAGAATTCCATCTGCCAGGTAGCACTCCAACGTGAGAGTGTAAGTAGGTCCGCATTTATTTTATCAACGCATATACTTTCCGTGTCCTTAGAAAATGAGTATATGCATTTGAGGTCGTCTGCATAAATGAGATTGTGTGAATTTTTGAAGAACATTCGAAATTTCGTTTATGTATAGGATGACGAGTAAAGGATGCAAGAGAGTGCCTTGAAAAACGCCACTCGTGATCAGCTGAGAAGTGGAGTAACTATCACCTACTAGGACCTTCTGGCTGCGGTTAGACAAGTAGGAACCGATGAAGTCGAGGAGTGGGGGACGGATGCCAATGGCTTCCAATTTTACCACAAGCTGTCTGTGTGGTACCTTGTTGAAGGCTTTGCTCAGGTCAAAGTAGATCAAAATCACGGATTGCCGCTCGTTACGGAGGTAAGTGACGTGGTTAAGAAAAGCTAAGTGACACGTCTTGCATGATCGTCCGGGTAGAAATCCATGCTGCGAGTCACTTAAAAGCTTCTTTTTTAGGCGAAAATCGAAAAGTTGATTAAAAATTATCTTCTCCAGAAGTTTAGCTAGGGCCGGGGTTTATGAACACCGCGGTAGTTATTTATGTCTGAACGAGATCCTGATTTAAAGACTGGAAGAATAATGGATGGCTTCAAAGTCTCAGGAAAGTAACCATTTTAGAGATAGACTGAAAATATATAGGGCTGAGTACATTGGGAAAGGTCGACACTCTTTTGATAACTGAATTGGGGATACCATCAGTTCCCGAAGAGTGCGAGTTTTTTAGACAAATTGTCTGCTTAAGAATTAATTCCATGGAGAAATCAATGTTTCCGAGAGTATTGTCTGAGTATGGTTGAAACGACAGGACCGGTTCGGATTCTCTCGTAAAATGCTTCGCAAAGAAAGCATTGAATAATTCAGCCTTATCAGACTCATCTTATCCAAATGTATTTTTCATTAAGCAATGGGGGGATTTCAAATCCTCGTTTTGCACAGCACCTACGACGAAACAGTTGTGCAACTGGTTTTGCACAGTTTGACTCGCTCAAGGCGCAAGATTTCCTGCGGTGGTCACTTGTAAGACGAATCTTTGACGCTAATTCGAAGATCTCTGCGATCCTTAGATGCACAGACAGTGAACTAGTAGATCTTTCTTTCAGCTGCCTCCTCAATTTCTTTAGTCTGGGCAAAATAAAATGAGGGACGGTCGATTATGGTGTGTAGGGTTTCGAAATTTTAGTGGGCACAAATTCCAGCATTTTAGTGGAAACGACCGATATGAGTTCAGAAAGATATACAGCGTCGTTAATGGCGGAGAGGGTCTGCCAATCTAATGAGTCAAAAAAATTGTTGATTAAGCTAATATCTGCGAGGTCATATGCATGATAGGTACGACTAGCATTAGCCTTTTCCGTAGAAGGAAGCGGGAGGCAACAGTGAATTAATGTGTGATCACTTTGGAAGATGTCCTGCTTAAAATCAACAAAGAGAGGGGCACTACCATTTGTGAAAATCAGATTAAGGATATGATTCAGCCTTGCTGGGGAACTAACCAGTTGAGACCAGGTAGAAACATTAATGTTATCTAGGAAAGGCTGAAATCTACGTGGACAATAGTTTGAAAGCCAGTCGATTTCAGGAAATTAAAATCTCCAGCAATAATTTTAACTTCAAAAGTGAATTCTGAAATAAACTTGAATAGCTCACACAAATTTGCATCTTCTTCAGATGATGAGTTAGGTGGATTATATACACATCCGATAATCGCCTTTTGCCGGGGCGACAGGATAATAGAAGCTAAACAGTAATTTCCAGAGAAGGACGTGCTATTTAGATAAAACGGAAAGTGCCTAAATGACGTTCTTATATAGAGAAGAAAACCACCACCACGCTTATTTATGCGATCGTGACCATAGAAATCATAGTCGTCTATGATAAGGGAGGAGTCAGAAATGATTGGATGGGTCCAAGATTCTGTTGTGCATATAACATCGGGCATCGTCTCAAAAGCGATAGCTCGAAGTTGAGCCAGTTTATTTATAACGGACCTGCCATTAAGCACTATGACATCTAGTGTGTTTCGAGTGACAGGACTATGGCTATTGTTATTCATATAAAAGAATTTGAGAATGGGTAGGCAAACTGTAGGCCGTTATTATTTGTGGAATAAGTACTGACGGGTATGGAGCTGTTAGCATACGGGTAGCCAATAATGGATGTCTGATAAGGTCTGAGGTATCTAGAGGCCTCGCTTTCTGGCAGGGAACAATGAGGAGAGGATAAACCAAAATAAGCTTCTTGGGCGTTTGGGAGGAATGGGGGGAGGCGAGAAGGCATGTAGAAGTTTGCAGGTTTGGGTGATAGAAGATGGGTAAAGGAACTGATAGGGGGGGAACGGTGACATAAAATTAATGTTGGGGCCGCTCGCGTAAGGACTAGTGGTCTTAATCAGTGAATGTCCTGTACGGCAACTCTGATAAGATTTAAAACTATACCAGTTTGGGTTACTGTCGTGCAAATTAAATTTTTCGTGGTTCGGGCCCGGCGTGTTCAATAACGCATTATACGGGGGGAATAATATGACTCCCATGGTCAAGGGAGGAGCTAGGTTGTGGTGGGGAAGCGCTTTGCCTTAATGCTTTCGACGGTGTTGGCGACATTCTTGATGAAAATGTTGCCGAGTTAGAGGCAGCGGAATTTATCGATCGTTGGAAAGAAAATGTATTGAGGCTAGTTTTAATCGTAGTAGATGACAGAGCGGCGGGCCTTGACGGTCCCGACATCAAGAAGGATGGGCTAACTGGTGCACTGATGTTTATGGGCCTATGACTAGACATTCGGGAGGAAGGGATAGCAGGTGTACTGACGGTTATGGGACTATGAATAGACAGACCTGGCCAATAAATACACTTCCCGCAGCCACAAAGATCTTGGAGACCTTGATCAAAGAAAAGATGATGCGTCACTTGACAAAGAACAACCTGCTCAATACAGCCCAACATGGCTTTCTCGAGAAACAATCTTGTGACAGCTGCCAGCTCTCTTTCTTTGATTATGTGCTGCAATCTAGAGACAGTGGTTTTGCCATTTATAGCGTCTATTTTCATTTTACTTTGGCCGTCGATCGGGACGATCATAACCTCCTCCTCCTGAAACTGGCCTCCTTCTGCATAGATAGCAAGCCTCTGAAATTTATATCTTCCTATTTGGATGCTCGCACACAACGATTAAAAATTTCCAATGTTATCTCCAACCCCACGCATGTGAGGAGTGAATTCATACAGGGTAGTGTACTGGGTCCACTCTTATTTTGCCTTTAAGTCAGCGACGTTTCAGATTGTTTTCAGTATGGCAGATCCTTCATGTACACTGATGATTTAATAGTCGCTTATCGATCTAAACCGGCAGATCGCAACATCGTGCTCCAGCTGATAAAAAAAGGATCTTCAGGCCTTCACCTAGTTGTTTTGCACATAGCACTTCACCCTTTCATGACACAAATGTACCGTTTTGGTTGTTGGCGACGATCATCAACTGAAATTAGGCATTGACGGCCACGAAATAAATGTTCCAGGAGTTATCAAGGATTTGGGCATATCCTTCTCCAATAGTCTAAATTTGTCAGAGCACTGTGCCCTGATAGTCTCGAAAGCACGCCGAACCAGCGGATTCATCCTTAGAAATTTTAAGACTTTCAATGTTAGAACTAGCCTTTATAATATGAACGTGAGACCTAGTCTTGAATACTGCTCGCCCCTATTCAGTCTTCTGCGCACTAGTGAATGAAAGAAAATAGAATCGATGGAGCACTTCTTCACTAAAAGAGTCTTCACTACAGAACACTGTGACTTAACCTACCAACAAAGGTGCGACCTTATAAAGCTTGATCCCCTATGGCTTCGTCGATTGCAGAAGGGTTTATTTTTTGTTGATACTTTTGAATGGTCGATCCTTTAATCCTCTAGGTACAATAAGGCAGCTTGAGCACTCTCGTATTTTTTTATTCCTATGGCACGTACATTTAAGTGCCGGCAATTATTTTCAGTAAACGCCATATCAATCTGGAATATCCTACCCAAAAGTATAAAAACACAGCAAAGGTACCCTATGTTGAAGAGAGCTATAACTTGTCGGCGGCCGAATGCCACGAGTTTTTTCACAATTGGGTCAACAAATTAACTAAATCTGCCAAACCAACTTGATCATTACGTTAACCTAGTAGTCATTATGGTGGATTCTAGATAATTGCTTATGAAATCCTGCTTTGGCAGTCAACTTACTGTCCCGCATTGGTGGATTTTATGTGAGCGGTGCAGTTGGGCGGTTAATATCA
Organism: Ligula intestinalis; assembly: GCA_036362985.1. Classification (NCBI taxonomy): domain Eukaryota; kingdom Metazoa; phylum Platyhelminthes; class Cestoda; order Diphyllobothriidea; family Diphyllobothriidae; genus Ligula; species Ligula intestinalis. Next base: position 59,769,966 of record JAYGXS010000004.1, on the reverse strand, counting down.
ATCTACGTGCGATTAAACTTACGGTGTGAAGCGCGGCATTCGTAGCTCAAGTTGGTAGAGCGTTAGCTTGGCTAAAAGCCACTCTCCTATGCGCGTTGGTATCCCATCGATTGCCGCGAGTTTTTTCACAATTGGGTCAACTAAATTAACTAAATCTGCCAAACCAACTTAAAAATAATATTTCAGCTGATTTCAGTGTCTTCTCCCAAGGTTTGAGTATGCGATCCAACTTGCTCTCGTACCTTTTTTATGTAAAAAATATCGGGATCTTATTAGTTCCCTGGCATGCCCCGGCCGTCCTCTCCCCGAAAATCAGATGTAAATTAGCCCGCGGGGCGCGCTTCGCACTTTCCCCAGACGACATTATCCTACCAAATTTTCAACAACCCGGTATCCATTCATAACAACCAAAGCACCCAGCCAAACAAAAGAGCTAACATTGTTGGACTTACCTCATACATAACAATCAGCTACGCATATATCCGTGCATGCCTTACTATGAGCTTAGTAGGACTGCTGTCCTTTAGCAAGCAGGCGCAACGATAGTAGTCATCACCTACGATCACAGTTTGCTTAGTGTTGTTGCTTTCACGGAAAATTAAACATGGCCTGATTATCACCTCATGTCATTACAGTGCTTATATATTTGTCTAACTGCAACAAATTGAGTATCTTCGTGCCCGGAAACACAAGTGACACTATTTTTCGTGTAGATCATTTGGACGAAAAAATAAATGTTGAAGGTTTGCAATTATTCCACATCTAATGAAAGATGAAAGACTTTCGCAATCTTTTGTTTGTATTGAGGGGTATCGGAAGCTTCAGCAACGGAAACTTGATACAGTTCCAAAAGTGCACAATGCTGTTTGGATACAGGCAATTGTTTTCGCGCGGATCTTACATGGTTATGCTGTAACTGCATGTCAGCCGAAATTGCCAGTGCCCTTCCCGCTCGACTACGGACTCCATTCCCCTAGCTGACCGTAGCTTGCCTTATAGATGTTATTTTGTAACATTTCACGGCTCTCCCCTGCAGATCTTAACAGCTTTGCATTCCTCCGATTGTTTACCGGTCATGTTGGCATCCCTTTCATCCACCACACCTTACTGTAACTCAACGGTGTTATGCATTTGATGTCAGCAGTAGTTTAAGTAGTGCATCTCATATACCCCTAGCCTAAGCATGTCGTCCGATGGAAGTGGCGGTTATAGGGCTTTTATGGGTGGGCAATTAGGAAAGGCAGTTAAATATGCTGTAATAACTGTTGTATGCATTTTTATTTTATTGTATTTATGCATATTGTTAATTTAGATTTATAGATTTCACAATCTGTATTATCGGTAAACGTATTGTGGAAAAAGCTGATTATCAAAAAGCAGGTTTCTTGAAATTCCTAAAAAATGGAAATGGTGGTTAGGAGGTCGTCTACTTCAAGTAACCTGAGATCAAACTTATCGTTCTGGAGTTAGATAAGCATGATCAGCAGTGCGAAGCGCCACTCACACCTTCAATATACATGCGGAACAACTAAGTCCCAGCAGCAACGGGCAAAACTTAACTGCATGTGAAATAGGTGCCTGAGAGGGCTTCGTTTTCTTCGGTAGTTTTTACCCCTTATGGCCTCGGATTTCTAGCAGAAAATAAAGTCTTTCCACCCATGGAACAAATCAATCACCGCTCCTTCTACTGTTACATTACTGCAGTTAACAGAATTAGATTTTGCGCAATAAAATCTGTGCGGGTCGGTAGTCAGAAAGTTGACTGACATTTGAGGATAGAAAACAGTGTCAAAGCAGTTTACTACTGGTTTTTCATGGACCGCTCCGCCCAGGAAAATTTATGACGTTGAGGGAATGGGTGGTTCTTCCATCGCAGCGCATACTGTGCCTTTATTTCACATACAAGCAGCTTAGGTATAATGTACTGATGAAATTCGTGGTAATTGCGTTTAATAGTTTCTATCCCCGACAGTAAAAAAACGATAATCGAAAGGTTTTAAGGGCACTTACTACATTGCGAAAGTATAAGTGACAATTGGCTAATAAACCCATTGTTACCTTTATGAACATAAACAAACACTCATAATGGCATGATTATGATCGTAAAGACACAACATCCATGAACTGGACGCAGAATGACGCACCACTCTGTCACAAGCGCTTGCAGGATAAGAGGGCCGCGGCACTTACAAAGCAGCCGATAAGTGCCGTCAGTGTGGTCAACTTGAACAAAGCATTGCAATCAGTTCGTGCAAGTGACACAATTAGCGTAAATTTGGTTAAGTTTGCTGTTATAGGCTAGTATAATATGGGAAGGCTATTACTCTCAGTGTAAAAAAATGGTACGTGTATAATCGCAGATGACAATTTAATTTAAATTTATTATTCACTGACCGACATGTCCGCACGTGAGCTAAGGGAATATCTTACTCCTGTGATCTCCCAATGGACCAAGTCAAGCGTAATTGTGTTTGCTTTAGTCCAACGCAACTCAGGCAATGCATAGAGAAAAAGAAAACTAGAAATTATTGTTAAAACCTATTGGATTATAGATTCGAAATTTGGACTGTGCGGCAACATCCATAGATTACATTCCGCGTAATATGGAAGCACATATATACACATAAAAACTTTACAAAATGATCATTTTCCAACGAAATTTTACGTTTCCTGCTAAATTCACCCAGTGGTTTTGTATAAACAGGCATCCTCTACAAGAAGAACTTAAGTTAACCTAGTACGCCCGATTTCCACTTTTTCGGAATTTTACACTTGGATAAAAAACCTTGTATTTTTATTTAGCGTTATATTTGTTCAGAAATCACAACATGCCCTATTGTGAAGAACGACCATTAGTGTATTATTGTAAGACTTTTGGGGTCGTAGCTTCAGTCACTTTAAAGTCACAGGGAGTAATTTGTAAAAATTTATGGATGTAATGAGTTAGTGCACCTACTGTACAAAAAAGACTGCAATAATAGAAATGTAGGTGCAACATTAAAGTTAAAATTCTAAATACACAACCGAGGGCAGTTTCATTTTATTAGCATTTATTAAGTCTTAGAACGAGGGTCAGAACATGATGCAGATTCCAAAAATGCTAAGAGTGCATTTCAATAACTCATTATCAGTCCAAAAACAATACTTACTGCAGAATTAAAAAGAAATTGTAACCTTGACACTAATGTTATCACAAATCTGAACCTATCTCTATCCCGAAAACTCACCGTTATGCCAAAAATTACCATAATCGCAAACGTAAATCTAATCTAAACCCTAAAACCAACCCTAACCTCAAACATATCCCAAACCTAAGACTTATTCGAATCCAAGTCAAAAACCTAACCCAATCCTAACCTAACTCTGATACAAACCCTTGTCTGAAACTAACCCTAGTCCTTCAACCAGCCCTCATCTTAACTCCAACGCTAAAACAAATCATAGCACTTAAACTATTCCTAAACATAAGATTTAAAGTAACCATAAAACTAAAAATTTCTCTAATCCTGGAACTTATACTTACCAAAAAACTTAACCCTAGTCCTTATTTTCAAAGCAACACCCACCCCAAGCCTTAAACAAACCCTTATCCTAAAAACAATAGCCCTGAAGTCAACCGTAGTACTTGTTCTAAACTAACCATAACATTAATCGCAAAACTAATATTAACTCAGATGCAATCCTCTAAACGAATGCCCGGTTTTTGCAGCATGAACCTCGCATACGCGTGATGGGTGATCTCTATTCAGTAAAGTTATCCTGAAGGTTGCTTTTTAATAAACACAAAAGCACCTACTGAAGTTCCTTCAGCAGTACCGGTATAAAGAATTTACAAACTAGTTTTGCTTACTGTGCTGCAACCCAGTTCTTTTTATGATCTTACCATCACCCGGTTTATGAGGCTTTCTCGTATTTTCTAGACAGAGTAGCATACATTTAGGTAAAAGCAGTACATTCATATATAAAAGTGGACACTTAAACAACTAAAATGTAACCTGAAAACACTTTAACAATAGGCATGGACATGGCCGCGTATTGTCTCACCTTACTACAAGCGCGGGACGTGATCAATGTGGCAAGTGTTGCTAGAATGAGTGTTGATGCCACAATTTATTCTTATCGCTTCATGTTACCCTGTGTGCACTACCCTCGACGCCTTCGCCGCTACAGGACAACACTTATAAAAAGAATCGTGATATGGTCAAATCAAAGTTAATTGAGACCATGGAATATTACATGCTGAGAAATTGGTATACCTTTTGACTGAAAAGCATCATCTGGGATTCTTTTTAGCAGCATCTATGATTTTTTAAGTAAACAGCATATATAGAACTAAGGGTTTTGTTTATATAATAGTTTTAAAATTATTTTAACAATCAATATATATATTAAGACTCACAAGGCTCCGTCTCAAAAACTTAATTAAACGAATAATTGAAAGGTACAATTTTTATTTCTCGAGATCTCTGGGAACAGAGTTTTGTGGAGTCATGCAAGCTCGAACAGTTGCTCGTTGGTGTTTACCATCATTCGTCCATCATGGAGTTCCTGATAATGGCGTTATGGGTAAGTTTCTGCTTTTCTCAAACTTCCGCGCTCAGTTTCCAACTGTCATTCAGGCTCGCACTGCACAATTGCATCGTTCTTGGAAAATGTTGGCTGTCTTTGTCACAGCTCTGGTGTAATACCGCATAGCTTAATATAAAATCCTTTCGCCAATCGAGGATTCACTATCATCAGCTGCTTCCGCCATATCATAATAAGAACATAGCATCTGTCTAAAAATAAAATGAACAACAAGGAACATCAATAAGAAATCAATAACATCAGACAGTGAATTAAAATAAAAATGTTAAATTATAAAATCTATTCTGTATTTCTTTGATATATTATATGATATGTTATATTATTAAACTATATATGATATACGTGAGTTCGACCTTCGGCCAATTATAGGGAAAGTAGACGCGGCCCTGTCTACCCCACTCTAAACCCCAATTCGCTTTAACCGGTGACAAGACAAAGCCGAGATGCCTAAGCAAGAATCAAGCGTAAGCTGCTTTGTCCAGCCAGAAATGCCGCCTCAATTATTTGTTGACAGTAAACTTTGCGCAGGTACTACTGCACTCACTTATAGTACAGTTAGTACACAATCTGATGCTATAAGTTCAAAAACGTAATAAAAGTCATTTTGCGGGAAGTCAGCTTACGCGGCATGCCCTCAAACTATTATAGCAGTAAGGTTAAAACGATAAGTAAAAATTAGTGAGATTTTGGTTGAGAAATCGCCATTCACTAGCACACAAAAATATAATTTTCAAAAAACCTGCAAAATCAGGTAAAGGTACTGTTGTGTCCTCTATGCAGGAGAGGAATCTGTTACAGTAAATGAAGATTGACACAGCCATCACACTAACCGTCTCACTCGCTCCACACTGCTTATTTTTGGAGTTCTATTTGCTCCCGTCGCTCCATCCTGGTTTCCGGGATCGGTCTGTTTGCGATGATGGTTGCTTTCTAGTCGATATCATCGGTGCGTGTAACGTCTGTTCGCGTGACAATGTTTCTAAAAAATAATCACCTACAGCCTCTGCACTGAAGCATTGAGCCCATGTCGATGAGAATTCACGGTGACGGAGTCAGCGCAGTTTTCACGTTAGATGCGTCTGAGGAATACACGCACGCATGGACACAACAGTTCGACCGTCCCTCTCGACGATGTCCACCAGGAGCCTCAGTCAGATGAACCAACGTGGTGGCTCCCGCGGGATTATAGGAAAACTAGACTCACGGAGATTCTACTCTACTTTCTAACCACCTCCATACCTGGAGCCAATGTCATGACAAAAGACAAACAGACCAGAGATGGGGGAGGCCGCAGGCGGCACGCGTACCAACAGCATGGCTCGCTAGGTACACGCCCGACTGAGAGCGCCATAAAGGCCACATTAAGAAGGAGCCATTGAGCCTGCCTCTCAGCCCGCAGTAAGCCACTCCACACAACAAGATAGACAACGGGCCGACTGCGGTGCCCAAGTTATTCCGTCAGCTGGAAAACCTCTACGTCACGGCTTTAAGCGCACCGCGATGGCCTAAAACGCATCAGATTGTTTATAGTGTGGAAAGGAATGTGCTGGGGGTTTACCCCACTCTCTCTCTCCCATGGTGCCGGCAACAGACCACCGCCTAGCCGATCGATTGCCTGAGGTGGGATGGGTGCAGTACTTCCTAATAAGCATGAGCGTGCACCTTCTGGAAGGAACTTTGAAGAAAAAAACAAGTTTTCGCGTTAATCAAGTGGAGAAGCCACAGCTGATGCACGTTTCATCTTCTCTCTTTTTCCCTCTCACACAAAGTTGGCGTTAGCGCGTGAACACACACATCCTATCCTGATGAATAAAACTGACGTCATATGTACTGTAGTGCTCTCTGCAAAGGAAAGAAATCTGTGACAGTAAGCGAAGATCCACACAGCCACCACGCTCACTCTCTCACTCGTTCCACACTGATAATTTTTGGAGTTCTATTTGCTCCCGTTGCTCCATCCTGGTTTCTGGGATTGGTCTGTTCGCCTAAAGGTTGTACTTTATAGTCGATCTTATCGGTGCGTGTAATGCCTGTTCTAGTGAAAGTGTCTTTAAAAATAATCAGAATGCTCTAAAGACTTGAGCTCCTGTCGATGATTGATAAATGTGGTTAAAGGTGGCACAGTTTTCGCCTTTGATGCGGCTAACGAATACACGCACGCACACACACACACACGACATTTTGACCGTCGCTCTCAACTATGTCCACCACGAGCCTCAGCAAGCTGAAGCAACGCGGTGAATCCCGCGGGATTAAAGGGAAAGTAGACTCACGGAGAATCTAGCCCATTCTCTCACCACTCCCACACCGGCACTCAGTCTCAAAACAAGAGTCGAGAAGACCAGAGATGGGGGAGGTTACGACCCGCGCCTGGTACTTTTAATCAACACGAACGGTGAGTTAGCCGACCGGTACCCAAGGCCCGTACGAGAGAAGCAAGAGAAGACGAGCGACCACGAGGCAGCGTAAATTTACACAAAGCACACTATTAAGTCGTTCTCGCACAAAGATTGAATGTTCTTAGGGGACCGAGAGAGATAGAGAGCGACAGTTCGAGACAATGAGCCGAGCAGAATTGAGCATACATGCTGGCCGGCAGCAATTGATTTCGTGACGCCTTTGAGTGTGCTGACTCATCATGGGAATAGCGGCATCCCCAACAGGGGAGAGTGCAGATGGCTGGCGCGACCGAAACTCAATATGCTTACCAATAGCCAACCTCACTAGGTAGGTAGGCGCCTGCGTGTGTGGGAGCGCCATGCAGTTAGTGAACAATCTCATGCAATAAGTTCATAAACGCAATAAAAGTCATTTTGTGAAAAGTCAGCACACGTGGCTTGCCCCTAAACTATCATAACAATATAGTTAGAACTATGAGTAAAAAAATTCAAAGTTTGGTTGGGAAATTACTTTTACTAGCATAAAAAAATGTTATTTTCACAAAAATCTGCAAAATCAAGAAATGGCAATATGAAAAGGTACTGGTCCAATGTGAAATAAATTGCGTTTGAGGCATGGGAATGGAAAAGGATGGCAAGATAATACAGAATAAGTACAAATAAAAAAAATATATCGACTAAAATTTTCTCCAATATCATTTGCTTACACTTGCACATCATTTGTCCAAATGGATGTAGTCACCTACAGTTTCTTCGCAATGTAGATAATTCGGACAAATTTCCGTTTTTAATGCACAAAAAGATTCTTGCGTGCTTTGTATCAATTTCTATTGACAATTGCAAAAATATTTTTTATGGAAATCACATCCCGGCTGTTGAGCGGAATAAAAATACATTGATACGGATAGGCTGGTTGTTTACTAAAAAGTTAGATTGCGATTGTACTTTTAATCAAATTCATACCATCTTGTGTAGATTGAAAGAATTTTCTGTTTGTCATATTTTTTAAAATAATGTCGAAAGCTCAACTGCGACGAGGAGCAAACGTTTTAGAAATTCAGTTAAGCACTTAAAGAATTTCACAGTTTTGCTTTGTTTGTCCACAAATGCTGATTTCATTCAACCTTTTAACCGAAAAATTAGAAATAAGAAAAATATTTAAAGCATTTACCTAAAAAATGAGTTCTTATAGATTCCTCCTTAGATAGCTGCCTGTGTGGGTCATGAATTTAGAATCGCCCAAACATGTCACCTCATTGCTGAGAAAAATGATGTTGCACAACAAAAGCCGAGATTGAATACTTCTAAGATTAATTAAAAAAACTTTCTATAACAAGTTACCTATTCAAAAAGCATTTTTGTTAGATATTTAGAAGTTAAATATCTGTGTACGATAACTTTTCCGAAGCCCTGCCAGCACAATCCCCGGGAAGGACGGGGATAGAGACGGGGGTAGGTGGGGCTATGTGGGGATAAGTGGGGATAATGTTTAAAGCATTGTTATTACTCGGTTACCCTAAATTTTGCTTTTACTGTTGACAGACACAGAAGGCTATCGAAGTACGTTTTGTTACATTTAAAAATGGTAAAGGAACTATTTTTATTCATGATTGATGTAATTTCGCGTATGTTTCCATCAGGTGCATCAATTGATTAAACAAAGATAAAATGGTAGCTTTGTTTAAGTTTGCCAACAGGGCGGTTAATACTTGCCTTGACCTGCCGTCGTGACCTGCATGATGACGACTGTCTTCTGTTTCACTAGTTCGCGCGTGTTAGTTAGCTGTGGCACGTTAAATATATTGTTTTTATATATAAATAAATATGTTTATTTCGTGAATATTTGTGTAAAAAGTTCACTCTAGAGGAATTGGCTTATTCATTTCTTGAACCGTAGGCCGTGGTCGAAGTAAAGAAATGCCTAATTTTTTTTTCTGTTGTTTAGCATTTTTTATTTATAAATATGGAGCGCTTCTATGTTGGATACCTTCGAAGCAACATTTATAAGCGCATCCAACGTAGAAAATGGGCGTATCGCGAGGCTTTTCCAGATGAGGTGACAATGGTCCCTACAACCTCTGCTGTTGTTGCCAATGAATCCCGGGAATCTTCGGATCCGGAACCAGAGATGCCCATACTCACCACAGCGATACCTTCTGGTGGGTATTTTCGGTGTATAAGTCATATATTTAATTAAGAATCAGGAGACCTTGGCAAGCCCCCATCCGAGGCCGATGGCCATTTCTACACGCAATTAGAGCGTTTTGTGTGCGTCGGAAATTACTCGTCTTAATTTTGAGGGACTTGGTAGATAAGCTAGGTGCCTTCCAGGGGACAGCTATTCCCAAATTTCCGAAGGATTCCAGGACATTTTTTGAAACCCCTCGGTCGTGCATAAGGAAGCCCCTAAATAATGGGGACTTTGTTCATGTAGGCTTATGCGATGGCCTTATTCATATACTGCATAAACGGCAGCAAACGGGTATTCCCCAGGTGGGGGTTCAGCTTCACATAGATGGATTGCGGCTTTGAAAAGTGAAATGTGCTTGGCCCATACTCTATCACATTAGCCGTCCATTTGTTTCGCAAGCTTTCGTTGTTGGTGTTTTCTGCGGTTGGAGTAAGCCGGACCTTATACAGCTGTTTCTGGAAGAGTGCTTGTCTGAGCTGAAAGAACTTTTATTGTTTGGCCTTTCAACAGAAGGTGAAAATGGCGTTGTTGAGGTGGTTTTTGACAAAACTGTCTGTGACGCTCGCTCTTAGGTGAAACAAGTATCAGCTCACAACGGCTCTTTTGGATGTGCTCAGTAAGAGTTAGCACAAAACGTACACCAAATATTTTAGGTGCTGTCACAAGGTGACGTCGACCAACAGTAGGATGGTATTTTCCACCTTTAGTGGTCGTTTGCGGGATGATACTACCTTCCGCAAGCGGGAAAACAGAAAGGTCACCACAAAGGGAGGTCCCCTTTTAAGGACCTACCCATTGACATATTGGGATCATTTCCACCTGATTACTTGCACCTAGTCTGTCTGGGTGTCATGAAATAGCTTCTTCATACTTGGAAATGGGGACAGCGTGAAGTGGGGACAGTGAACTAAACACACTTATTGACACTTGCATTCGATGCCTACTGGCCGAATATGCACGAAAATGCAAATCGCTGGACCACGTCAAGTTTTGGAAGGCAGCTGAGTTTCGGCGGTTTTTACTGTACATAGGCCCCGCAGTTTTACCCCATTTCATTTACTGTGATCTTTATAATCATTTTTTGATGCTGTCTATGGCTATTTTTTTTCGTCATCCCCTGTTTTACAAACATTATGCTGATCTTGGTCAACAATTTTTGAACAATTTTGTCCCCGACTACCCTATTTTGTACAAAGGAGAGCACGTAGTCAATAGTTTTCATTCTCTGCTCAACCTTCCTGACGACGTGAGTCGGTTTGGAATGTTAGAAAATTTCTCGGCGCGGGACGGAGGTACGGGAGGTTGGGTATGTAAAATAGATGTTTGGTGAAGGATGACCGGTGGGGAAAAAAGTTCGGCACCTGCTGCTACCATTTTAACGTCCAAGCGGGAAAGGCTGGGTTGATTGAAAGAGAGCAGAATTGAAATCAGAGGTGCTGGAGCGGGTCGAGGAACTTCTTGAAAGGTATTTCCTAAAAGAGCGTCCATTTCATCGAATGGAGATGTGAACTTCGAAAGGTGAAAGCTTGAGTCGACGTCCAGGTCCATTATGTTGCAGGACGGCGTTGGTGTTGAACGACCCCTTTCTTGACTCCGTGCATCTAAAGCCATTTTTCACAAAGGATACGTATTATCGACGGAATTTCCTGACAATATTTTACTAATTGGCAATCGACCATGTCAACTTATTAGATTTACAACCGACTGTATATACTATAAATCTTTTACTGACTGCCGCGACCTCTTTACCACCCCCTCTTTTTCCTCCTCAACCATTTCCATGTTCTAAGCCTCCACTTTGGAAAACAGTACGCTGTCTGCTGCACTTAGTGATATTCGCTGTAAATATGCCCCATTTTTATTGTATAAGTATTTTCACCTCATCCCTCTTTCACATACTTTTTCGGAAGAATAAAATAAATATTAACTTTAAGTTTTCACGTTTCCTTATTAACGTAAATGACCTGACTATCACCTGCTTTTCATTTAGATGTACTTTGGTGTCGTATTTACAACTGAAAATTCAGTTGATGTGGTTGCCGAGAAATGGTTCCATGAGCAGGACAAGAGCCGTGTGATGTGGCCCGATGATCGCAAAGTGCGAAAGCGCTGTTTAGAGATGGACAAGCGGCCACCAGAGGGCACGCCCTATTACCCAGTAAGGATACTGGGTAATTATTTCACACTAGATGACGCTCGCCGTCGCGCTAAGGTGGCGGCGGAGACTGCCGACTTATCCAGTTCTGAACCAACACTCAACGGCAGAAGTTGTCGGAGGAAGTAAAAGTTTAGTACAACTAATGTTTCCTTTTCTAAGATTCGTCGTCAGCTGTCCTCGGAATCTGAGGACGAAGTAAGTAATACAGAAAATGAGCCACCACGGGCTGAACGCGCTCTCGGTTGGCCAACCACATCTGAGTTAGGACTATTACTTTAACATACTTCAGGGTGCGCTCCCTTACTGCTTCTCCGCCAACTGCCACGGTCTCAACTTTACCGTCACTTGACATAAGCCCTGCAGCGACGCAGGTGCTCTGAAAGCCATGGAGACGTGGCTTGTAGCACACATTGATGTGAGTTTTGAAGCCCTAGAGGCTACTGTTCGACAAAGCAACGAATTGATTGTTAAACGCGTTGACCATTTTTTTGCGGAGCACAGTTTGCTGCTGGCAAAGTTGAGAAACTTGGTGCTGCTGTCCTTGACAGCCACCGTTCAATCCCCGCATGCCCGATGGCGGCTGTGGGGAGTAAGAGAACACATCCCAGCATGGTTAGGAAAGGGCCAAATAAAGCGCATAAATAGTTCCCCTCTAGGGCACCTAGTAGACAGACCATCGCGTGGATGCCAAAGAGGCCTTCCGAGTGATCTACAAGGTGCCTTCGAGCTATTCAAAACTCCTCGGACAGCGTCTGTTGGCGACGGCAGAGGCTGCCGCCATTAAACTACGCCATTAAACTACGCTTCCATGGGTGAAACTAGCTAACACGCCCACCCACGGCGGACCACTGGCCTCGGAAACGGACCACCGCAGAGACGACGAAGGCCCAAATCCAACCACGCACACCTTATCGGCGGTCTTGGACGCAGGGCCGTCTAGAAATTGACATTCTGACCTCAATTGCGCCCACCCTCCACCCCACCGACAGTGAAAACAACAATAACACTTCCCCTGTCCACCAACCACCATAGTTTATTCATTTTATTACCAAACAAATGTAAAGGCCTGACGAGAATTTATCGAAACCAAACGTACGTTCGCCAATTTATCTTCTGAGATTTCCTATGGGAATTTTCGCAAAGTAAAACTATAATCAAACATTTTCCACTCTTTGTGAATGTATTTTTATACTTTAGCACACACATATATGAATATTTTCTCCGCAGCGCTTAATAGCAAAGGAAATTCCTTGGATATCAACAAACGTCGGATTTCGGCCATTTCCGTCTATGTTTTCTCCAATTATGCTGATCTGAGTGGAATTCAATTCTAGTAAAAAACATTTTCCTCCTCAAGCCAACACAATGAACTAAATAAACGACCTAAAGTTTGTGTTAAATCCTTCAATCCTCAACCTTGCATCAGATATGTGACCTACTGTAGGTGGCTAGCCTGATTTTAAGAAGCCAGGGCTCGTTCTGCTAACAACCACTACCACTATTTCTAATGTTAAAATTAGAGTGCAGCTGAATGATATGTTCGCTGGTACTATTTAAGTCTGTATTGTAAATCGGAAGTGACGCTGGTTAAAGTAAGCACAGGGTTCATATCGCCTCAATCTCAACAAGAAGTGAAGTAGTACTGGTGCTAGCACTGATGCCACCATTTGTGAGCATTGACGCAAAGCCTTCGCTAGGGCTCATACCCCCTGGGTCTCAACGAGGAATGCGAATCTGCGTTAAAATAATTCGGTTCAGTACATGTTTGGGGGCATGGGCAAAACTGTGCTTGCCTTGGCTTCCGTACTTTCAGCTCGATTTCTCAAGCTGTGTGGACTTACATGCTGCTGCTTTAGGCGAGTGCTTATGATAGAAGTGCTAATTCTAGCACCCATGCTTACTGAGACTAGTAGATAGTATACTATGAGTACTGCCTGTGTATCCTATTTAAGGAGACGCATTCCGTGTGCCCTTCTCTATCTGTGTGAGGTATACAAACAAGGAAAATCAACCTGTCCGATATAAAGAGACAAATTAATATGAATCACAGGGTATGTGATTGGATGAGATATCCAACTCTTACTGCAAAGAAAAGCTCAAAAGGCAGAGAATTCTGCCACTTAGATATGCAATATTTAAAACCACATAGGTGGATCGCTTCAGATATCAAGTATCACCTGTAGACTGAAGCCGAAGATATCTGGTGAAATATGTGGAGATGTAGGTCATGTATTGAGTAGCTAAAAGCTGACTCTTAGCCATAAAGCCAGAGCATCTCCTCGGATCACTGTGCATTACGCTTGATACACGCACTGTTAGGTATCATCAGTTCTTTACAGTAAACGCCACTGCATTGTGGAATAAGTTAACCAGGAATATGAAAAATCGGCGAAATTATTCTTTGCTTAAGAAAACCGTCACTAGTTTTCTGCTTTAAGAATATCGTTCACGAATTTTAGGTGCCAACGCGGTTGAATCTATCCTCCCATCTAATGGTGTTCTCCGCCGCCTTTCGGCCCTGTGCCTGGTCGCATCTTGAGCGCAGTGGTGCTTGTTCTCTGGCCCACAACTGTGAATTCTTCTGCTGACAGCGAGAAAATGGCAGCCGATACATTCTTGTCTGGTGCTGAATCCCTGTGCAGTGAAATGGAAGGAAGATTGAAAAAAACACACTGCTCTTGTGCCAATTCTTCACCACCACGAACGGCTTTCACTCCACAGGCTGCATTTTTTTCTCATGCATAATGCTAACTACTGAAAAAAAAGTTACAACGTTTTGCTATTTTAGGAGTTTTCTTCATCCCCAGCTCGATCCCCACTCTAAATTTACTTTGACTTGCCTGTGACTTGGCCTTAACTAAAATTAATTGCTTATTTAGGCATAAGGTGAGGCGGGCTGGGACTGGGATCATGGAGAGGTCATATTGGTCATAAAACAAACATTAAGTGGGAGAGAGCAATGCAGACTGACCCTTACATCTGAGCAACATCAAGTGATTCCATGCATACGACGTCCGCACTCAAACATGTGCACCACAATAGAGCTGTTTATGCTCCTGACTTCGGCTTTTCTCAGCCATGCTGGAAGGCGTTCTTTTATCCTTTTAGGTAGGTGACAACTTTTGCTACAAATAAAACCTGCTCCACAGGAGCAAGTAAAGGAGTAGATGCACATAATGTGGCCTGACCTGGTAACCTATGCTTTTCTTCCCCATTTATGATCGGGTTAGTTGAGAATAATATCTGAACTCCCGCTGCTGGATTGGTTCGTGACACGGCCTGGTGAAGGCGTCTTTTAAAAGATTTAGTTGCCGCAGCCCCTTGAAAAAGAACTTTGAAGTACAGTTTTCTTGTTTTCCAGGGTAAATGCGATTTTTTATTTGTTTCGCAGTCATATTCCTTGTAATAGTTCTCTCAAGATACCCCTTCCTGCGAATCAAGTCCTGGATTTTCTTGAACTCTTCTTTCTCAATACTGTCTGCTCAGAAAATATTTCTAGCTCTGCACTAAGCAGCTAACAAGATTTCACTTCTGTTGGAGGGCTATGAAACTGCTTAAGTTGACTGTCTGCATTTTTCTGCACTTTTTCTCTTCCCACCTGTCCCTGGTCCAGCTGTAACAAACCCTCACTGCCGCTTAAACAGCCGCAAATTTTCAAATCCCAAACCCTCCCTCACCTCTCCCCGTAACTAACTTGCATGTCAACTTTTGACCCCGTTCCCATGCAAATGTAATGGCCCGATGGAAATTAATCGAAAACTTCCATATGCTCGCTAACTACTCTTAAAATACTCTTTTGTTGTTTGGGAGTTTTTCATCGCTTACTTTATTACCACTCTAGATTCCCTTTGAAAATGCCTGTAAATTAGCATTGAATCCAATAATTTATTTATTTGTAGGGTGAGGTGAGGTGGGGTTTAGTTTCGGATCTTAACGAGGTCAGATTTGGCATTAAACGAGCATTTAGTTGGGGGACAAGGCAGACGGACCCCTAGTTCTGAAAAGAATAGAGTATCCTCGTCTGTCTTAGACCTTCCGAGCAACGACTGTTTACTGGTCCTGGGTGATAAGTCGGGTCATTTGAACTAAAATGAGGACTATGTTGGTTTTCTGTAAAGAGTGTTTGGTTTTAAGTAATATCACCCTCACTTTGTCTTCTACTGCCTCTACTATGCTTGACTGTCAGCACGTATCTGTGTAGCTATTGTCTGATGCACCGTAAAAGCCTCAGTTTCTGCCTTAATAAAAGGCATTTCCGGTAGCTTTTTAAGTCTAGCGAGGTCTCAGAACAGGCTGGTTAAGGCACGGTTCGAACCAGTGTGAGAACAATTTGCTATAAGATTATGAATAATAAATACAGTACAGCATCGAATTCGTGTTACATGTCGACATAAGCGAAAGAGTGATACTCTTTCGCTAATCAGCATTGACTAAATTAGTAATGCTGATTATCTAATAGTCTATTCTTGAGTCATTTCAGTCACTAGAGGATGCCGACATTTCAAAAAGGTCCCATCCGACCGTTAAAAAACTTTTTTTACTGTAAAAAGTATCTTTTTAAGTAAAACGTTTTTATCATGGATTTTGACTGCCTTTTTAAATTCAAATATATTTAAGAGAAAAAATCAACGAAAAATTATCATCTGGCAATTTGGAAACTTTTAAAACCAAAAGATACCTTTTCAAGTATAACATTTAAAGGAAGTTACATTTTCAACCAAACGAATACGAGAAGTGCGCTTCCCGTTTTTGGTTTCCATAAAACATTTTTAACGTCAAAATTAATGATAAAAATGCATGCTACTGAAGCAGCCACTGTTAACAGTACATACGTTTTGTTAGCAGTCAAAAAAAGCTCGTTGAAAAGCCAGCATCCTATTGTGGCTGCAATAAGCTCAGAAAAGACTTCGCGATAATCAGTATTACAATCTAAGTCCATGCTGTTTAGCCAAAAATGTATAAATCTTTCGCGTATGTCGGCATGCTACACGAATTCTTGGTATAACTGCATTAAAATTCCACTTGTTCAAATCTTCTGCATAAAAAATTCACTTTGGAATTTTGGTCAGCATTCAAAAAGTTCGATTACTGACTGTTTTAACACGGATCTTTGTGAAATCTCTATTGAAAGAAACAGGATACCATTTCTCGTTCGAATGCCCAAATGGGATTTTCTAAACCGAGCTTCGGAGATACAGTCTCATACCGAATGCACTCTTTCATTGTTTCTGGTCACATGCGTTCACGAGCATAAGCATGAAATGCATTAGTTAATGAATTTCAAAGGAAATAAACAAGAAAAAAATATCACCAGAAGTGGGTACATCTGTAGAAAGTTAAATAACATTCCTTCTTTGATATCAGGTTTTTATTGGTTGCTGGTTTGCAGGACCGCGGCCAGCTGCCCAAACTCACGAACAAGGTTGACCGCGAATGTTTGTGAGACGCGGGACAGGGGAGCAGGTTCAGGTTAAAAAGAAATAAGTGTTCCAACGTTTTTGATTATTACTAATCAGGCAAATACAGTAATTTGAGGGTAGAGCGAACAAACATTTGAGCGACCAATCTGGCGGGAGGTGGAGTTAGCTGCTAGTCATAATAAAGGAGGAGAACGGGCGTAAGGGGGGGGGGGAAAGGCGTCTGGCAATTAGTTCATGTCGCCTCGTCGCCACTGTCTCACGTCGTGTTGGCGGGCTTCAGGCGGACATGAACGAAGTGTCGACCTCTTTCACACCTCCCTGTTGCCTTGTTATGACTAGAATCTGATCACTGAAAACCTCTTCCCCCTACTACTTGGTTGTTGAAACTTTTGCTTACTCTACCTCCTTATATTATTGTAGTTGCTTGATGATGAAGTTTGCCTAGCCTATCTTCCTGAAGGCTAACATCGCTATCATCGCTAAAAATAAGTAGATTTTGTACATCCCACAGGCAGTCACACACGCTATTGACTGACTGTCAGCCGTGGCATGGCAACGGGACCAGTCACATGACCTTTCTATGAGAGGGCACCTAAATGCGGGCAGAATGGTTTGCTGGCATAATGCGGCGTGCACGAAGATAAACCACAGTGGTGTGACAAACCATAATGCACGAGTGACAAACAGTACGGGAAATAGAAATAGCTTCGAATGGGAGAGGGGGCAGGAGAGAAGGTGAGGGAACAGGACGCTGCCACGCATCCGGTGAGATGTACGAGGTGCTGGGAACATTGACGTAAAAAGACCATCGTTACCTCTTCCGTGACATTGCAGTGAATGGTGAATTTCTTTTTTTGTTTCCTGATAAACTAGCCAAAATATTTCATGGTTTTGTGAGTCCAAAAGGAAAATTAATTTGGTCATAGGAAAATATGCGAGTGAACGTTGCTATACGCGTATTCTTATAGGTGTCGTGTAACCAGTGAAAGAACCGATGATATTTACCTCTGATGATCCTAACACCGGCCACCACAATAAATGCGCTACTTCAACACAAAGGCCAGATGAGAGCATGACAGATATTGTTGGGTATGTCCTTCGGCGAAAAATGGCACGCATTAGGTTTTGGCGGCACGCCTGGCCACAAGCTAACGCCACATCAGCCACCTGTGTCCGAGCCCATCTCCAGTTGTTCGGAATCTAGCTTGCAATTGGGCCCCAGTGGGTGAAGGGGAGAAGTTACGGTAGATGCCATGCAAGGCTTCTAATGCTAGAAACTAATTTACGTTCAAAGTTGTCGGAAACACGGACAAGACTGTCAGAATACAGAAGTTGCAAATTGTGCCCATCAGGCAGATTACTGATGCACAATAAGCCAGTTTTTATGTGAAAAGGTGAGGAAGCACAAGAAGCAGGCATAGAATTGATTATAAGGCGGTTTGGCAGATTTGCTCTATTTGAGTTGACGCAATTGTGAAAAAATTTGAAGCGTTTGGCGGGATTAAATTCACGGCGCGAGGCGGGGCGTTTGTAACTCAGTGGCTAGAGCATTGACCTCCGGCAAAGGTCTTCTCTGATGCGCGGGTTCATATTCCGCCAAACGCCTCGAGTTTTTTTCACTATTGGGTCAACTCAAAGTAGAATTGATTCACCTGCTAAAAGCATGCACTTATTTACCTGATTAACCAATCAGTAGTCACAGTGCGTCGTCTTCGTTAAATTTATTTCTAGGAGCTCCATTTTGTATTCCCTGACCGTTTGACCGTGACTTTGGACTAAGTCTACCACCAATTTCAATAAGCTAAAGGCAAACACGATGACTGGCACTGGAATGTAGTGAAAGTAGACGTTCGCAGGATCTTCACCACTCTCGCACCTGCGGCCAATGTCAAGACAAAGTCGAGAAGGCCGGAGAGGGCGCAGGTACCTGGCGTGGCCGAAACCACCTCTAAGTGTGCTACCATGCTCAGAACGATCACTTTCTTGAGATAACCATAAAGCGACTAGCCGCGTGGCCCCTGCGACTACCCAGACGAGTGCGTGACAGCCACAGCCGCCATCACGCCGCCCGCAACCTCGCTAGGTGCCACTAGCTGGTATTCACTCCTCTAGATCAGCGAGAAAAGTTAGAATTAACAGAACAATCATATACACGGCATGTAAACCCAGTGGAAGCGCAAGCACATACACCGACATGGAATCAGATCCAAGAAAACTGCCAGGGCATATCAGATCCCAGGGGCCATGGCTTGCTGATGTGTGACATTGCAAGTGCACACAATCCTTAAATCTACTTTGTAATCCTTACCAGATAACAGACTATATAAACAACTACCCATTTTAACTTTTAATAGTTTTTCTAACAGTGCTATGTTTACGGTTGCCTCCGCATCCCATAATTTCTTAAAACTCCCTGAACATATAAGGTGGCCCACCAGCTGACAGACCTTTGCAGACGCTCATAAGCCGAAATTCCTCTTTTCCACATTGGTTTCTCTAGTTTCCAGACTTGCAATTCAAAAAGTGGACTAAGTATATCGGTTCTCATCAGCTACGTAACGGTGTCCCATCATCAAATCGAAACTATCAGGATTTGGTGCATATTTGACGACGAAGACGTTTGAAAAAGACAAGAAATTGCAAACTTCTAGAATCTGAAACATGGTCGAACATCGAGAACGTTTGGTTGTTGTTCTGACATTTTCACCTCCTGCAGGATTTCATCCTTAGAGATAACAGCAGGAGCAAAATTGAGACAGTTATGAGGGGGGGGGAGAGCGATCAAGAATTGGTAACACAAGCTAGTAGGTAACTGCGCAGGGCTTCGTATGACGGCCCAAATCGATACATCGATTGATTGCCGATTTAACTTACAGCAAGCCACCATATAAATCCACTTTGCAGTTTCATCTTACGCCAGTCATTGGCCAAACCGAATTTAGTCTACTGTGTGTCGGAACAGCATTGGTGTAAAGGGTGCGTCTTAATAATAATATATGCTCTGATAGAATCTGTATGCTGCATGCGATATGTGTGGTTGATGCTGTTTAGTAGCAGAAATATGAGCAGATGTGGTGGTTCTCCAATGCACTTGTTGTATTTAAAATTCAAATCTGTCAATAAACTTTCGGATAAAGTATATCTTGCAATCAGAAATTTGGCAGACGACTTTGTCAGCATGAAAACACTTGTAAGGTCTCGTTAAGAACTTAATATAAAGGCATATACAATGAGTGGTGATAGGTGGCGCCAGTAATGAGCTTTTTCAAGGTAAGACCAATGGTAAGAAATATTTTCTTTAAATAGCGGTTGGAAATTCGCCACAAAACTAAAAACATCTCACAGGGAAAAAAATGTATCCTTTTGGGGACTTAGAATATCCGATAAACCTACACAGGCAGAAGGGAAGTGTAAATTAAGGTCCACTGGAGGTCAGTGCTACTGTGCATTTGTTTAACTGGTCGAACGCGAGAAACAATGATACAATGTGAGTTGATGCTACTCACTCACTTATTTATAGAGTCACCCTCCATCTAAACACCGAGACATTTAAAGCTCTAACAGTGAAAGATTAATAAGTACTAAGCAACCGGTAATGACAAAAATCAGAATATATTTTTCCGCACCTTGAGAGGGGGGGGAGGGAGGAGGAGGACGGCTGACCACGGCCCTTTTGCGTCCCCCCGCTATACTTTCTGAACTGTGCGATTAGCCTTCGGTGAGATTTAAGGCCTCTCTCAGCTTGTCTTGCAAACAGGAGCTCTCTCTCTCTCTCTCTGCATACAACTTTGAATAAAGGGTCTCAAGTAGGCATAGCTAACGTCGGTTTTCTAATGTCAACCTTTCTGTTCGGTATTATTGCGATCGAGCTTCCCGCTCCGTTCTGCTTGCGTAGGTTGTTCCCTGCCGATCAAAAAGGGTTTGCATCTTGGTTAAGGCAAATTAATGGGACGGAGGGTCCCGACGAGAGGAACGACGATAGTTTTCCAGACAGGGCTTTCAGTAATTCTAAACCGAGCGCAGGCATATGCCTAACTTATCAAATTATCGGAATCTGCATTAACATACTTCAAAATTCGGCAGAAATCACACACGGATGGAGGATATTTTAGACTGTAATGGGATGGCTCTTTGAGATAAAGGGGTGAACGAAAGTGTTATGCACGCAGAACTATGATATCAGGCATCCTAGTCAGAGAACTAGTTTATGTCTTCCGTTCCCAGATTTTTATGACTCAGCCGCGTGCTTTCTAGGGATCGCAGCCTAGACATGCAAACTCCCAGCAAAAAAGTGTGAATAAACGTGGTATGACCCTGTCAGCCTTCCCAATAATTCACGAAAGACGCTTGGCAGTTTTGGGTTGGCGTGCATGTCCACAACCTTGTCCCGCAAAATTGCACTGAGTCGCTTCTAAGATGTTCCTGCTTGATGGCAGAGCGTGCTATGCCGATTTGACGCCGGCATATTGAGCCCTGCACAGTCACGTGCAATCACGTTCGGATGTGTGCCACTGACAGCTGATTGGTGTACGTGCCTTAAAGCTACCCCTTTTTGCTTTTCTTATCTCTGACAGTGAACTTCTTTAGGCGTTTAATACTCAGGACAATAAAACGACTTTTCTGGTGCTCGACACTTCTTCTCCCTTACCCATCCTTAATAATTGTTAAAAATAATTAATAATGAAGAGTGGTCCTCTACCAGTCGAGCACCTGCGATGATTGATAACGATGGCTACACGTTCAAACAAAATAATTCATATTGGTTTTTTCACGTTTTGCAAACAGGTAGCTCTGTCTGCATACGATACGGAGTAAGGGGCCTAAATTAGGCATAGCAAAATTGCTTTTCTGATCTCGGTGTTGATGCGATCACGCTTACCGTTCTATTTTGCATGAGAAGGATTCTCTTCGCTGGTGAAAAACGAATTTGTCGCTTGGTTTGGTCTCATTAACTATTCACGACTGCTCATCAAAAGGAATAGGACGGAGGGTCCCGACGAGAGGAGTGGCGATAATTTTCCAGGCAGGAGTTTCAGTAATTGCTAACCGTGCCATTGCCACTACTGGCATTGTAAAGCTATCGGAATCTGCTTTAACATTTTTTTCAGGTTTCGGTAGAAATTACGCACGGAGGGAGTGTTTTTTTGCGGCAGTAGTAAAGTATCTGCTTGAGGTTAAAGGGTGAAAAAGTGTAGCATGAGCAGCATGATCAATAATTCAGAGAGTATACCATTTGTGTTGTCTGTAACTCATAATTTTATGTTGCGCATACAGGAACATAAGCTAGCTGTGTGACCGGTTGACAAAATATTGCAAGTTGCCGCTCCCTTCTACGGGATGGACTATGGGTTCATCATTGCAGCCATCAAGATACTCGCTTATGCCGGAAACGAGCTTAGAGTTAATTGAAGCTTAATCCATGGGTGAAATCTCAGTCAGTGGGTTTATTGATTTGATGCCGGTGTAAAGAGCTTCGCGTAGTCATCTTCAGACGTGCGTCGCTAACAGTTGATTGCTGTTTATTCCCTATAATTGCTCCGTTTTGCTGCTGTTCTTACCACTGACGATGGACTCCTGCATGAGTTTGCTAGTAAGGCACAGTAAACCAAATATTCCTGCGCTCGACAAGTCTCCTCCTTGAACTATTCTTAATAACTATTAATAAATGACGAGGTCTGGTTCTCCGCGATTCGATCAACTGCAATGATTGAAAACCGTGTAGCCAAGTTCCAATGAAATAGTTTGCATTGGTTCCTTCATGTGAAGCACAGTGACGATTACCATTACATGCTTGCTTTCAATAATCAAATCCCATTGTTGGGTACGAGAATAGTTCAAAGTATCGTCGTCTGGCATTAAAATAGGGTCTGCGTTTTACAATAAACTCTGCCAGCTCTTGTCCTTAACCCGTTTCTGCTAGTGTTTATGCTAATGTCTCGGATGAAGAAACCACAACGGACTTCGAAAAGGCAAGCGAACAGAGATATTGCTCCTGTAATCGCTTCTTCTTCTTCTTCTTCTTCTTCGTCTTCTTCGTCTTCTTCTTCTTCTTCTTCTTCTTCTTCTTTTTCTCACTTCGCGCGATATCTGCCAAACGGTAAATAGTTATAACATATTTGTTTCTAACACTTTTATGTTCATAATGAAAGGACCTTAAGGAAAGTGTACACCTTTAATACCACCCTTTAGCCAGCACGGCTGCGATCTGCAATACCGCATATGAACGCTGAGTGGAAAAATGCACCAGACTTGTTTTTCGAAGAAGTATCAATACTTTTTAAAAAATGACAAAGCTTTTGGCTTTTACTAACCACAAATGGACCGAATGTTATTATGCATTTTATCTTTCAGGTAATTTGCTTGGAGTCATAAAAACGCGTTGAGGAGGTTGATATGCTTAGGCACAGAACCCAAATACTGCAGCCTAGAACACTCAGTGGTCCCCAACTGCAAATACGAATACCTGTTTAATTAAACTTAGACATTGAACGTTTGGTTTAAGATCCATACTTTAGCCCTTAATTATCATGATAGCCTTTTCAGTTGAACCACAATATTTCGAAACAAAAAACTTGGAAAATTCACAAAAATCTGGCTTACCATTAGCGGCAGGCATATACTACAAGTACGCAAGAGTTCTTTCTGAAGAGGAAATCAAAGCTACTGAAGCCTACTTTAGTGAGCTTTTTCTGCCTGCCTTCGCGTTTTCTGGCAAGGCATGGGATAAAAACGAAGTGCACATTTCCAGGATCTCTTCCTACAGTAAACACGCTATCGCATGAACTAGTAACTGAAATTCAGAAATGTGTTTTTGGTTAAGGAGGACTGCTTAAATAGGGTCGTGCTATTACTTAGCGTACAATATAATCCACAGTTATTTCAATCAGGAAAGCGTACCGGTTTTTGAATGAGCATCCTTCCCGCAGTGAGAAAGTGAACGCTTAAATTAATGACTGCATAAGTAGCAACGACTTTTTCATCGAGTTTCGATGACTTTAAAGTTAAACTATCTTTAGTAAAACAATTCAGAAAAGTATTATTCCTTTAACGCATTCAGTAATAAATAACGTATTTTTTGAATTGTATGCTCACAGAGGAAAGATTTGAATAAGTTACAATCGTTTTCGGTTGCTGATGAAGGTTATACGCGATCTATTTTTACGCTGGCCTTCAGGCTATCTAATCTAAAAGCTGTGTATTTTGCCTGTTAGGAAAAGTATCTTGACCGCTGTCATTAGGAAGGAAGCATCTTGGGCTCATAAAGTTCGTGATAGATGTGGACTCTGTTGCATAGTTTATGAGCTGCTCTACGAGGTAGAGTGATACGATGTTTTATGGATGTACATTACTCGACCTAGAAATATACTCATGTCAAAATACTTTTCCAGCCCCTAAGATACGCCTTATTGAGGCAGACCTAATTTTCTATGAAATAAGTGCACGAAATAAAATATTTACGCATATGTTTTTACCAAATATATTTAAATTCATAGGTGCATCGAAACACAAAAATAAAACGCATAGTCTGTGAATAATTTCTTTTCTATAATCGACTTTTTTGCAAGTTACAGCTAAAAAGTTGCTTTAAAAGACGGAATCTTGCCGTTACTGAAATTGCTGAGAAAAATGCCACAAAATACTTAATATAGAATTAACCTAACACAAAATTTCCGAATTGAAGGAATATTTTGCAATTGCAGTTACCATTTAATAAGATGACACATCTACTGATGTGATAGTTCAACCATCGATTTCCATGAACTTCACCATTGGCTCAGGAGAAAGGACGAGACTGGAGACAGAGACGAGATTTAAGTGTCGACCTAGAACTTAACTCTCTCCCAGCATGAACCAGTGATAAGAAAAAAGCCGAGATGACCAAGCAGAAATCAGGTGTAGGCCACTGTCACCAATGCAGACCAGGAAACTGCTTACGTAGTCTTAAGTTGTAGTAATCTTTTGCGCTGGTACTACCACACAATTTATCCTAACTCACCTTAAGTAGGTTTCAAGCCAGACTCAAGGAAACCAAGGTTAGTACTTCAACTCCTATTTCTTCTATTACTAACTGGGGTTATCGCTGACTTATAGTATTGTTGGTAGTATTTCTGGCTGAATAATTAGTCAGAAGTGATGCTGAGTAAAGTGAGCACTGTGCTCATATCCCTTCAATCTCATCAAGAAGTGCAGTAGTAGTGACAGTGAAACTGACGCTACCATTTTTTAGAGGTGACGGCGATTGGGCCAAAGCTGGCTCCATACCCCTTGATTTCGGTAAATATATGTTTGGGGCCCTGAGCACGGCAGAGGTGGCCTTGGTTTCCACCCTTTCAACTCTATCCATCCGACTGCGTCCGTTTCAACTAGGTTCAGACTACGATACTGTTGCTTGAAAAAAATGTGCCTATGCTATAGTGCTAATTCTAGTTATCATGCTTACTAAGGTCAGTAAATAGTATACAATAATACGACCTAAGTGTGCTTTTTAAAAAGTCAGCACCCAGTATGCACTCCCAATCAGTATGAGGTAAAGTGATTAGCTTTTGGGTAAAATAAAATGTTATTAAGTAATAACAAAAGTCCTACCATGCGTCTATGTTGTATCGTTTGCCGTCCACAGACTACCTGTGAACCTACTACAGTAGTTCTCTTTAACCTAGACTTTACAAGACAGCTATCCATACTTCCTCGATCCCAGCAGGGAGCATTAATCTGGTATTATAGTATGTCCCCTAACAGCTGTGTCACATTTTACTTAGGTTGCTGATAGAGGTAATATGCCACTGCCAGCAGTGCTAATTTAAATAATCTTGCTTATTAGAGGATAATATATCCTAGTTATGTATTTCTATGGTTGCATCAATAACTGACATGCATCGTATTTTTGCAACAAGCATATGTTAATATGGGAAGATGAACGTACGAGCATCCTAAACTTCACCTGGGCTGATTTGTTAGACACCCGGAGAGCGTTCACGTCCAGTATGCATGTAAAACTTTCATCAATCAGGCCACTAGGGTAGCGTGAATGCAAAACACATTTCAGATGTCCTCTAGTACTGTGATGTGTTAGGAAGAACCAGAAGTAAGGTCGCTGGAAAATCTGAAGTTTAATTAGCCACAATTCTAAACGGCGTATGGGATTCGTTAAGATTACTTTTGCAATAAGTCTGCAACAAAAATTTTTCCACTACGTCAGCATGCCTTCTTCTGAATGCAGGCCTCTTTGACAATCTGCGTTAATCGATTTTTAATGTCCTGATATATTCCAATACAGAAAGAGTCTTTCTGCTACGCAAAATTCATATTTGGATGTTTAAAAAAGTTTTCAATTTCCAAAATAATTTTTAAATTCTAACCATAGTTACCCTAGGGTTGAAAGTTTTAGTCTGCAGGCCGTTTAAATTTCATCTGAGGAAAACCATATATTCATCTCCAACGTTAAGGAGATGTCACATGCGACGCATAAAATTTTATGATGGATTTAATTTATGTTTTATACATCAAAATTCATTAAAAAAAAGAAAGATACGATGCAGGTATACTGGAAATTTCACGCCCTTTATTAATTCCATAATTATGCGCTTTTTAAACCAAAATATGACATTTTTCAGAGAAAATGTTTGATGATAACATAATTTTCTACTAAAATATCGTATTAAAAATTACATCTCTTAGCATATTTTCCATACAATATATCGTTCTGCAATAAAATATTTTGTTGAAATAAGTAATTATTCAACAGTTACTTTTTGTGAAGGGTGGGTTTTGCAAGTGGCCATAAAGAAACTCCCTGAAAACGTGAAAGACCCTGGCTTACCAGTAGTACAAATCAATAAAAATTATCCTGCTTAAACAGAAAATGACTTCTTTTCGTAACCCACGTTGCAGCATGCAAAGCTCGAGAGCAGGAAGTCGAATGCCTCATCTTTTCTCAGAATAAATGCTTTGCAGCCAAATACCCTCCTAATTCTTCATAATGTCATTGGAAGTGTTCTGCTCGCTAGACTACCAGGCACTGTCAACTGTATGGTAATGCGCTTAGAATAAGTGAAGAGGAAAGCAGTCTTTACTACAGGGGATGCGTAATACAATTTTTAGTTTCGCATTGTGTTAGCATACCACTTCAACCAATAGAATCACAGATGAGACGTGATCGCAGACTACTGATTAGTAAAGCCGACTTGATTCTTGTAAAAGCGCAGCTGCAAGTGTACGTTTAGAGTCGGGTGCACTCTGGTTAACCAAACGCTGTCCGCTTGTTGGAATGTTATACGAACGGAATAGTAAAACGACGGTGGTTTTTCTGGAAGGCGGAAAAATGGTTACACATTCCATATTAAAGTATAAAGAAATGTTAAGAGTCAGCGAAAAAAGTACTAGTACCTGCCGTCGTTAAAATCTTCACAAAGTGGATAACGACATAAATCAAACATTAGTCCGAAAGGTTACACAGGCAAGACTTTTTATCCTTTTCGAGGGTGAGTTCTGTGTAGTAGGCTATACTGGCTGTGGTTATTTAACTTGTTTCAAGCAGCATATACCAGCTTTCACCAATAGGAGTTTCATAAAGCATTTCAGGCATGCTCAATCTAAATGAGGCTAATCACTCCAGTGTGGTCAGTTTTGTCCTTACCAACAGGAACTTTAACTATAAAATCAAAACATTTTACTCAGTGCAGTATCGGCCAGCAAATGTGAACTGAAAAGGGAAAATATACGTTTAATTTTTATGTGTAGTTCCATAATTTCCGATACCATACCTCCTTTATTAACCGTGGCTAGAATAAAAAGAATAATGTGATGAAAAGTTAAGGTGGTTTTGCACGAGAAGTTACGATGCAAAACGGAATCCTGAATTGTGAATTCATTTTTAACGTCCAAAGTATCATATCCAATATAGTTATATGGAACGCGGGGACGCCAAGAAAGGGTAAAAGATAGCTGAGACGCTTCTCTACACGAGGCAGATGCTCCTTGCAGCAGAAAAGTCCGAGTGAAGGGGATAGAATACATCACCCAGAATGCCATGGACAAATTCTGTGAACTTTGCAAACTTTTGTAACCTTCTATGAGAATGATAAAAAACTGGCAGCATATAAGGTCATTGCAAGAATGCATCTGAATAAAATCACATGCTTTAAGAGAATATTAGGAAGGACAACATAACAAAAAGAACTCATGCGAAGGAAAATATTCTGGTTAAGTGTTGAGTGTATGGTGGAACGCAATCAATGAAGACAACCAATATATTTACGACTTTTAGCAGATAAGATTTAAAGATGAGGGGAAATGAAGACGTAGGGGACAGAGCAGCCCCCACTTATCTGAAACGCTATAGTTCATTGGGAAGAAAAGCGAAAGAATCGGAAATGGGGGGGAGGTGAGGATCATAGTCGAAATAAAAATTGAACTGATTTAGGCTTATTTATTAGAAAACAATTTCTTACGACTACGCAAATCCAGGTTTCAAATCACATTTTAAAAACGAGCTAAGTCCCGTTTTGACTTGAGGCCCAACAATCACACCACCAGAGACCGCAACATATACACCGTGATCAAAAGAACTCAGGTCATCAGCTTAATAAGAAAAGGGCGGGGCAATTGAAGAGAACCTTTGAGTACTCCACTGCTATACGGAAAAAGGACAGAATTTCAAACAAAATTGGGAAAATCAGAAGGCAAATAAATTCTCAAGCAAATTAAAAGCGCATGGAGCTAACTGCTTGGGACCCAATTTTCAGCCATAATGAACTGAAGCAGTGATTGTTGGAACTACTAGCCGCTGGTACTAAACCACTTAGGGTCGGTGATTTCAACTGAAAATTAGAGCATTGATTAAGATCATACAGTGAACATTCCAGTTTGTTAGCACGAAGATATGCTAGGGATATTATAATTACCTGTAAACATTAACGGCCGTCAGCTTGAACGAAATCGATAAAGGTTATAACAATTAGAGTTTGCCACGCTGTGTCACTTTTGGTCTTAACTATGGAAAACGTTTTGGAGAATAAGTTACCAAATTTAAAATAAAAAACGAAGGTTTGCGCGTTATCAGGTTTCCTCAATCCCCTGTTAATTCACAATTTATGGTTTTGAATTGAAGCCAGCAAAAATAGGTTTTAATTTCGTTCCGGCGAAGAATTATATGCTGTAGGCAAAAGTCAATCACGTCTTTTTGGTATGCCAGTGCATTAGGTATATGCACGCAAGTAACATGTGAGTTAAAGAAATATTAAAATACTTCTGCCAAACTTCGACGAGTAAAATCTTCAAATGCCCTTTTTTAGGGACGCATATCAGCGCAAGGTTTTGTCTGCTGACCAGATGAACACAACGATAGGTCCTTTTTCGGCTCAATAATATTCCCGAGTACTGACGCAGTTTTGTATCTGATTAAGGTCTCACGACACGCTTTTTTAAATCCGTTTATCGGGAAGAGGATATAAACTCATGACCAACAAATATTTTGGAGACAGTATGTGTTGCGTGCTAGGTGGCAGGTTGGGCTTCGCTCAACTGTTCACCTTGTCTATAGAATGCGTTAGGTTCCGGGAATGACAGATTGAATGGGCGGTACAACCCATAACTTCGGGGAACGTAACGCCGTCATTGCAATAGGGCAGCCGCCCACCGCGCATCTTCAAAAGAGTGTTGATATAATTCAATTATCTGAAGCAAGAATGGTCATTTTGTGTTATTGCACACTATATAATATTATGTCGAGAGACCTGACGTGCAGGACATAACAGTACTCAAAAGAAAGGCAAAAGAGGACATTTACTAGCCATCATTTTATATCTGTCAAAGATGACGCTTTTTACCCTTGGGAGGGCTAGAGGCAAAGGAAAAAAGTGCCAGTGACCGGCATAGTTAAGGCTTTAAGTCAAAACTAAGTGACTATCAAACGAAAGCGCAGATCTTTGTTCGCCTATATAGGACTGAAAAACACATACATTCAGTATATTAACGAAAGGCGTGGCCAATGGAGAAAATTAAATACCGAACTGTCTTGGAGATTTGAAAGTGCATACCGAGTCTATGTGTTTAAATTGGTAGTGGGACGCTCAATGATTGCTTAACGCGACCTACATATCATGGTGTGCGACATTTATACAGCATGGGCAAAAAGTCGTGCGACTTTTATGGCAATTTTTTTCTCGGTAGTTATGCATGCATTCGATCGCGTTAGTTTGATCCGCTGAGTGAAATTTATCCTGGGAAAGTCAGTTTTTTAGCGAATGAATGAAAAGGTTCGCGTTCCAGGTACTTTCAGAGACAAGACAGAAGACATTTCGGGCACGGGAAATGGAAAAGAAAATCATCCATTTGGCTGGGTTAGTGAAGGTTAATTGGCATTCATTGTGATGAAATTGGGAGAAGTTGCACATCGAAGGAATTAACTATGCAATTAAATATGGCAGAACCAAAGTTTGCTGTGCACTGTGCTATGAAAGAACTCCATAATAAAAAAAGGGACGTTGAGGAAGTACCCCTCTGAGAACTGAATAATGTAGTCCGAAGTTACTCAAATGCAGATGAAACCAATTTTTAGGAATCTCGTTTATTTCGAAAAAAACCAAAGGACAATTCCAGCTTAGAAAATTTCTTCTGATCTTCACCGTGACAATTTTGAATAAAAAATGCAGTAGAAAGGTGACGAGCGCATATAGTTTTACCAAATCAAGTTTAAGAAGGATGTTAGCATAGCTGGTCGCAAGGTATCACGAACCCAATCTTATTAAGTCTAAATCATTTAGAAATATACTTTTTGTATGTTATAATCCACGTTCATGCGTAATTTACAAAACGGAACAGACAGACGAGTTCGTTGATAATACTGAGGGTATGATTTAAGCAGCGCAGCAATAGAGATGAGATACTCAAGGATGTATTTAACTCGGATGATCGAAGAGCTTCCACCGGGAAGCGTTTATTGCGTTTCTGACGCTGTTGTTAGTTGTTTCTTCTACCCATCTTCAGAGACTGAAGATTCCTGCATATGACTCGGGCTATCTGCCGTAAAAAACCTGTCTCTGTGACTTACCACATGGGAATCGTATTTTTACTACTATTTCTGTGTATCTAAATTTAAGCCATTGAAGCAGCAAATTCGGCTGCGGATTCTATGGGACACGAGACCTCAACTAACGGATTGCTTGCGGGCCAACAATTCCAACTTTGGATGCAAATTGGACATGCATCGCATGCAGTGGGCTTTACTTAACCACATTGTAGGAAGTTTGTAGAAAAACTGCCGATGCTTATGATCATAGGTTTTTGGTGCGTTCGTCTGCGTAAGAAGCTGCGCACCTGAACAGATTGGATACATGCACGTTCATCTGACTAAGCGCTCCGTTGCCACGTGGATTGTTCTGCCCTCGTCCCACGAACTTCGCTATCACATGCGCAAACTAAATATGTCCGCGGTGGCTAATCAGCGTGCATGTTAGACAGTTATTGATTTTTCTACATATTCAAAATTTAATTGATATGTACAGCGTTAATTTCCCCTGCAAACTTATGGCCTGATGACGAGTTTCTAAAAACAATTGTCTGCCATAAACTGACTTTTAATGAATATCCATCTGTTTTCGCTGGCTTCGGCCGGCAGTAAGCAGACATTAAAAAACTCCTCGCAGCTAAGGGTGAGTCCCTTACTTACACAGCGTCCGCTGGCGGTTGTTTTATAAGCTTAGTAACACGACGAAGCTGTCCATTGTCTTTGAGGCGCTCTTCATCTGCTGACACTCCACCATGATCAGAGTGATTGGACTCTTCATTTAGTTTCCTTCAGTCCACTTAACTTATTTTTGCGAAAACCCACGTATGCTTGTCGGCACTGAGGCGGTTTTGCAAGCGCTTGCTCTCGTCCCGTTAAGCCGCTGATGTACTGTGATCAGTAACTGTAGACCGGTATTGTTTTCTTATACGACAGTAATCGTCTTACTGTAGATGATTGCCGTTGTAACTCAGCAATTGCTATAAGCTGGTTAGGCTCTTATATATCCCCGTCGGAAGGTGCGCACATATCGGTATTCAGTGGTTCTTTAAGGCATAAAATCATTTATTTTCAATGAAGACACACGTTTAATCACTTAAGCTAGAGGTTATTATTACCACGAGCAACGAGTGCACAGGGTCTGTGACGATACGGACGTCCATTTCATTTCAGCAGAATGCTTCTCTGCTTCATGGGCCTGGCAGGAATCCCAGGAAGGATTTGGGCATAAGTAAACGCAACCACTGAGATAATAATTTAACTTGCTTGACGTTTTGGATTCGAGCTCAAACACATCTCCAAAAACAGCATCAGATAAGGGTCTTTGCGCGACTCCAACACAGACTGGAGGGAAACCAACAAACTCCGGCCACGGCAAAAAACAACAGATCTAGTGCAGCTTCAGGCAAAGCAACTACGAAAGGGGAACTGTAAAACCGTTCCAGACGCAAAAAGCTGAACACGTAGAAACACCGCGGAGAAATGACAGCAATTCTCAAATAGGTTTCCTTTCCTCGACACTCAGCCATACGTTTAGGTTCTACGAAGCCTTTCTTGTCGCGACAAGTGGTGATCCGATGAACTCTGAGCTGCTAAGGTCATGTTTTACAGGCTGTTTTAACTCGCTGCTGAGATGCATTAAGGTTATAGCAATCAGTCACTCGGAAGGCACAAGCAACCACAATTTCCATCGCTAAATCCACTGAGTTAGATGGCCAAACAGCCCTCACGTCAACTCCCAATACGGGTGATAAAATTTCAGCCGATCATGACCTGCACACCGGCCACCAATTAGTTAGCTTACCAATGGACAGTCTGGATCGATGAAAGTATAGGCAGCAGTTTAGTGATTGCATCCTTTAAATACTGCAAGATCCCGTTTGCGAAACACCCCCGTTTGACTCTGTCTCCGAAGATCTGAGTTCCAGCTGGAATCCGAAACTCTGGGCGGTAAAAATCCTCCTTCCAGGGATGGTGCCTTATTCTTCTCATCCTACTCGTTAGTAGACGAGGGCTGTGCAAACGATTCTTTGACCCTTGGAAGTGCTGAACTGAAACCGGAAAGTAAAAAAATAAAGAAATCGAATGCACGGATTAGCCTTTCTGTGTTAATATGCTTTGTGAAGTTCGCCATTGTCATAAAAGGGGTTTCCTCTCAGAATGAAACAAGGTTTAAGTTAGTAATTATGCTATAGACTTCATGTATGGTAAGTTTTATCAGGTTTGCTCGGCACCAGAGTGAAGATCATCGTTCGTTTTTTTTACACACTGAATGACAGTTGTATGTGTATTACATTTCACAGTAAGAGCCTTTTCAGCCTTTTAATGAACCAGGCTGCAGCTTAGTAACTCACATTAAAAAAAGGAAGTGAAAGCTGCTGTGACAGTCTAACGTTTGTTTCCTTATTACCATCTGAATAAAGGATGACATTTCGTGCCAAGTATGCTGTAACTGGTCGCAGATGCCTAGGAGTGCATGAAATAAGTGCCTGGTCGAAAGAAATGACTTTGTAAAAAGCAGGCCCAACAGACTGAGATGGACGGTTCACCAAAGAATCTTAGCAACAGACTGCATGTCTGCTTCCAGCTAACAATCCGCAGTGACCGGAGATTAAAGTGCCCAGCTCTCATCATTATAGACTATATTTAACTCACCGGAATGTGTTTTATTTTTTCGCCGATTTTTCGGATAGATGGGCCGGCTGCCCTTTTACAAAGCATGAAGTGACTTTATCCATCAACAATTAAAAGTTGTGGCTGGGCGTGTTGGCCATGGGCAGATCGATTTTTTCCATTCGCTGCTAGACCCTCCTTGTGAATTTTGGCATAGCTTTACGGCAGTCAGTGTTGTGTTTCGTCCCCACGAAACAATACTAAAAACAACACTAAATAGCATATGCCAAACTCCACACGGAGGGCCAAGCAGTGAACGGAGAAAAATTTATCAGCCCATGGCCAACACATACAGCCTTAAATTTGAATCGCTGATCGATGAAGTCAGTTCACGCTCTGACAAAGGACAGCCGACCTAGCTGGCCGAACCGGCAGCGAACATGCAAAACACATCACGGTGAGCTGAGTAAGATCGATGATTCTAATCCCGGAATTCTGACTTTTGCAAACCTGGTCTCTATTCCTATGGATAACCTTGCCGAATGAAAAGGATGCGGGTGCTGCCTGGTGGACGAATCAGGCCCTTCTTTAGCCGGGACCTGTGCCACGCCCATCCTTGCTGACCGTGAATGTAATTGGTGGTCACTATCGCTTCATGCCCCTCATTTGTTTCGAGTCAAGAGGAACGTGCTTTTTACGAGCCTGCGCTAATGTATCCTTCGATCGCCATGACGAAGATGAAAATAACTAAATGTCGAGAATGTGAGGAGAAGCGAAATCAGAAGCTTTGATAATTATGGCCTACCTAGTCGCTAAAATGCCGGAAAATCTATTCCAATTTCAACAAAACCTCTAATGTAACAACTGAGTTTAAGGGATTGGGGTAGATATTCCCGATTTACGGTACCCATTACAGCAGGGACTTGTAACCCCTTTTCATATCCCGCATACCAACAGTATGATAATATGTTCTCGCACACCCTAAAGCAGATTCTAAGAAATGAAAAATAAGCTGCATATTGAAATTTTAATGAGATACAAAAAATGAATGAACGATGGTTCATCTCAGGGATTTCCAAACTTACTTTTGTTTGACCAAAATGACCTAAATCCTGACTCACATGAGCATGTCCTTGCAGACTGTATAAGTATTGTAAATGCCCGATCATTAATCTTTGTAAACATGTATATAGCCCAAAAATCGATATTTTTCCGATATATTGCTTTCAAACTGCATTTTAATGAACACGATTTACGGGCCGTCCTAAGAGACTTTCTTTCGGTACGCCATCGCATATTATCCAACGTGAAAGAATTTGGATTAAAAATCCATGTTTTCAAAGTTTTTAGTTACCCTGGTTTAAAATACGCACAACATGAGTTTGGTTGTATTTCCAAATGGGTCATGCTTTCTTCCATACACTTTGAATATCAGACTTTTTTTTATCCCGCATTGCCTTTAATTCATGGAAATTTAGAAATACAACCTTTATCGCTCGTCGCCAGCAAAATTTTCATTTCTGTTTGTAATCGTTTGTCTTCTCGCGGTTTGTCTATGTGCTTTAATCTTTCCTTGGAAATTAACATCCGTGTCATCTATACAAGTGAAACAATCTGTCAAATAGGTTGACATTTTTATCATTTAAAATCCTGGCCAACAAGATCTGCACCATCATGTTCGCATCTTAAATTTTCCAGCAATAAAATGGCCTCAGACTTGTGTTTGAAAACTGAATAACGCGAAGTAACCACTGGGCTTTTAGCACAGTATCATTTGTTTCGATTCAAGTAGATCGAACTTCACATGATGCTTTTTCCTTTTAATAATAGCGGCAGAAATGTAAATTAGACATATGGACGAAATCAATTCGAAAAAAAGAATAAGTAATAACTAAAAACATCTGTATACTGAATATTAAATAGAGGGGAAATGAACTGAGTTAACTAGTGTACACGATGTTGCAAAATGTCCCCAGCGTTAACAATGTGCGTGGGAAAACTGTCATGGACGCATGCGCAGAATATCTGATTTAAACTTGACCAATTTTTTGCGTATAATTTTTGAAAAACTATTTAATTTATTTAAAAAAATGGAATATACTATTTCGCACCGCTTTATTAGGAGCCCCTGGAAAAGAGGGAAGCAAAATAAACTCGTTGCAGAAGTTAGCATAAGAAGACTGAGCCCGAAAGAACAAAGGACCTTTTATGATTAATCAGGATCAATATAAGAGCGACCGAAAAGCATGAATGGACGAATGATAAAATCTGAATGCAATATACGCCTGGTCGAACAACATGCCTGCGGAAAAAATTCGACAAAAAGACTGGGATAGGCAGCATACGCCGGACTCTTCGCAACAAAGCGTCTGTCTGATTTTGGTTAGCAATATTCAGTGGCCGAAGTTTATTATGCACAGCTCTCATCATATGGCATACTTTGCAGGATGAATAGGATGAAATTGCTGCCTGGTAGTCGAATCAAGTACTCCTTTGACCCTTCTAAGATATCTTCTTTCACTTCTTCATCGTATATTATCGAACGTGAAAAAGTATAGGTTTAGAACCAATGCTTCTGAACCGTTCAGTTACTTTTGTGTTAAATACGCACTCAGTGACTTTGGTTGTCCTTCCAGCCCTTTCGAAGGTTTGCTCGTGGGACTTCCAGAAGGGCATAGCAAAGCACACCTTCCCTCGAAATTGAAGACGTTGGAAATTGAATGGAGTATCAGATGGCACTATAGGAATGCGGGGGATATAAACAGTTTCTCCCTTTGCACAACCGGTCATAATTGTGGCCTCTATCAGGTATCATATCAGCCGCTTGACAGTTAGCCTGGTGCCATAACATGGCCGTGGTGCATCGAGGTTTTTCATCAGCATAATTGGTGCACAGACCTTCAGAACCAGTTTGTGTGATGGAACGCCAGATATTTCCAAGCTGTTCAGGAATTCTACTGGGTAATTAACACAGTCGGTAGGGTCAATGGTTGTGTCGAATGATTTGTAAAGTTTTTCCTCACCTGGAATAAGACGGCTTATTCTGTCGTTAATGGCATTGACAAATTTGTTTGTAGGAAACTAGAATTCCTCGCTCGCATGACCATTCTGCGTCGGAAAAGTTGGTTTGCAGATGAGGGAAACTTCGTTTCTCATTGCTCAATGGGGATGCTTCTGACTGCATCTGTTTAAATTTTCCCTTCTCCAATCTTCAAGATGTAAGTTGAGAATTCGTCGGATTCATGGGCATTGTGGAGGTGAACCCTCATGTTGGTCGTGAGT
Organism: Ligula intestinalis; assembly: GCA_036362985.1. NCBI lineage: Eukaryota > Metazoa > Platyhelminthes > Cestoda > Diphyllobothriidea > Diphyllobothriidae > Ligula > Ligula intestinalis. The sequence continues at coordinate 59,733,311 of JAYGXS010000004.1, read as the reverse complement.
TTTAATGTTTTACCGTTGACCATAGCAGTGAGTATTTCAGGCGGAATTTTACCTGGTCACCTCTGGTACCCCTTTGAATCACGGGTAGTGTCTGGCGGAAATAACCAGATAAAACCATTGTGATGCCACCAAACGGTATGTTCTTTTCTGTGACATCACGCAACGTTCTATCTAGCGCTTCCAGCGCAATTCTATTGGCCATGGTACACTCATCCCAAATTATAGCTGAGCATTGTTTCCAAAGTTCAAATGAGCCTCTACCTCTGCTTCCTTGGCATGTTGCGCTGCCCTTATCAGACAAACTCAGGGAAAGCTTGAAGGCACTGTGAGCAGTTCGGCCACCAGGAAGTAGCGTCGCTGCTATACCAGCCGATACAACAGCCAAAAAAATTTGGCTGTCTTTGCTCAATTCAGCCAAAAGCAACTTAATGACAACAGTTTTGCCAGTTCCACCAGGCGCATCCAAAAAGAAAACGTAGTTGCCATTAATGCGGTTGTAGACACTTTCAAGGGTAGGGGTTCTTTTCTCTTGTCAATAGGAGGACATCCATACGTTTCAATTTGCTCTCCATCCATTTCAATCAAGGTGTTTCCTACATAAATGAGCGCATAACATTCGATGTGAACATCGACACTTTGCATCTGCAGTTGATGTCGGTAGTCTTCCGACATATCGTTTCTGAACTTCAACCATAGATCATACGGGCAGGTCAACTCGCAACTCCTAATCAACAAAGCAAATAGTCGTCGCAATTGATAAAGAGTGTTAGTAACAACGGCTTCAGCAATGGTATTTCTCTTCCCGGTTATCACATTGAAACGTACCTCGCATCGTACAGGCTCCCCTGTAGGCTGAACACAGAAGATGATCAATCGTTCTGAGGTCTTCAAACGATGTTGGGCCTCTGACATCGTGAAGTGGCATTCTTAAGTAGAAGCATTCTCGGTGAGATGGGTGAACAGTGTAGATTCTGACCATTTGAACATCGTATTTGATGCTCGGATTTCCCTCAACTGGAACCCCTATCTTTCGCCGGGTCTACTTGCTTTGGTTTCGAAGGGACTTGAATATACAAAAGCGTCTGGGTAAATGAATCATGCTGGCACAATTTGAAGAACGCAGTTAAGGTTGCATCTTTGGGATTCTGAGGTTGGTCCAAGAGGAATCCTTCCGTAAATTAAATTTTTTGGCCGTTTTCTAGGTGGACGCCTAAGTGTTCAATGGCCAGAAAACGTTTATGGATATCAAAACTAAAGATTCTATAGAATGCTTCATTACTACTGATGTATCTCCCCATTTCATATCGGGTAACCTCATCGTTTCTGTTGCGGAGGTTGAGTGAGTACATTGCAGCATCGGAACTTTGTTGATGTATTTGCACACGTACTTTATGGACTTCGCAGAGTTTCAGAAGTCAACATTGATAAGAGCGTTAAATACTTTTGACAGAAGTGGACAGTACGGCACGATCCAACGGTTATCAATTACCACACCACCGTTTCGCCGTTCATTCAAAACAGCTTCGAATCCACCGATCTCAGGTCGTCTTCTTCTTTACAGAGGGTAACCATCTCCGTCAGTCGGAGTGACATCAAGGTATCGCTTGGGGTATTTCTTGGTACATTTTCCATCCTTCATGCAAGGGCTGTTGGGATTTATCTGACCACATGGACCATGCACCATCTGAGTTTAGACCGTTTCAAACAGAACTAGGTCAACGGATCGGTCAGGCAATTCTGCAAATATGAATTTTTCGATAACAACAGAGTGCAATTTTACTTTTAGCCAGCCCAAAATGTGAGCGTGAGGCAACCTTCTCTTCTGCCACTCTACAGTGTGCATATGGCACAGAACATCACCGAAAATTTTGAATTTCGTGATGAGTTTCATCATGGCTTTTAACTTAAGATGAAATACCCGCGCGGAAAAGTCATGTCGACCTTTTGGCAATTGACCGGAGAGTAGCTCATCGGCAATTTCAGGCCATGAAGGGTTGCAGTTAAACGCAATGAATAGATCCGGGTGCCCAAAATGTCTAACGTAAACCAATGCATCTTGAGTTTTCTCATGCATATAGCGAGGTGACCCAGTGTGGCTTGACGGTAAGATGAGAAGTTGACCGCGACCAACATTATTACTATCGTCACTAAGCACATTGTTTCTTAGGTGGATGTAGTTGTCCACGCGAAATTCCTTCTGGTATGTGCGAAAATAGCAAAGACATTCTGCTTCCATTTTGGCAAACATATCAACAGCAAATTGAAGAAATATCGTTTTGGATCGACTGTGTAGACTGTAAGTTCGGTCTCAGATCATAAAGTGATATGAGTAGAAACTTAAGGACTGTCTGTTTTATTGGTACCAATTTTAAATTGCTTATGGATATAAAAATCAAAGATTCTCTAAAGCGCTTCATTAGTGCCGATGTATCTGCCCATTTCATCCTGGGTAATCTCATCATTGTTGTTACGGTGTTTAGGGAATACAGTGCAATTCTATTGGCTGCAGTACATTCATCTGGCAACCTCAGGGAAAATCTTGAAGGTTCTGTGAGCAGTTTGCCACCAGGAAGTAACGTTGCTTGTAAACCAGCCGATGCAACAGCCAAAACAATTCTGCTTCCTTTGCTTAGCTCAGCCAAATCAACTTAGTGACGAAAGTTTGTTAGTTCAACCAGGCGCATCCACAAAGAAAACGTGGACGCTATTGCGGCGGTTGTAGACGTCGGTAGGAAAAATCGTGTTTTTTCCACAGTACTCTGCTTTGCGATATCTCGAGTTGGCTGGAATAGGAATTTGTACGGCTTGGCTCCTAATGGGGTTACAAGAAATGTTGTTTATCCGGAAGCATACGTGTGCCGCCTTTACCTTCCATTACCTTAAGTTTCGCATTATTACCTTCGTGTGACTATACCTCATGTACCTCTGCAGTCGCCCAGAATGCTGCCCCATTGTTTCCTGCCATACCGTTTTACCCGTACACGACCTTTTCATTACTATTTAAATGTACGTGACTTTCTCTTTTGGTGGTGAAAATCTCTACTCTTATATGGTTCTTTCCCTTATTGTCTCCCCATAATGGGGTTTTGCCCATTATTTTGAAGGTTGTCTAATAAATTTACTAATTCTTCCAAAATGTTGGTCTACTCATCTGTCAAAATACTGCTCTTCTCGTGCGGTAGCTACCCCTTTGCGCCGCAAACATACTTCTTTACTCTTATTTGAATACCTGCTAATTTTTCTTTTAGGGGTTAAACAACGCCACTCCTTGGGATACCACACTTACAGTTTTCCAAATAAACTTGTGGTTCTTTACTATTCTTTTTCTATCCTTCGTCCTGCTGAACAGCGGTCTTCCACGTTCAATTAGATCAAGAGAACTTAGCCACTGCACATATCGTAATTATTATGAGAAAACGAAATTTGCACAGCCGTCGGACTTAGACATTTGAAGAATATTTCCAGTTTTTTACGATTTTCCGTCGCTACTTTCTGCGCAATTACTCTTTTTGAGCACACACATACTATCCATCGAGTCAAAACGACCTAATAAAGTCCGACCTACATAAGGGATAACAACATGTAAGGTAGCCCAAGGCGAAGCCGGGCTTCCGCGCTAGTTATTAATAATTTTCGTCCACACATTTCAAAAAAGAAACATATTGTTATCATGCGTTACCTCAATTGATTAAAAAATTACAAATCTATGTATCTATAGCTCGTCAAAAGCAAAATTGTCACTTCTATTTTTAATCATTTAGCTCCTCGCAGTTTGTCAAGAATTTTATTTTTTCCCTTTAAAAGGGACCATTCATGCGATGTTTAAAAGTGAAAGTCTCAGTCACATAGACTGACGTTTCAATGATTCGACATCATGGCCAAAAAAATCTGCACCATCAGGTTGGTATCTAAAATGTTCCAGTAGTTAAGACGTCCTCAGATTTTCGTTTGAAAACACAGCATCGTGACGCATGATTTGGAGATATACATATAATCGGTTCTTCCGATTCAAGTGAAACAGACTTTAAATAATCATTTTTTCCCTTTCTTTTCCTCGACATCTTGAAGGGTTAATAAGAACGACAGAAGAATATAAATTAGAAATATGGTTAAAGCTGGTTGGAAGTAAAAGAGCGTTAAGTAAAAAATATAACATCAGTATACTCAGTATGCAATAGAGCGGAAATAAAATGAATTAACTTGCTTACATGGTGTTACAAAATGGCCCTAGTGTTAACGATGTGCTTTGCAAATCTGTCATGAACGCATGCGCAGAAAATCTGATTTGAACTTGACCAAGTTTGTGCTTGCAATTTTGAAACAATTATCTTACTTATTTCGAACAAAAGGGCATATACTCTCTCACACCCCTGGGTAGGAGCCAGTGGACAAGAGGGATGCCAACGAAACTCCTTGCGGAAATAAGCATACGAAGACTAAGGCTGAAAGAGCAAATGATATTTCATGATATATCAGGATCCATATGAAAGGGACAGAAAAGCATGAATGGGCTAATGATAAAATCTACAAATAATCAGCTGAAGAGCTAGGCATTAGGCCACAACGAAGTGTAAAATATAATAAAAAAGTTGAATTTTGCTGAAAAGAATACATTCACGTCGAGACAAAAATAACGACTGTAAAGGCCGGACAACATCAACGCAGCAAGAATTTGAAAAAAAACCTTCTGTGTTCTCGGTGTTATTGTATGAAATTGCAGACGATTCCGTAGGAAACCCACTTAGGGCACGTTATTAACTACCCACTTATCTTAGATGGCTTTGCACTTGATGAAATGAGCGTTCTTGGCAGGGATACGTTTGGGAATTAGACCAAAAATAAAAGTGCTAAATTTGGGGTATTTGCTAGGGGACTAACTTCTGGGTTGAAGTTACCGTTAAAGCTAAGATATAGAAATTGTGACTTACCCTGTAGCTGAGCACAATACAGTGCACATTATAAGGGTACTTTTCTCGTGGCCAACCAAATCGTTTCCTGATTAACTTGAGCAAAAAGGTTCCACACTCTCATTAAGAAGTTTGAATCCTGTCTCATTTTATCAGGGTCTCAATGCAACCACTACATTGGCGTGCTTTGCATGTAGGTGGTCATCAGATTATTGTAGGTCATTTGTGTACAGTCTGCAGCGGTGAGTATAGTGGATCAAATTTGGAAGATCTCTGCAGTGGTTTGGGCAAGGGCAAACTAAGCACACAAAAAACCATATTCCACTGTCTCCTTTACGAGGCGATGACAACGAATGCTGCAGAAGACAGTGCATAAAAGTAAGAATGGAGTGCGTATAGGCGTGGGCTGGGTGAGTCACATGAGCAGAGGCATCCAAAGCACTAATTAGGCCAATACATGCACAATTTAGGAGTGTGAGGACGTGGAAATGGAGAAGGAGATGGACATGCTTGAGGTGAAACGTTTACTGAATAATGGAGGCATAAATGAAAAAATTAAGATTATTTGGAACCTAGAATTATATGAGTATTAATCAAGTTATGTCAATATACTCGCTGTAGGGTACATGCTGGACATCATCGGAAATGGCGTTCAAATGGCCATACTTAAAATAGTATCAAATAAAATCTGCAAAATATAGGTTTATGAGACGAAATTCCGATCAGCAGTGGATCAACTACGGATATTTGAATGTTTTTCTTTAATTTTGCCATGAAAACACGCCAGAATACATATATTCATTACGAAAAACGTTTTTGCACAAGGATTGGTAAAAATACGAGATAAAATATTTGTGAGAACAAATTTAGTCGTCAGAATTAAAAAAGAATTAGTGAGACATCGGCTGGTCCATCAGATGATGAAGTATTTGAGGAAAATTGGATCAAGTAAAAAGCAAGAAAGTTTTAATGTGTAGTGGGTCGCCATTTTCGAGGGATAGTAACACATACAAATGTCTTTTCGACCATTGGTAAAAAAATGAGACAACTGGCAAGGACAAAGTTTCCTAACCAGTACGACTGGGACGTTAACGTCTTTGGGGAAAGCAAAAAGATCTGATTTGTAGAACAGTTTGCTCTGACTTTGGAAGCTGGTAGGGGATATAGAAGGTAAAATTTGTTAAAGCTAATTTTAACAGTTGCGTTTTCAACCGACAACAAAGGGCATATCAAAGAATGTTAGTACACAGGTAGAATATTAGTTTGCACCTATGATTTGTAAGAGAATTAGGAAAAAATGCTTATCGAACTCCAAAGTCAAGGACTGTTCCAGACCAAGGCCTCTGTTAACCTAATTTTCAGTCCAGGTTTAGCTAAAAATATCAGCCTAAAATATCAGCACAAATCTAGTGGATGCCAAAGTCTGTATTGGTAATGAGCAAACCGAAATGCTTTGTTTTTAATATGAGGAAATCCAGGGAGTTAATTCAAGAATAAGGTTAAACTGGAGTATCTAGCAAACAAAAGTATTCAATTTTAAAAATAATATTTGGATGCGGACGTGCAAAATGCAAGTCATTGTCTTTGACAGTAAGCTGTCACTCATTCCGCAAAAATATTTTTAATGGAAAGTTGAACGTCGAGCCAAGACGAAGTCCTATTTTGTAGGAAATCCAGAAATGATATAGACGATCTTCACCATTGATTATAATTTAAGTTAAGAGTTTAATGCCAGTTTCGAGCGCAAAGATATTAACCTCTCCTTTTTTCTGCTCGTTCCTAGACCCCCCAACAACAATTTGCTTTGGATTAAGAAATAACGGCGCAAAGCCCGATATTTTGCTAATAGTTGGTTCTGGAAAAAGTTTCCAAAAAAGGATAATGTGAGTTTAAGTTCACTTACCAGCCCTCTAATACAAACAACACATTCTAAGATTATTGTGGTTCTGGTCTTTGCGTTAACCGGCTGTCTTTCCAGCCACAGTAAATCTCGATAGTCTCAGCCTGACATGAGATCCATGCAAAAATCCATACACAGGGTGTCCCAGAAATGTCAACACATTCAAAATAATAGTTAACTTTGTGTTTATGATGTCAAAAGTAAAAATATTTGCAGGTAGCATTGTATTGTTTTTTCGCTGCATTTTGACCATTGCAACAACGGCCGAATTGTGAGTAGCTACTGAACATGAATGTGCTCAAATACCAAGGGAATTGATTCACGTCATGTGCAATTCAATGGCTTCGCCTTGGCAGCAATATCCTGATCAAAATGGACGTCATTTTGGGAACATTCAGTGAAAAAAAACAATAAAATGATACTTTTAAATATTTTTAATTTATTGAATAATAAAATTATAATAAATACAAATCTTACAAGTGTGTAGAACGTATATACATTTTTTGGGACATCCCCTATTTATGGCCAGGGCCATGGTATTTCTCGTGTTCCCGATATAGGTACTAGCTAAACACTATACGATAGATCGACCATCATTTTTGACTATATCTACTGCCAGTTTCAACGAGTTGAACCATTCATTGACTGTGGCTACTTTTAATTCAGTCAAACACGCCGGGTCTACCCCAATCTCTGAGCACACCCGCACCAGGAACCGGTGTCAGAAAAGAGTCAAGAAGACCGGAAATGTGGGAGGGTGCAGAGGGCTGGCGTGACAAACAGTTAACATGCGTACCAAACAGCACCCCTTATTAGGTATACTTCCGACAGGGAGCGCCAAAAAGGCCACCTTAAGGAAAAACCATTGAATCTCAGCCCGCAGGCAGCCACAAAACACAACAAGACACACTGGACGGACTGCTGTGTCCATGTTAACCCGCCAACTGGCAACCCTCCAAGCCGCGGGTTTTAACACAACGTGGTAGAGTTGAGCCCCTTTTATTCATTATTGTGAGAAAAGAATCACGCCAAGTGTAGAACTCACTTTTTCCCCACTGCTAGCAACAGGCAACCGCCTAGCGGTCGGCCGCCTGAGGTGGGATAGGCGTGTATATTAATACATATTATGCCTTTTCGCGCACGCCGTCAGGTCAAAATGAGGTTTATGAGTCCATTATAATTACAAAGAGTGTGGCAGAGCGGCAAAGAAAGTCTTTTATATACGACATTATTTCGCTTTTCAGTTAGCGGAACTTGTCACACGCGTGATATTTTTTGAATTTAAGAGGTCATTCTACCAAAAAAATGAGAATGTGTCCAAGAAATGCCACAAGTATGAGATACAGCCTTGTGCACTGTTCCTACCTATGTTCCTGCCGACTCTGGGCAAGGTTGATTCAAGTTTTTAAGATATATCCGCTACGTTTGCACAAAATACTGATATCAGCAAAGATGCGAAACCAAATAGCTTTAATATTTATGCAATTTGTCTGGAAAATGCAACCTTTATGTGCCGCAAACGCATATGTGCCGTTACATTTACCTTCAACTTTTTGTTATGATGCTTTTCAAACACTGTGAAAACGAAAATGCGTTCGAGCGATGGCATCTGTTGCTTTTCAGGGGGATAGCTAACAAAGAACTCTGTTTAATTAATTCAATTAAATTAAATATGGACAAGTTGTTTACGAAGTGGAACAAACAGGTTGGTGTGAACCAGGATATCTGTTCACTTAGCCCGCAACCTTTGCTTCTGTTCTCGCAGAACTTTGTCAAAGCATTTGAATGGATTTTGGCAAGGTTATATGTTCATTTAATAACCATAATGACTTCTGAAAGCTTATCTATACTTCGTCGTTTAAGAGTTTTAAAACATCTTCGGGACCAAATATCACAGTTTAAAGCAAAAGCCTGTTCACAATTCCGGGTACCTTTCCAATCAACCGAATAAAAAAAATTAATTAGAAGTGCGATTAAATAACATACTATTAGCACATCATTTTGCCGATTTATTTTCATTTTCAAATGCTGTTGCTTCACGAAGACGTCATGCTAAAAAAACTGAATGAACGCTTATAACCGGGTTTATAATGCGACTTAGCGAATGATATACATGCAGAGTTTGAAGAGTTACCAAGAAAAAAGGCGCACTGTAATGTTATCAGATAGAAAGGATCCTATATTTATATCCACGTTATTGAGAGGATGATTTGATCGCTAAGACAAATTTTTTATTCTTCTCACGTTTCGACATCTGTAGCAGATTCTTCATCAGAGACATGAGCAGAAAGCAATAGCAACAGTACAACCATTTTCACCACGTTAGTATAACCATGCACTTGGTTTTGTGTGGCAAGTAGGCTTGCTGGTCTTACTCATGACAAAAATTAGGAAATGTAGTTTTAGGTAGAAAGTTCCATTTGCATCGGAGTGTGATACTCATTAATGGAGGCCTAATGCAAAGGGATTTACTCGTGCCAGGATGCCAAATCTTGCATGCATAGTTAAATTTGTCTACAAAATCGCAAGCGTTGAATATATTTTGCCAAGAAATATTGATTATTGAATTGTTTTTGATCCCTTTATGAATTCAAACATATTTCATGCTGTACCGACGCATTTTTTAGGGGATTATGCATACTTCAAGCATAGCACATGATCCGTTATACTGTCTTGGTCCCACTGCGTATATTATTAAGGCTTTACTGACCATAGGATACTTCGAATGTTTCATAATGAGGATTAATATACACACGCATGACGTTATTGGAGCATAAATTTTGATGTCTCGAAACACTAAAATTTCACATTAGGATAGTGACATATTGAATCAGTCAAGTATTTGACAGAACGTGTAACCTACTAGAAAATGAGCACAAAAAAGAAAATTTTTGTGCACAAAATACTAAGATTTTGAGCGCATTGAAAATAAATTGGGAATAATCCTATTACTTGTAAGGTTTGGATTACAATGAGGATAAATTTTATGGTAAGAGTTAGTTTACAGCATGACAAAGCCAAATTTATGAGAGAAATCAGACTTCAGCACATTTACTGCTGTGCTCATCTGTTCTGTCCACCTTTTTTTAAACTAAATTCCATTTTCTCCAAACATAAAATGCCTACTTACGCCGCTGTGGTATTACAGTGGACATAACGTGTTTTGTTGCCGAGCGATTTTGCTTATTATGTCCTTGTCAAAACTGCATACATGTCGAAGCCGACACTGCGTTCGGACTGTACTAGGCAGCTTTTGAAATTGAGCTGCCGTCTTTTCTTCTCGCCATTTGCAGTACAATTATCTTAACTTAACATCAGTTGGTTTTTTGCGCTAACTATCCACCAAATTGTAGTTCTACCTGTTTATTTGGACTTCAGCAATTAAATGCTCAGTGCAGGTCGCCACCGCCCTCTTAAATGACGTCAAATTTGGCGAACATTTTGCCTCTCATTCAGTGATGAATTTTTAATACTATCGATATTTCCAGACTTCCACCATTGTGCGTCGCTTGCGTTTTTCGGATGATGTGCCTTGTTTTAGTCACGGTTGATGGAGGATTCTTAAGATGTACATTTGGAATGGTTCTTTCAGAATAAAGCTTGTACCTCTATCCCTGACGTCATCTACGGTGTAAAGAAGGTGCAAAGGATATCGAAAGCAACAAAAAGTTAAGGGGTGACATATTGTGCGTGATAAGGTTCCGCCTCCCATCTAATGCCTCATATTGACAGAGGACAGATTACACCTGTGTCTTTAACTGATGCAAATTATCAGTCGCACTAAGTCTGCCTTCACAGCAAAATAACTGCACTTGTTCAACGTGCTCGAATATAGGTTATGGATCAATCTGTCGTTTTCGAATGATTTAGGTCTAGGCAGCATATAAACCAGTTTTTCCCGATTCACGTCATGGTTTTTCTCCGTTTGTGGACTTCGTGGACTTCAATTTCCATTTCTGAATCAAGATTTAGGTCGGGGTACATTTTGGGGGAAAGGTTCGTTTTTAGAATCAGTGTAAGATTTAGGGTTGGAGTAACTTTAAGAGCTGGGCGTAAGGTTCATTTTGTATGTACGATTACTCGTAAGGTTAAGGTAAAGCCTCAGAGTCTGCTAGGAAAAAACACTTTGTGAACAGAAGACGAAGATGCGATCACTGGAACAAGAGTTTTATTTGCCTGACGTTTCGGATTCCGTCGGGAATCCTTAGTCATAGGTAATCGTACACAGGTCTGAGACATGCGCAGTGAACAGTGCACTGCTGATGGACTGGATTGGAGTACTTAAACAACCTCCTGGTACGGTCGAGATAAAAAAAGGAAATAATACGTAATTATCATAAAATACAGTCACTCTTTAGCTTTACAGAAAATGTGGAGCGAATCAATATGTAAATCACAAAGTAGAATGGCGATAGTCCAGGAAAAGTTCAGCAGTGGATACCAAAAAGAAAACAATTAGATTCCTGTTTGAGCCGATTCATGGTATCCGACAAAAATACTTACCTTGGGTGTGAGTTTCACGGTCTAACTAACGGCTGAAAAGAGGAAAATATACCTCGATCTAGGCGCGTTAATTTGCGTTTGACATTGTGCGATTGGCCGCACGGGTGCGCTGTCTTTGCAAACTCAAAGAAATCTTCCGTGGATAGTGCGGAATGTTTAAAGCAGGCCATATCTCATTTTTCTATAGGATAGGGGAACGAAATTAAGTTCGATCAGTCTTTCAGAATAAGACTGAGTCCTAAGAGCCTCCAAAAGTTTTGCTGCCCGTCGTTACATGTGTTCAATAAAGAACCATATTTCTTCATGCGTGGCATCCGAATACTAAATGCGGTCAACCGAAAATAGTGAAGATTCATGCAAACTATTCGGGGGCAAAGACTACAAAGGCAAGTCTTAAGCAGTGCATGATGCTCGTCGCCTTTCATGTGACCATTTTAAAATGTTTCAAGGGCAGTCGGTTTGAAGCCGTGAAGATGCCTAGATTTTTGTGCCTTTATACTTCAGATAGTTGAATTCCGTTGAGGCAGCGCCAGTGTTTGAGGGGAAATGTCGCTGTCCAGTTCTGCAACAGTTCGCTTTCTTCCATTGTTTTTTCGAATATTTGAGTCAACTCAATTGTAAAAAAAAACTGGAGGCGTTTGGTGGGACTTGATTTCGCGTATTAGAAAAGGCATACACCGGAAGCCAACGCTCTAACCGCTTAGCTACAAACGCCGCACCTCGCGCCATGAAATTTATCACACGCCCAACTTTGCCGCTCGTATGGAATCCATCAATAGGGGACAGCAAGTTGACTGATGAAGAAGGATTTCCTAAGCAATCATATAGAATTTAGCAGAATGTCTACAAGGATGACTTAAATGTTAGCAGGTTTGAAACGAGGTGGGGTATTTTTAGCTTAGCAGATAGAGTGTTGGCTTCCGGTACAGGCCTACTCTAATGCGCGGGTTCAACTCCTGCCAAACCTTTTGAGTTTTTTCACAATTGGGTCAACTCAAATTAAGCAATTCTATTAAAAAATTTTCTATTTTCGAGCATTATCGGTACCGGCTAACACCTTTCGTCGGCTTAATGTCGAAGGACAAGTGGCTTGAAAAAACGTAAAATGTTTACTATGAAGCAGCGCTAGGATTATATTTTTGGCATGTTGGGCCAGCGCCTATATCAAAAACTCGATTTTCTATTGGGGTCTGCATCAAACAGACTTTTGAAAGAAGTTGTTGTGAGAGAACCTAACCCTAAACCAAATCATCACAGAGGTAGAGGCTTATCGATTGAGAGACACCACCCAATTAGCTAGAGCTTATCAGGTTCGCATAAGCTGCTGTCTCGAACGAAAGTGCAAGCTCCAGGAAACAGATGAGCACCCTTGCCTTTCGGATTCGCCTTTGAAGAATTCAAAAATGCTAATAAAATAACTCGACTCGTATGGACTACAATTTTTACTCAATGCAACAACTGCATAATCTGTCACTTAATGATAGATCCGTGTCGAATTCCTTGTCCCTAAGCGATCACATCTTTTTCTTCTCAAAACTAGCGCACCCTGCACCCAATGGCTACACACGGCTGCGCTTCGTTCGATGATGGCGTGGTCGTCCAATTTTGTGCACAACGTTCACAAAGCTGAAAGAATAGAGCAGCCACATGGTGATCATTATTGTCCGCATCCGTTAAAAGAGTTTTCCTGGCCTATAAACAAATGTGTCCCAGATAGCGGCAAATACGATGTAAGCACTGAACTTTAGCAACTACCGCACAATCTGTCGTACGTGCGTTTACGTAAAGGCGGCTTATCGATGCCATGACATGCACTCTGGTAGAGAACGAGGGCTAGGTTGTTGGATAAGAGTACCTACGGTGGGTTTGGTTTAGTGAATCCTTATCTAGACAGCATGAGTTTACCATTGCAGGTGAGCAGCCCAATCAGACAAAAGGGGCTTACACGCGCTGATTAACTGTATCCGGTCGCTGACGAAACTCGCTCATCTCGATCTACCTTGGGACTTATTCCCGAGCTCCACCAGCAGCTTCACGGTGACTAGTAGTTTAGGCAGAGATCCTTGCCGACCAAGACAAGGATAAGAGCAATGGTCATTTCTGACTCATTAGTCATCATCAAACAATCATACATAACACGACATGGTGCACCGCCATTCGTTAAGGCACTTTTCGAGCGCCTATGATCTTCCAAAGCGGCAGATGTTGTTGACCGATTATTCACGTCTATCAGTGTAACGGTTGAGTAGATAACAGATGTAGCCAGGAGACAGGTTTCAAAGGCGACAGCAGAAACCCTTTGTCTAAAGGGACGCAAGTGTGAGGCCTCTTGGCAATTGTGAATATTTCCCAAAAAGTGCATAACCATTTGTGCATCAGCAGTGGGGGAAAATGGCAACATATATGTTAGGTGGTGGCTCACTCAACGGCATTCGACCACATCTTCAAGGTAAACGAGGCAGAATTACTCGTGAATTAGCAGACGGTTGAGAGTGTGGATGCTTTAGCGTGACTGGCGGCCATAGCCCATCAATAACTGCTACAATACGCCCAACTCCTATTTTCAGTGCTTTAAAAGTACAGCAGTGTCGTGGTATCGATCAAGCGTGGTTGTGCACGCGTGAACATTAATGTCAATGGTGTTATTACTGCGCCGACTCACAGAGTCATTAGAAAAGGCCTCAGTAAGCTAAATTTTCAATAAAAATGCTAATATTCACTGGTTTACTTTGAGAAGTCAATTGGACAAACACATGTTTTCAGCAACTCTTCATCAGGCCAGTACATTTGCAGGGATAATTGTACAGTTGGAGAGGGTTAATAAGTGTAGCATGATTAAAACTTATCGTTTACACGCCACCCGCATGAGGACATTGGCGTTTAGATGGCCTTGCGCTGCATGCGGGCAAAAGGGAAGAAATTGAGTAAGGTTGTGAGCATAGGTCAGGGGTCAGGTACGTGGAGCGATAAGTATTGTAATTTGCACGGAGAAAACAACTAGGGCGTGGGGACGGTGCGCGATCGCCACTTCTCGTCGGCGTCGGCCATGGACATGTGTAAGCATCCTCCTACATCACATCAGCGGATTTGCTAGTCGTATAGCCACTGCTTCGGATGTTACAAGCACCAGTTGGTGTGGACCCTTGAAAAAGTAAGCCAGTGTCCGGTAGACAACCCGAAATGATTAAATTGTATCGACTAGACGATCCCTTTCGACAATATGTGCGAGAATAGAACTCAAGATAAATGTAGTTTCACTAGACCGGTATGTGCTCACACATCCTATTTTCCGGACGCTTCGTCGTTTGGCCGATGTATCTTGCTTTAAAGGAGCAAGAGAAAGAGTAAAAGCGCATGGGTTGGGCTTTCGATGGTAGCTTTTCGTTGCCTCCAAATCGTAGGAGGGGAGAGTCCCTTGAAGAAAACGCGTAACTTCGCCGCGTGGAAAGTGCTTGTGATCGCAGTCTTCAGGCATCGCCTTTTCAGCGCGCCTGTTGCATGAACTATGAAAGGCATCTTGCCCGTACAAAAAAGTGAAACCAAAAGGACACAATCGCGGGGACAGTGATCTAGTTATCTTTTTCTCAAAGACAGTAGTGTGATTAAATTCATGGCGCGAGGTGGGGCGTTTGAAGCTTAGCGGTTAGAGCGCTGGCTTCCAGTAAAGGCCTTCTCTAAGATGCGATCTCAAATCCTGCTGAACGCTCCCAGTTTTTTTCACAGTTGGGTCAACTCAAAGTATTATGCACACGTTTTTCTTTTTTGGCACGTTTGCCAATATTCTTGAGGATGAATTTTTCTGGGTATCTATTTTCAAGAAGCTTGTTCTGTAGCTGTTGAAATTAGGCGTCGACAGTTGCAGGAGAGCCAATCTGTCGTTCTCCAGCTGCTAATCCCTAGACTAGACTTCGGTTTATTTTTAAGGGAACAAATTTGTGAAAGTTGCTGTGTTGTCCCGTCCAGGTTTGCTTTCGGAATACCCTTTCGCATAATGGACCCGTCATTTTGTCTTTGCAGAAAGACCACAAGGAATGCATTCTCATGGTGTTCCTTTTGTTTATAAATGAAAGAGTATCCATTGTAAGAAATATGACGATAAACTAAGAGTCCCCGGCTGTTGTAAGTATTAAACGAGTGGTTGCAGTTAAGCAGCATCTAATAACTACTGTACCCTTTCCGGACCCTGCACCATTAAATACTAACACATTTGCCGGCTAATCCAACCAATCAAGAAATACCGTCGGTGTGACGAAAACCACTACATCATTCACTGCTTCATCCAACCCCAGTCCAAATTACCTCGACTCCTTAATGTTTGCTTTTTGCAGTTGCGTACACTTACATTTGTACCTCAACAGCAGTTATGTAGATAATATATTGTGGATTTAGATTGCTGATAGCTCGGTAATGAGAAAAGAACATAACTGAAATCAGTATATGGGTTTTAGTCCTCGTCAAAAGAAAATACGAGAATGAAATCCATGTGATCGCGAAGCAAAAGCAGTGCATAAGTCTGATGACATCATACGTCTGGTTAGGACATTTGCACAGTTATCAAAATAACTTGCAGGTTAATTGAGTTAGGTTTCGCGCAAAATTAAATAACGCGTCAACTGAACCCTGTTTACAATTATTGATTTACTGTATTATTTACAGGAAAACCATTTCACGCATGCATTTTTTAGTTGAATGAATGTTTTTCGAAGATAAAAAGGTGAATTATTTGAATTTGAATAACGTGCATTTTTCGTATTACGATAACTGCTATTCTTACAGCATAATCAGGAATTCCAGTTCTTATACTGATCAACATATTGAAGCGAACCGGAATAGTTAAGGTCAGAAAATTTAATTAGTCTTCATCTGAAATTGCCTTTGAAAGCTACTTTCGTATTCTAAAAAGTTACGCTCCGATTTCACTAGGGACAGTTTGTACTTGCATACGATTAGAATGCCTGAACAAAGTAGTAGTCATTTAACGAGATGTGGCGTACTGTTTTCATTGGTGTTTAAATGTAAGAGCTTGACCTTGCCTATGTTACAATCGGCTATAACTAGAAGCAATGCCTGTGAAACTGAAAAAAACGGCAGATAAATATTGAACAAGACTGTTTTTTAGACACATTTAAGTGTAGCTGTGTATACAAAATCCATTTTGTCCGATCATTCTGATGCTTTCCTTGTACTCTAATTGTCAGCATATTGATATTAATTCCCATTGCGTAACGTACTCCTTTATATTCATTGAACTCACCAGGAACTTCCAAAATGCATTTTTTTCTATTCATAAATATTTCCAATTGACAGATTTAGATATTAAATCATCATTTACATGTTCTTCGTCAGAATTGTTGCAAGAAGTCTTGCGCAAGTATTTTGACGATATATATGAGGAAATTCATAGTCCACTCTCAGCTGAAAATTTTATGAGGCCCTTAAAATTCTTTCAAAATATTCACTTTACATTTAAAATCTACGCAGAATTCTAATTTGCTCTCCCAACCACGTTAAGGCTGCAAAACTGCTCCCACTGTAACCAGAAAAAATAGCTGAATCCAACATGAATCCGGCTCGTGGTGGCGTTGCATTGATGACACGCTTTTACCCGTCAGGAGAAACTGCCGCAAAAATTCCATAAATTGTTTCAAATAAAAGGAACGCAAGGACCTTCGTCTGCATGATAAACTTACATTTTCGGCCCAGCATGGTCCACATTGTTACACTATGAACGAAACTGTACACCCTGCCATTCAATATCGACGTTTCAGGATCGACCGATCGGGTTTACGTATTGGAATTTAAAACCGACCCAAACCTATTATGGGCAGTATAGTCATAAAATTCGAAGACTGATTAAATTCAAAAAAACAGTCAGTCGTAAGGTATACTGACCTGCGCCTAGAATGCTTCCGTAGCTATGTGCCTGTCTTGCCCGTATATGAACAAAAACCAGAGGTACGACTGAAGGGGCAAAGCATTAAAACGCTGTTAACATCTACGATTGCGGCTATGGGTAAACCTAGCGGTTAGTAAGAAAACGATCCATACCGGAAGCAAGACATACTGAAAATTTACTGACAACGGGCCCTTAGAGGTAAGCTCAGTCAGCTGGTGTATAAATATGGTGCCTGCATTCAGACCTCTGCGCAGTTACCAGTAGACTTACGGCACCGATCGTTAATTGGCATGTCCTCCATAAATCTTTGGCTTGTTCTTTTGCCATTAGATATTCTGATGCTAGGCTCTTGTATGACTTTAAAAGCTCCAAGTAATGAACAGCTTTTTCCAGTGCTTGGTCAGCCTTTTTCTCATTCTTTAATAACACAAAGCCTTGGATATGGTCTACTCATATTCATTCACCCACGGTTGCCGATGGGCCCTTTGTAGCTCCCGGTGTAATTGTACTTCGGATTTCAGACATCGTCTTAATAGCCTGAGGTTTTCCCAACAAAACAGTGCATCATATTTGGACAGAAATTTTCCTACCTTTCTTATTTACTCATAATTTATTAGGAATGAAAAATGTGGACATTTTTACTTACGCACACTTTATAATTTACCGGTTTTTTTTTGTTCCTGAAAAAGAATTTGGTAATTAGGCGGCCATTTATTGCAACTTCAATGAGGTCCAACTTACTACATTGGCGCACAGCACCACGTATGCCCGCAATTTGCAAGCAGAAAAACCTTACGTTCATTTAATTTAGTCGGTTAAGTTAACTTTGTAATTTTAAGTTCGGTTATCAGTAACGTCTTAAATTTACTATCATGTTGAATATTCTATTCGTTTTAGATAAGTCTTAGTTAAGTGAGTTTAGCTTACTTAAGATTACTTTTTAGTCATTTGATTTTAATCATAGTTAGGTATTTTTGGTGATGTTATTTTAAATCTTTGCATGATTGCAAATTTTAATTTTAGCGCACTTTGTGTGGAAAAAAGTAATATTGAAACATAGTTTTTCTAGGAGAAACTCGAGACTACTAAATCAACTGTTTACAATGTTTACCTACAAATTTTCCAATCCTAACTTACCAAGTCTTAGCCTTCTATGCTTGCACGTAATTTGATTGTTAGTTATCTTAGTAAAAGGTAACAACCGTTTGAAGTTGAATAAGGTGTCACACATTTATATGACGGCAATACTTCCTGCTTATTTCATGATCTCTGTCTTGTTAAAACATCACATTATTTTTATAATTCTTTCTGTTTTTTTTATTTTTTTGAAATAAATTTTGTTGTTTATATTTCATTTATTTTGTATTGCCCAGACTCTATGCACTTAATTACACCCTGTCTTTTACTAGGGAATTTTGGGACTTTTGTGAGAAGATCTGCAGCTCAACATAGGCATCTATGTCCTGCTCTGCTGGCGTGAGTCCAAATCCCACCGAGGTCGCCGCATTTTCACAAGTGGGTCAATTGAGTTAATGAAATCTGCACAAACGCTAATGCATTTTAGGTATATTTCAGCAAGGACGATTGTCATAAAATACAGTGAAGCACATAAAGTACAAAACTAGTGAGTTTCTTACAATACACCTATTTGGTCAGAAGATTTATACTTCTAGCTGACATTTAGTAAAGTTAGGGAGATAAGATGCTTTTGGTATTTGCGAAAACAGAACAATGAAATTCCAAATTTTTTTTATTATTTAACAAGTAATTTGAAGTTTTATGTATGTGTAAAGGCTATTTACAAAGAACAGTTATTGTAAATTCATTTGAGGCACAGGTGTGTTTCCCGCAAAACCTTATTTTCAAGCCATCTGTCCTGAAAAATATTAGCTCCTTTGGCATCATGCCTTCGGGTCACTTTAGGCAGTAGAAAACTGGCCCAAAACTTTTTATTATAAAAAGTGAAAAGGAAGCTTCCACTTCTCAAGTATCTGATAGCTATTTCGAAAACAACATTATTGCATTAAGGACAGTGAACGAAACGGAGACTGTTTTCCGAGTTGCACAATCCTTTAGCCTCGCATTTGAAATAAGTGGCAGCTTTGGGCAAAGCAGAATTTCAAATGGTGACCACATTTGTGAGGATACTAAGGCGGCATTCATGAAGTTCTCTGTTTTCCTCACTGACGTTAGCCTAGTTACATGCCATGGCCGGAAATGCACTGTGTCCTCGTTCTTGAGCATCATGGTCAGTTCAAAAGCAACGTCCACTGTTAAAGCACTGGTTGAAAGTCAGGTGAAATGAGGGCTTTCATACGAATGAGTCGGTCAATAAATGCACGTACTCATTGCTGCAGACAGCCACTTTTTTAATAGTCGCGAATGGCAATGTCTACCATGTTTCCGCTGTCAGTTTGTGCGTTGGACATTTTCGTGTGCATATAGTAATTTATATTAAAGTAGTATAATATATATTTATTTCAAACGTTGTGCAGTAAAGGCCCATTCTGCAGGCAAATGGCAGGAGAGCCACGGTAAAAAAAACCACTGCAGCTTGCGTCCCATTTCATTAATCAGTCAATTAACAAACTCAGGACTCACTTTAAAAACCTCTTATCCTTTCGGTTTAAACATTGACTATGGTTAAGCCACCATCGCACGAGGTCCTTTAATATGCGCATGACTTATAATCATATTTTGCTCAATTAACCTTTGTTAATGGGATTAAAATAGAGCGATCTTTTTCAAAAAGACGCAGTACACCGATCCGACACTTATATGGTAATTTTCAATCACGAATATTTTTTGGCAGGCGGCGTTGCCGGGAAAGAAAAAAAAGACTGAAATGGTAATTTCTGGCTTGTAAGCCATCATCGGTAGCTATACCTGGACCCAAAAGGTGTCCCACCCTAGCCTCGAACTCGCGACTTATTTTATCAGATTTAAAAACTTTAACCAATGAGCCACGAGCTCGTTTTTTTGCCAGGTTAGACTGAAAGATATTGATAGTGATTGATGAACGTGCACCCAACTACTCATCTGTTTCGTTCTGCCTCGGGTCTCGATAGAGGCCGTTACACTTGTAACAGCTGGTAATGTAGACAGATAGTATTATTTAGTTGGTTTGGCAGATTTGCTTAATTTGAGTTGACCCAAGTGTGAAAAACTCAAGGCGTTTAACGGGATTTGAACCCGCTCATCAGAAAAAGCCTTTGCCAGAGGCTAATGCTCTACCGCTAAACTACAAACGCCCACTTCACGCCATGAGTTTAATCACACTTGAATCAATATTACCCGCTCAACTTTTGCTCATATGGCATCGACCAATACGGTAGCAAGTTGACTGCTCAAGCAGGATTTTCTTAGCAATCATCTAGAATCCACCAGAATGACTACTAGGCTGACTTAATTATTAAGTGGGTTTGGCAGTCAACATGCTTCCGTTGGGAAAGAAATAACTTTCCAAATACTTACGAGATTTTTCGCTGCATAGGTCAATGCAGGAGGCCAGCAATCCTGCCTTTCCTTAAAATTATAGGTAGAATGCAACAAAGACTCTAAACTGAGTATAAGGTAACAAAAATTTGTATCTGAGGTGGGCTGACAGATACATTATATTTCCTTTTAATTTCCGATGATTACATTTGAATATTCCACACTGATTTCCGGAATCCGCGTTGTCGCTTCTAGCATCTTTAAAGCTACCAATTGCATACTATCAGCATCAATGTTTTGAATGTAAGTTTAAAGATACAATTACAGAAAGCAAAACGAAGTAACAGGTCAATTGTCAGAAGATATACTGTTTAAGCTTGTAATATAATCGTTGTTGTATCTGACTTTACCTCGAAAGTTATTGTTTATAAGTGCTACACTAAGGCCAATTTTTGAATATTTACGAAAATCATTATAAATACCCTAATTATATTTTTGGTAGTTCGTTGTTTTGTGTTTCAGTATAAATGAAACTTCAAAAAAATCTGCAATACCAGCCGTAATAAGACCTGCGGCTTTTTGAAAAAATAAGACGGAAATAAATTGAGAAAATGAGGCCGGCTAGGATAAAAATGCTCGAAATACATGTATGGACAGAGAAAGTCTGATTTATCGTCCACTCAACGTCTTTAACCTACATTATTATCTACAATCCGCATTTTTGTCAGTGGTTTAGGTCTACGGGTTGTAATGCGCATATTTAAATCTCGATATCGCACCTCATAAAATAGAGCATTTTAGATGCGCGCAAGTGGAGTAAAAGAATGGAGGATATTAGATCAAATGAAATGCACAATTTCTTTGAGTACAAAGCTTGCCTATCTTTTCATATTTTGTCAAACAGCAGTGAATATGGGTGCGTTTCTGGTTTCAATGGATGTACACTTAAGGTTGCTTGTTTGCTATTAAAAAGTATAAACCCTTTCCAAACTGGTGAACAAAAACTGAGCTCATTTTTTTCCTACAGCATCGTAGATTGTGGTAATTTAAAGGAAAACATGGAAGATATTTGAATCCTTCTACCACATTATGTCCGAAAAATCACGCCACTTTGGCATATTTTTTGCTTCAATACTTCAATGTCTAATTGGAATAACTGCAAATAATATAGTTTCTCCACATTTTGATTTCATAGCTTTACGAAAATATCCCTAGAATGGAAAAGATAAGGTCGTTTCTGAACTCCAGAAGCCGAAACACGGACATGCACTGTTCACATGAGGTATAATTGCATTTTCCTCATCAAGTAGTTTTCTATGAACATGGTGCGCCTGATTCTCGAGAAAAGTTGCGATTGAATCCAAAATCCAATATACAGTGATTAAAACGGTAATGTTCTGTAGCCATTAGTCCCTTTTATAAATAGTCCGTTGAGTTTGTCTTTGAGTATCAACAAAAGGAGCTGCAAATGTTTGAAATGTTTTAGTCAAAGCATCCCAGATATTGGCTTTTGGGAACATGCAGAAATGGCATAATAAGATAAACATCAGGAGGCTAGTAAGAATCTGAACAGTTAATCTACTGTTCTGAATTTTCAAAGTCTACAGAAGTACATTCTCAGAGATAACAACAGCAATAAAATTGGGGGGAAGCGCAACTAATGGAAGCTTAAACTTATAAAATATTAGTGAGTAAGGCCTAATGGTGACTGCGCGGGCTCTGTACGCCGAGGAAAAACGAATACATCGATAAACTGAGTATTCATCCGGGCCTCCATTAATTATCGACTCGCTGTGTTTCCGGCGTGGGCTGGTATCCTGACAGTTGTGAAATTGAAATTATGACTTTTTTATAGGTGAGAGCAGCAACTTGTTATAATTTGTCACCCAGTCACACACCCTTCTTATGTTGATATATCCGCGATCCAACATGTGTTCAGTTTGACATTTGTAATAAAAAGGACAGCTTAGGCATGAGAAGCGATATGCTAACGCAGATTGCCTCTTGGGATAGATTTGGTCTTTGATTTTCATAACGTTTCTGCGCATTGCAGCTTTAAGTCGGTGTGCAATTCTAACAAGTAATCACCCAGCAACGCGGTTAGCCGCTTCTGAGGCGACCTCGACGTACGGTGGAGCATGCTATATCTTCAGTGTTTGAACCTCCGAGGCCAAAATCATGGACATCGGATTATGAATGCCTGTGTATTACTATTCCGCATAAAGTGGTTACTGGGATATCAAACATCGCGTACCTATTGCTGCGACCTTCTGTACTTAGTCTTAATCTCCTAACAGAGCCTTCTCACACAGTTTCCATCAAAAGCAACAATATTGTTGCTGAGGAAGCCGAAATGTTAGGGTGCGTTTGCTGCCTTCCTGTAAATATTTGTTTTGACTTCACCGATGGGTTTCTCCTTGATGAGGACATTATGGAAAGGCAGCTGTTGTTTTTGATCTTTTTTCCTCCTTAAGTTTATTATGGGGAAGATTCCATTAAGCACATGGTCGAAGTTTTGTGGTATGGTATTCTTTACCACAACAAAAGTGTCGTCAAAGTAACGGCACCAAAACACACGCAAATATTGGTTCAATATGGTGTTGTCTAGGTCCTCTTGGATCAGTTGTGACGCAAAAAACCGAGATAAAAGAGCACGTGAGAGTTCTTTTTGAGCACTTTATAGGTTTTTACAGAAAAAAATAAACAACTTTTTGTGGCATAATAAGAATTGCCAAATTTTAGTGAAAACCGAGACTCGTCGTGTGAGTCTTCAAGCCTCTGGTGCAGGACTTCGTGCTTCAAATTCAATGGGATGAATTTGGATACGGAGTTCATATCGAAGAAGACTATAATTTAAGCCGATTAAATCCTCCAATCCTAACGTCTTCAGGAAATTGAGAGGATGATGGGAGTGAGGTGCCTTGGTGAAATTAAAATTAGTGCACATACATTTTGTCAAAGGCAGGGCTACCTTTAAGGGCAAAGTTTGTCCACAGTTGTACATTTGTCTTATGCATTCTTGACAAAAACATAGAATCAAGTCCAAGCAGTATCTGTTTCTTTCAGTGAGGGGCACTTATTCTTTATGATCACATTCCTGCGTCAGTAGTCTTTTAGTGGTCTAATCAGTCGACCTAACGCTGCTTTGGCTTGTTAGTTCAGCGTCAGTCTGTAAAACTCTCTGTCCTCAAGAAAAGCCTTAGCTTTTACACTGTTGTCCTGTATGATCATGACGACAGTCTATCATCCCTTATCGTCAGACAGGATCATAATTATGTCGTTTTCCCTTAGTTCCTTAATAGCTTTTTGGCTCACTCGGCAAACCTCATCGGGCTGGTTGGTGTGCCATTAGCAAGGAGGTCACATGTTGTTGGGCTCAGTGTTTTGGGTCTTTAGTTGTTTCCGTTCTCAATAGCACAGTTTCCATGCTGAAAATAGGTCGACCGGGTCGGTCTTCGTGGTGTTAAAACAATTTAAGTGGCCGCCCTGTTAGCTGTTTGGGCGATGGGATGTAAACTAAGTCTAATATTATAGTGTCTATCAGTTTTAACGTATTCAGTTTTCACAACAAAATTTCCCTTTACTTGGCTCGCCTACAAGTTTAGATCGTCCACCTACGATTCTCGATTATCAAATTCTCGAAAATGAAGAAACACTTTTCTGTCTTCTTCAATCCCAGTTGTGAAATTTTGTGGACAGTCTTCAAACAGAATTCACGTCATCTGCTTGAACAATCGTCTTTCAAATTCTATGTCCATAGTTGAGTAAACGGTTGCTTTTTTGGTCAGTTCTTCTGTGAAGCATTTATGATGCATACGAAGCTGTTGGTGTGAGACTGCTCTTAATCACTCCATACAATTTACTTAAACTCATTTTCCTCATAAATAGAACATTATAAGCCTATTGTTTACCTTTTCTCCGTTCCAATATAAATGTAATGCGAGTTGAGCAAATTATGAAAAAAACTCAAGGTGTTTGGCAATATTTGAACCCGCGTATCAGAGGAGGCCTTTACTGGCGGCCAAAGCTGTAGCCGCTAAGCTACAAACAATTGGGCCAACTAAAATAAAGCCAAAACTCCTAATAATAAATGTAGTGGCCCCATGAAGATTAACCTACAGTCCACGTATGCTTGACATTTGCTATTCTGACTTCCCTGATGGAATTGTTTGCAATCTTTAAAGAAAAAAACTGATATGCTGCTCAACCAGCTTTCTATTGTGTTCATAAAATCCCCTAGAACGCAACTTCCACTTACGGTAATGCATCTGAATTAAGTGTTTTATCTAGTTCTGTAGAGGACCTTAACGTTTAAGGTGTCGGTTTTCTTTCACAATATATTTATGAAAAACCAATTGAAAATTAAAAGCAAAAATGTCTGCGGGTATTGGGCTTGAGGAATAATATTAACTATTAGTCGTTTAATTTATTTGCATACAATTTATTTGTCGAAATTAGCATACATTTAAAAGCACAACCATCGTGTTTAGAGCAGAT
Organism: Ligula intestinalis; assembly: GCA_036362985.1. NCBI lineage: Eukaryota > Metazoa > Platyhelminthes > Cestoda > Diphyllobothriidea > Diphyllobothriidae > Ligula > Ligula intestinalis. The sequence continues at coordinate 59,708,173 of JAYGXS010000004.1, read as the reverse complement.
AACCCAACTCATGCCATATCGTAATGTAAATATGCATAAGTACTTAAGCCTACAGGGTATAAGGTTATGATGAATTCGCGATAGGACTAAAAACCTAAAAAAAATTAGCTCAATTAGGATGTTCAGTCTTGCTTGTTGAATAAATCTGAAGGTGCCGTACATAGAAGAAATTTTCTGCGCGTTTTAATAGAACAGATCAAAATTTCTCATGATGTGCACTGTCCTGGAATTAGTAAATGTTTGTAAAAATGGTCAGGATAATCGCAATACTCCGATCATGACTCAATGAAAATCGGATGAACGGAACTATGAACAAGCGCACTTGCCCCAGAAACAGGGAACGAATTTAAATTTAAAACTCTTTATTTTACCAAATCATAATTTTGCCTTTTATACAATATATAGTAGTAATCTTGCGTACTGTTTTTTTCTTTGCCCGCTTACATTTTAGATCATATGCAAAATATGTACAATTTCCCGTAAGAATGGACACCCACAACAAGTCATAGTAAGAAGAGTATTCGATCAATGGGACAAATCTTTTACTCGCCTGATGGGTCAATATTTTTCGCGAATGTATTGTTAGACACATAAGCAGAAAATAGCGAAAGAATTATATCTTTTTCTGTCAATATCACTTATGAACTTTCCGCGACGGATGTAGAAAATCCAGGTGGATAACAGTGTTTTTCCCGCGATCGAACCTCCTTCTTGATTATTTTCTGGGACTCGCATGTTGGCCATTATTGGCAAATCATGTTTTATTTGAAAAAATATGTGGCAGGATACTTTTTATAAAATATAGTTTTCCCTTATGTTCAATCCATACCCGAATGGACAGAATGTATGCGGGAATCGGCAAATCTTAATGTAAATCCGTGCTCTGTTTGTTATACTTACAGTCTTTAAACACAATAAAAATAATTGAAAATTATTCAATCTAAAGAATTAGTAGCTAGGTTGATATTTTGCAGACACAAACCATTCAATTGCAAGAAAATGAAAAAAGAACACCAAATTTTCTGTTATGAAGTTTGACTTTATCTTGGAAAAACCACGATTGCCTGAACTTTTCCTGCAGATGTTAATAGAGGTTTCAGAGTGAGTTTGAATCCTACTTTGGGTCCAAAATATCCACAACAAAATAGTGCAGTGTCAATAAAGACGTCATCACTTACTTAAAATTATTCGGTATGACAATAGTGGATATTTATACTAGCTTATAAAATATGTTAATATTCCTGAAAAGAATGTTTGGTATTTAAGAGGTCGTCTACTTTAAATAACATGAAGTCCAATTTTACTTTCCACAATTAGCTCAGTCGGTTACGTTAGTAATTTAACATGGGCAGCCAACTTTTCGGTAGTTTATTTTATTTGGTTTATCAAACTTATTTACAGTTAGGATAAGTTTTAAGTTTACTTTTCAGCTCATTAATATAGATTTTAGTAAGTTAGGTATGCGTGTTTACCTTACATTAGTTTAAATCTTTACTAATATGATTTAATTTTTATTAATTTATTTTTGTCAGTTACTTATTCCCACAAACTTACATAATTGCTTATTTTAATTATAGCGTGATTCTTGTTAATAGACATTTGATCATTTGAGTAATTATTTTTCTACTTTTTTCATTTTTGCGAACCTCACTTTTTATTCATGTATTCTTTCCTTTGTATTGTCAGGTTATATAATCTTTATATCTTCCACTTCTGTATTACGGAAGAATGGGGCTTTTGCGTACTGAGTTGTGACCCAAAATAGAATTATCAGGGAACAATTATCATTTTTTCGCAAAGGTGTGAATATTGTATGAGTAGGGTCATCAAATGCATTATGAAATCTTCATTTTATGCATGTGCCTAGTATGCGTCTAGTAATTTATAAGTACGTGCATCTACTTAGTACATAAATTTCACTACTCCAATACAGGTTGGCTTGCGGTGCCGTTTATTGGTTGTAAATAACTCCACAAGCAGTCAACCAATGGTCTTCACCGCCAGGATGTATAAAGTTCCAGAACCATGGTCAAAAATACTTTCAGCGTTATTCCCCACGATTTTCAAAATGACAGTCATTTTATATGTATGCATTCTTTTTATCGGACTGGTAGCCTCCAAGGACGAAAAACCGAAGGAGACAAGTCTAGAGGAACAGAAACGTATGCTTTACTGGAAAAGAGGTCCTGTGAGCGATTTGGAGGATTATGCTGCCGGCTCAGATGGTAGTCCAATTAAATATATTAAATTGTGCCTTTAAAGGTGATGCTGAAGAACTGGCAAATGAATACCAACTGGAAAGACTTATGCAAGAACTAAGGGCCTGGCGGAATGCCAGAGGAGGAGCTCGATATGTGCGACCGAGACGAATGCTCTACTGGAGGCGCTAAGCATGACACGCAGATCGGTTCACCGCTTAATGTGCAAGTATTTTCATGTAAAAGTACTAACCTCCTTTTTAAATGCTCGAAAAAAGATTTCAAATAGCCCTAGTTGGAATATATTCATGTATTTTTATTAATTTTATGATTTGAAGTAAACGAAATTTCAGAATTTTATTGCCCATTGGAAAGTGATTTTGTACATCAAAACTTTTCTGCATGCAAACATTGCATACATCATATATTTTTTCATAAAGAGTAAACATTTTCCGAGATTAGTCTTCTTAAAGAAAAAAATCTTCCAATAGTAGCGAATATTTGAGTCCCAGGAAACAGTTCGGAAAACAAAGGTGCGATCACTGAAACAAGAGTTTTATTTGCCTGACTGCGCATGTCTCAGTCAGAAAACAATATATTTTACAACAGTAATTACAACTTGTACATCACAAGGCGAATTATTTATGTTTGCCTCTAGTACAATACGTTTAAGATGATGAGAATGGACAGTCTTAAAGTCACAATATGGGGACAGCATTTTGATTGCTAAATTAATATTTCGGTTAAAAGAGCTATTTTCTGCCGACAAATTTGCGTGCTACAATCAAAATAATCCCATTTCTCTCTCAGTCTATCTTCTTTTATTTTACGTATTACAAATGTATAAAGCCATCATACTCTTGTAAGAAAGAATTTCATTTTATTCCATTTAGATTGCCATATCATCAAGCACATTGCGGATTGCAAAACAGTGTTCCTCCATGCGTGCGGAGAAACCCCCATTTTATAAGTTGAATGAAGTCTGTGAAATAAACCATTTGAGTAGTAGATCTTTGTTTTTCAATAAGCCTGCAGTGCGGTTCAAAAATAAAACTGCCCTTAAAATGTGAAATAAATGGAAAAATACGAAGAGAACCGATTGTATAATGATAACACTTAGGGCTGCATAGAAATGGTAATTTGTGCCGAGCAAGTTCATGTCGATGTGCAGACGATACCTTCAAAAACGACGTGTTAAAACAAAACATTGTTATAAAATGCCTTGAAATGTTAAAGAATGTGCCAATTGGATTAAAGAAGAGACGTTCTGATGTCATTCTGTATTTTCGCAACAAGATATTTAAAATATTATGCCAAATAACTTCCAATGCAATTTCAATTGTTTATTGGTTCATTGGCAATTCGCTACAAGATATGGAACATCTCAGAACAATAGTAATCAAAGCATCTTATAAAAAGTATCACTATGTTTGGTATTGTAAAAATAACATTTTCTCTCATATATTTGCAGTTTGTTGTAATTAAATAATAAAAAATAAAATTCTGGGTCGCAGTACGCACTTTGAGCGTTGAAATTGAACTACTAACATGGTGCTGTATACCGAAGAATCATTTAATCAAAGTAATGTTAATAATTCTAGTAGAACATGTGTGCACATCTTATCAATTGCAACCATGCTGAAAGAAATTATATTGGCAATAGTAACTTGCTTGATATGAATATTCCAGTAAAAAAAATTTAAAAAATTCACTTAAGGTATCTTATAGCGACGGGTTTTAAGCTTGGGGTTTTTAAAAATTCGGTTCAAAAGCGAAACTGAAAAATCCGTCAAAGTGCTTTTTGCACTACTTATATCGTTAGCGCGTTGTGTTTTGAGATTGTGTTGTGGCAATTTTCCATTACAATATAAATGCATCTGGCTTGTGACTGGTCTTTTATATTATTTACTTTAATATAAGGAGTCTACAATATCCAAATTATGGAAGACGTTGCAACGAAGACGTTCTGTTTAGCGGGAAATAATTGGGAAAAAAAACGCATTGCATGCTATTTAATGAAGGCAATAAACGTAAATATAGAAAAGACCTTGGTATTTATTCGTAGGTATTGAGAAAAACCCTGTGAAAGTTTGAAAGCAACAAAATCTTCTGTCATAAAAAGTTAGTCCTTTGCAAAATAGAAGACACCTTGGACATGTCTTACCTGAATTAATTTACTGGCTGCAAATAGTTTTCTTTACCTCATTTTCGGAATTTCCTTTTATGTTTTGCTAAAGTATCTACAGAGCTGTCAAATAAAATGGAAAATTTACTAAAAGATCTCTTCTCAGCAACTCTTCAGCACGCCGGCACATTTGCAGGGATTAAGATTATTGTGCAGATATAAAGGGTTGGTAGGTGTATTATGGTAAAACTAATCGTTTTCAGTCGGCCCTCATGGCAAGATCTGCGTGTAGAGGTCCCTGTTCTGAAGGCAGCGTAAGGGGAAGGAAATTGGGTTAGATAGTGGGCATTAATTCGGGTTTAGATACGTGGAGTGAAAATAACTGTGATTTATACGGAGTGAATGGCTGTCAAAAAGGGATGGGGGCGAAACCTGACATCAGGGTCGCCCACGGAAATAAGAATGCATGCGTAAGCATCTTCTGAGAACACCGCACTGAATTCAATCCATGTACCTGTCACCTAACCAAGGTCAACCATATAGCCCTTTTTCCTCCCCCAGCACAAGGATCACTTCAGGTCCATCTCGCCATGTGGGTGCATGAAAACGATGAAATGTAATCAAAGTACACTTATGAACCCTGTCCAACGTTACAATTCGAATTATCCCTGTAATTTTTCTGACCTGACGAAGAGTTACTCAACACATATGCTCTAGTAAATGTTCATTTTTATTACACAACTGCAATGTACGAATAGTTGCTGAAAACAGATTCTAGCTAAATCGACTTTCCAAATTCAAACTGGGAATATTTACTGAAATGACTAGGATATTTAGGATAAACCGCAGTTATGAAGTCAGAAGAACATATCCACTGAATTATTTAGCACGTTTTCGAAAAAAAATGAGTAAGTGTTTGACAGGGTGTTTATTCTCATCTTACCTCTTTGACCTTAATTTATTAAAAAGTATTTTCAGATACGTCTTATTTTATATTGCATGGTATGTTTTTATTACCTTAATGACTTTTTGTTTCATATTTTAATGACAGATTTATCCGTTTGAGATAAACGTTTCGAAAGCTATAAACTCACCAAAACTGAAAGAGAGAAAGGCAAGCATAAGAAGAAAACGCATCCTCCATTTTTGAGAAAAAGCAGGCGTGCGGCTTTTGCAGAGCGACCACACTTAAAAATCGTCCTTTCCGTAGACCGTTAAAGATACTCAAAAATAAAAACAACCAGTTGTGGCTTTTGGTGAAGCAAGATGAGTGCCCATTTTTGTGACAAAACTGGAGCACTGTCCAAAACGATTTAACTAGTCTATGCATTTGAAGTCTAAGCTTTCCAACAGTATTATAACATGTTTCTGATGAACAAATTGGACTTAATGGCTATTTCGTTTTTTTAAAACAGTGTCCAGTCAATTTGTGGAAACAAAAGATTTACTTCGGAGTGGATTTATTGATGATGATTTAAAATACTCTGATCAGAAGCATTATTTTGTATTTATTTAAGTGCTTGCCAAACCTACGCCAGATGCAACTTGATACATTTTACAGTATTTCTAATTTTTTTGCTGAAAAAAAACCACAACGAATAAAATGGAGTGGTTTGATGGTTATTGTATATCTACCATCTAGTGCCAAAGGCTGTTGTCATTTTCTGGACAAAACAATTAAATCCACGTGGGACCAAGCATTGGTTATTTCCAGGTTGAGTCTTTTCATTTTTTATTTTTGATAACAGAGCAAGCAAAATTCGGATAAAAGATCAAAATAACTGCTAAGTTAATGAGGGATTTGTTTATAAGACTGTTTAAAAAGGAGCTCTGATATATTGTCTTTTAATGACACAAACCCAGAAAACATTTAGATATAAGTAGTTGTCCAGTTTATTTGAAAGAATATAGTTTGGATTTTGGCGATTATATCCCGAACACTTTTGTTAACTATACACATGCATAGGGCACTTGTAAGGAATGTAAAGTAAACAACAAGCCAAACACCATTCGGATAATTTTGAAAGCGATGAAAGCTAGCACTTTAAGGGGAATCTTTCAAGTGGAGAACAGGCCCTGATTTGAATGAGAAACATGTCATAACTTCAAATGACATGTTTGAATCAAGTAAACACTGCACTATTGCACAAATGCGGGCGTTTTATTTGCTAGGAAGATTTAAAATACTTTAAACTCGAAATTAAATGAACAACACATTAACTGTCGCATATCAAAAAGATGGAGTATCTAATACGTTAGGAGTCCAGAAAAAGAGGCAATTTTTCTGTATTCGTTAGGAACCATGATATACGTACATAAGCGTGTGGATACCACTTTAAATTGATCTTGTCTAGTTAAAGAGACAAAAATTAGGTTTTTTTCCAAGCCCAGTGAGACTGAGCGTCGAGTATCGTGTTTTCTCTCTCACGAAAGATTGTCACTGAATATTCCAGCTCGTAGTGATAACAGACTGGTTGTATTTAGAACTTTGTAAAAAATAACCACGTTATACAGTCAGAAACCTCTGAAATACACTTGGTTAGACTACCCTGCTGAAAAAAGGCACTGAAAGTCTTTACTTTTAGACATCATGTATGCTACGAAAATGACAAAGGATCTTGGTTCTGCTAAGAACTTGATAAATGTGCTACTATCATACTTTGCAAATAGATGATGTGACAAGTAATGGCTGTAATTTCTGATGTTGCGAATAAAGGTTGACACTAATTAATCATACTAGGAAATGCATATTCCTGTCCTCTTTGTTTTTATCTGTAATACTATTCATGCATGCGTCTTCGAAAGACTTTTCTCCATGTGAGATCAGTCTGTGTTTTATAACCTAAAACATTCGAGTTGTCAACCTTACGGTGATTTATGGAAATCCACGTGTTATCCTTTAATACGCTTATATCAATGATAATGGTTGGATTCTCAAGCTAACAGCAGTGGATATGTCCTTTACAGTCATGCCTTACAATCGATTTTCCGATCTTTTAGCATTTGTCGACTTAAATGGAAACAAACAAATGCAAAATGTTAAGGTAAGCCGCGTTACAGGTCAGACATTGTTCTGGCTTCATTTTTGGATGCCAGTTTAACGCGCTTATTAGGGGGCAGTAAAGCGCATTCCACTGGCAGTTCACGAATGCATCGTCTAATAAGATTTACTGACATGGGGATAGGAACGAGAACACTGACAGTACGGTGGTGACGTCGTGCAACGTTCCGAAGTTTGTGACTGGCAGATAAGCACTTGAAAGCTGGTACAAATTTTTGCATGAAATCTAAAAAAGAATAATGAACAACCTTAGACAAATGTGCTACTTTAACGAAATAAAAAAAGTACTAATTGATTGCTAAGGAAAATAAAATTCTTCCGACAATCCAACGTTTTCTACACGTACAAAATTTGTACACATTAAAAAATAAACTTAAAACTTCTCCTTCGTTAAATGGCTAATGAAACCACTTTTTTATTTCATTAGCAATTTTCCTCAGTCAACCAATTTTAAACATATTTCCGTTTTTATTTACGATTTTCAACAGGTTTTCCTTTAAATTCTGACCATTTTTGAACACTTTTCTTTGTTTTCAAGGGCTTTTTTCAAAAATCTAGATTCTTTTCAAGGAACTATCAAAAACTGTAAATAAATATCTGTATTAAGCATTCAGTTTCTATGAGGAATGCCACGTGGGCCATATTTAGAAATTCCTCCAAACCGCAAAACACATTGTCGAGCAAAAAGAACGTCGCGCTCTAGAATTCCGATTTTATTATTATTTTACCGACAACACAGACCAACATCACGAAGCTTTTCGGCCTATGTGGGCCTCATCAGGTGATGGCAGGTCAACTCTAGTGTAGCAGAAACAGATCGGAGTAGAATTACCCTATGACACAATTCCGATTTTGTTATTCCTACGATAAATAGCCAGACTTCCTTTACCTTTTTTGCTCTTTAAATATCACTGAAGTAAGATATTTAGTTGGCGAATAACTCTGCGTGTTACCTTTTTTCCAAGGTATTGTCAAAATGAAAATAAAAGATTTTTGACAGGTTTTGTACTTTACCTGAGGATAAATGAAGCAATCTGGCTAAAAACTTAAGGACCTCTTTTTCTGTTTATATTAGAGTATTTTTCAACGTGAATGATACTTTTGTGTTCTGTCCCAATTTCGCGATTGCAGAAAGTGTGGCTGAATACATACTAAGCTTTTGCCATTATTCTTGTTCTTCTGTTTGCTCATTCCTAAATAACGCACAAGCGGAAATTGTCTTTACAGAAAAATATATTTCCACATGCCTTAGTTGAAATAAGACTATTTTTATCTTCAGCTTGCGGTAATATATAAACATTTTTTCAGCGGCTACGCTAGAGTTAGGTTTTCGTAACTGACGAAGGCCAAAAGCTCTAAAATATCTTTACTACGGTGCCATTGTCGATGCCGGTATACTTGAAACATAAACAGTTTTATTTACGTCCCAGATAATTCATGCGGCAAAACAAAATAATTTCAAAGCATTTTTGTTACTGCATCTTATGGCAACAAACCTCATAAACTAACTTATGCATGTTTTATTTAAACTGAAATTGCTCCTTGCTTCTGAAAATAAATGATATTCCTTAAATCTGAAATCACTTGCATTTAAGCAGCTTTGAAATGCATTTTCCGGTTCCGCAAGAGATGTTTTCTAATTTAACATATTTTGGGGTTCTCCCTGACTATTTATATAGAATGGTAATGCAAAAGTCTCTATAAGCCCATGCCTATGCGTTCTGTCTTGGAGGACATAACTAGAAGAACCACCGAGGATATGGCATGCTCAGAAGCACGTTTCAGAAGCAAATGTGGAAAAAGGTTCTGCAATTGCATACGCACGCAAAGTAACCATACGCAGCAGGATACTAAAAACAAAAGACCGGCCGAATCCGGATGAACAATCTGGGGTAGTGTGTCACATCCCATACCTAATTTGTCCGTGTAAGTTTGCAGTTCAAGCTGAACGCATGCTTTTATCACGCAAACATGAAGATAAGCTGGCCAAACGACGAGGTGACAAATTACCACCAGTTCGAATGCATTGCTATGCAACAGCCTATTAATTCAACCTCACGGCCGTCAAGATACTCGCCCACCTATGAAACAAGACGATTCGGGAATCGATTGAAGCCTGGTTCACTGAAAATAATTTAATCAATTGATTTGTCAAGTTAGCGCTGGCGTACAGAGCCTTGCGCAGTCACACCTAGATGTCCATCAAAGTTAAGTGGCACATTACTTCCTTAATTATCTCCATTTGTGTGGCTGCCGCCTTGAAGAACCTTGACACTACTGTTAGCTTATTAACTTATACATCTTTATTTGCCCCGTTTCCTCTTCTGTTTTTTTTTCTCATGCTTTTTTCCTACCTACATACAATGTGACGATACCTGACAGTTGATATACGCACATCCATTACAATTACCCCCTTTTTCGTTGCTGCTTCTCGTCTCTGACGACGAATACCTGTAAGAGTTCGAAAGCTCAGGATAATGAACAAATCGACCTGGTGCTAAACATTCCTTCTTTCTTATTCATAATTTGTATGAAAAATGTTTGGTTCTGTCGTACTTATTATGATAAGACATTTCTTCAGTATGTGTTTCTCCTTATTTATCCGAAATTTGTGTTTATTACCTCCCAATAAACTGGACGAAATGACAGTTTTACCTATTTAAATGCTCTGAATGCACTTATTGAATCAAAATAACATGACCAAATGTATGCTTAACTACCAACTCAAATTTACTCATGACTCATGCACGACTTCTTAGAAATGTTCGGTTAAATAAGCCATTCGTATTATGTTGTAAAGACAAAGTCCAGTGCATTTCAGTTTTTATTATTGCCATCGATGCCTCAACTTCAATGGCAATTTCTTAATATCAGCAACTAGAGCAAACTCTTTGTGGTACATTTTCGTCATAAGTGAGCGACCGAGCCGTTAGGGGATTAATGCCGATTAAATGGTAAATTAAATATGTCATGTTTATAATACGCAGATGAGGAACGTGTTGCATACGTAGTGGTACTATTACTACTAAGATATAATTCAGGGGCAAGACACCGATCCATTATTCATTTTTCTGCGGCAGAGACGACTAGGCATTCCGTTTACACGCCTTCCGCATCAAAACCCACAAGAGTGCTTAGTCGATTGTCTGTTGTTTTGCAAATAAAAATGGTTAGGTTTTGGGCACATAATGCGCACTAAACATTCAGCTTCTTCTTCCTAATATATGCTGACGTTTAGTTTAAATTCACACATTAAGTTCAAAAAAATTCAGATTAGAATAAGGGAAAATTCGAAATTCTGCTGAATCTTTCTGAACCTTGTTTGATGATTTACCGCACGGACAAAATACATACTTTTAAAAGTCCAGACACGTATGCTAGCCCAAAACAGACTTTCTATAGTTTTCGTTGGCGTAGACAGTCAACAAAATACCCAGATCTGCTCCACCTGTTCTCTTGCCTGCTTATTATAAAACCAGTGTGGTGTGGTACATTTGACTTCTTTGGGAAAATTCTGCATGCCGGCTTTCATAGTGAATTTTCATTCTGATTTCCATTCAGAAACATATTTATAATGAAACAGTTTTTTGGTGGGCTTGCGTTGGAGCCTTATCAGACGATTTTATTAATTTCAGGCAATAGTACATCAGCCTTTAAGAGAAGCATTTTGACGGGTGCGTTTTACCATATATTCAATAAATTCCGATGCTTCATCGTGCTTTTATTCACTTTGTGAAAAATAAATACAGCAGAGAACTTACATAATTAAAAGAAAGGACATAAAATGCTGGCGTAAGTTGCTGACTAGGAGTCTGTGCCGGTTTGTAACTGCATATTTGGTAAATTGCGTAGGCAAATGCTCAGATATTAACTAAGGATTGCGCTTGTCAACACAAATTCCCACAGGATAGGCAACAATATCGCCCATTTAAACTTCTTTTCGTAGACAATCCCCCTTTTTGCCGGAACGTGCGACTTTAATTTATTCAAAAGTACGTAATACATAAGGTACATTACTAGACCAAATTTCTCTACATATATGAATCGTGCAAATGCTACAATTTACACCTTGCTAGAGTCTTCACTGTTTGCGTTTTATAACTCATGGTCAACAAAAGAACCACAGTCTTACATAAACATATAAAAAAGTTTCAAATCTGATGCTGGCCCAATAAAGATAGAAAGAAACCGACAAAAAAAACCCGTGTGATGTACATCAAACCAAACTTAAAACAACAACCTTTTTATGTCATACAATGCCAATTATTAACATCGAAATTAGCAGAACATGGACATTATTACACGGTTGCATACCAGCTATCTGCTAAATTTAAAATAAGTTTACATATTAAGATACTCTTTCTTCTACATACATGCACTTCGGCTTTCGTCAAAAATAATATGTTTAAACGTAGTTCATAAAATGCACTCTAATTTTCAAAATGCGCTCTTTAACAGGGAAACCGTTTTAAATATATCAATCAAGATATCCATGTGGTAACGAAAAACGTTTGGGTGATACCCGGGTTTTATATCTTGACAGTGTTGCTGTTATTTTCAAATATTTCCATTTTTACCAATAAAATGTTTTTGGCAGTTGCTGATCAGCTCTGTGCAAATGCATTTAACATGAACATACGAGAGTGAGAAAGGGATTTCAACTGTTATATCAATGTGAATTTACTTTTAACCTGCTCCTGTGCAACAGAATAGTTTGGCCTTACAGCAATGCCTCTGGAAGAGGGTGTACGTGAACACATACCGGCCTGGCTAAGTTGATGTAAAAGTGGGTCAATCTCAAGTCTTGTTCTGAGGCATGTTGATTATACTAATCACCGAGTCGATCCTGACGAAGCCTTTCTAGTTGTCTACTGGACAACAACAGACTTTTCTAGGAGCCTACACCAAAAGATGCCAGCACTTACCAATTTAATGGCTATGCCGGTAGCAAATCCAGTACTGTGCTGCCAGAAGACCCTAATACGTATACCTTTTTCTACCGTGGCCGACGCCAATTACCGATTGAGTGTCATCCCGATTTCTTGGTGGTATTTAGTCACTCCATCCACGTAAAATCGACGTGGGTAATAGGCCCATGGGCAGTACCTTCAGCCTATCCTGTTTTCCTCTTCTCCCCTAGTCCAACGACCCCTTTATACCCAGTTCATTATATAAGTGGGGTAAAATAATAAATTTTAATAACAAATCATATCTAACGCTCACGATAAAAATTAATAACACGTAAGGAAGTTAACATTAATTGAGAAAATTCATGATGGATAATGGAAACTACGTGGGGGAAAAATGAACCACAAAGGGAAACACTAATCAACTCAAATAACAGAAACTGTAGCCTGCTACTACCTAAAATTTTTAAAAATTTGCACGCGGAAAAGGAAGCTGAGGCTGCCGTTGGGGATTTGGGAGCTGCTACTAACAAAATGATGAAACAGTCGTCAGTTTTAGTAGGTCAGATACTGTGTCTCATACCGCCCTTGCAAATTTTCATAGGAAATGTGCACCATTGGACCTGCAAGCACACCGCATAGGTATATAAGTTACTAGGAGGATGCTTAGATCAAGTTAATTGCACCGGAAATCGCGTTAAAACAGAACATGTTATGGAAAGGGTCAAGCGTTGTCAGTATGGTTATCGTCATATGAAGTTTGTTAAGGGTATAAACATTTGCAATTTTTTACCGTGCTGTAAAAAGCATACTTTTCAGTCACGAATTCTGGCAGTTTATGCTCAAAGCCGGCCAGGTGGCTGCAATGATAGTGGGGTCATGCGGTGTTCCAGCAAATCAACTGCACAAAACGTGTGCAACACAACCTAGTCATGAGTGTAAAGGCATAGAGCATTAGTGAAAAACAAATATAATGCGTTAGTAGTCATTATTGCATACACAGGCAACAGGCAAGAAATGTCATGCAAATGTCCGTATTCTGTTGTGGAGATTATGCTGCACGATAGTTTATAGTAATTTAAGCTGTCTATTTTACTTTATAATTGCGTTTAATTTTATTTTTGAAATTCGGTAAAAACTTTCATCATATAGCAAAGATACCATTGTATACGAAGGAAGAATGCAGCTCGGCGTATAAGCTAGTCAACATGTTGAAATTTATATAAACAGATGGTCATACAGTTGTTTTGAAAACCAGAATGGCATTCCAATTTTGAAAAAAAAAACATTTCTGAAGTCTGAAATTGCTTGTGCAATAAGTAAAACGTAACTTAACCAGGTGTATAATGCAGGTTTGTGAAAACACCTGATAAAACAAGGGAAGCATGTGGTTAAACCTCTTAAAGCACGTATAAAACGTACAAGGCATATTGCCTGCAGGCAGGTCAACATTACTGATTAATATATGGGATACTGCAATGACCAGTTTTGGACTAGGAGCGACTATCAACAAGCTATACCAAATCACTGGTCTTATTAAATCTTGGGTTGGATGTACCCACCCCGATGATAGCAGCCAAGTCAGGAATGGCCATGTTAAACAACCTTCTCTTAATCAAAACGCGTTCCTGCTACTGTTTATGCTTATGTCTATGATGAAAAATCTGCGACGAACTTTGAAACCTCAGGCGAACAAAATTTGTGTCGGTGCAATTAAGTTTTCTTCTCTTGCCTGTACGCATAGCGGCTCTGCGGCTGCTTACGTGTCTCAATAGTGAGCTTCAAGGCACAATGGATCTCGTAAATGATCGAAGAATGCCGACGTGTAGTGTGATTATCCGTCCAGAGTAAGTATAGACATGGCGCCTTTCGCTTCCACATAAAACCCTTGAAAGCAGTCGCGCAGCCAACAGCTTAAATTATTTTTGAAATGCATAGCTAGGAATGTTTTGCAAGGCCTTCTGTCAAATTAAACGAAAATTATTCGGTTAAAGAGCCATTTTTTGGAGGATTTTCACTTCCATATATATGTATATATACTTCGTGCGTTTCCTTGGAAGAGCGTTGTTGGCTAAATCCCTGCAATTCTTGAAAATTGAAGGCCATTGCCATGTTTTACCCTAGGCGCACATTCGTACACCATAATGCACGGATGGAAAAAGTGAAAACATATTCCGATTTACTTCACTGCGTCATGTAGCAGCCATCTAAGCAGTGATCTATTAAAGACACAGTAGGGTTAAGGCTTAATTAAATAGTGGTTGTTAATAACCGAATAAATATATATTGAACACCTTTTGCAGTTTTTTTATAAATAACTACCCCTTTTTCCGTTCAACTCGCAGTGCTTCTAGCTAAAAGGCACAGCAATATGGTTTTGAAAACTATTTCATACGCAGATTGTAGTTGGATACACCAGTATGCAGATGTTGTCCGCGATGTTGATCGGCCTTATGAAAATAATCGGTATGAAAATGCGTTATTCGGCAGTTGAGCGAATCACGCAAAAAGACAAGTGCTGATTTATTAAATAAAAAATAATTTCCCAGCATTCTGCGAAAGAAAAGTTAAACGTCAAAAAAATTCTCGTAAGGCCTTTACATTTATAAGGTACTGAGTAAATAAACTCTGCGCGTTGGCAGACAAATCTAGTGCAGTATTCAGGGTAAGGGGGGGAGGAGGAAACGGGGTCAACATCTGATCAGCATTAGGCCAGATGGTAAAAATGAGAGGTAAGCAACTGCGGGCTTTTGGATTAAATGGTCTCAGTCACGGTAACTACAGCACCACGACGAAGTTTTTTGGGCGCACAGGACCGGTCGGCGTAGACTGAATAGCTTGAGGCTACCTTGTAGATGACTTGTTAGGCCTTTTTGACATTCACGCGATGGTATGGGTCTACCAAGTGCATTTCCCTAACCACGCTGGAGTGTGTTCTCTTAATCCTTGGGACAAACGCCGACTCGTGTAAACAGCATATCCTGCTCTAATCGAGCATGTTAATGAATACGCACACCTAGATGTGGCCTGGGCTGGAAGGTTGTCCTTGATCTGTCCATATAGGATTGGCATAGTCGAGAACAGTACATGGCTGTTGTCTGATGGAAACGTGATTGCTTTAGCTTGATGTAAGTGTCTCCTGGCAAGTTTGCGTGATCCGTCACCTTGAAAAGGGACTCTGACGAATATTAGCTTCTTCTCTGCAATTAAAACTGAGGGCATTGGCAGCATTTCAGTCATGTTTTTAACGATAAATTAACTAGGATACCATTTTGTCGAAACATGCCTTCAACCGACTTAAGCTCTTATTTGATGCTGTAAGTAAAGCATACCCTTTTCGTTCTTTGCGTCAAATATCGTGCTGAATATGCTTGAAGTTTACCTGTACCGTAACGAAATGGATTTATTGCCAAACCATGTCTTCCTGTGATATATCATAAGCCGAATACTCCGATTTACCATTTTTTGCAAAAAATCATAAAGGAATGGGAGCGATCTGTATTTTTCTTCTTCTTTTGTAAACTTTATAGATAAATG
This sequence comes from Ligula intestinalis, assembly GCA_036362985.1. Lineage (NCBI taxonomy): Eukaryota > Metazoa > Platyhelminthes > Cestoda > Diphyllobothriidea > Diphyllobothriidae > Ligula > Ligula intestinalis. Next base: position 59,692,345 of record JAYGXS010000004.1, on the reverse strand, counting down.
TGACCGATTTACTGTATGATTTAAAAGAGACAATGGAAGATAAAGCCAATTTCTTCAAAAGAATGGTAGACTTGCATAAAAATTCCTCTTTTGAGTACTAAAAACCGCAACTTTTGGCTTTTTATTTCGTTATGATTTTCGCTCATTCAGCACGATGTTACCTTTTTTTCAAGAGATACACTCAAAATATTTTCAAAGCCGTTGAGGTAAGAAAAAGGGGATGTCAGTTTTAATTAACTAGCTATCTATTTGAAATCTCTATGGGGTTTTGCATAAAAAGTAAGCGTATGAATTAGATTATAAGTTGCGTGGGATTGTGGACGCGTTTGCAAGTCCCTAGATTCAGAAAATGTTATTCGATATGAACGTCAAACCTTTGTTCAAATTTCAAATATTTATGTTTATAAAGGATAGTCGATTTTCATATCAAAATGTGCTATCACTATGATAAAGCTAAATGGTTAGTATTTAAGCCGGCGGCCTGAGGATTATAATAGCTGACCATGGGAAGGATGTTGGCAGATCGAGTTGCCGGACATGCTTTGCCCTTCTTGCCTTGGGACTTAAATGAGAACATTTGTAGGCAGCCACATAGTAGTCTAATTACTTTACCATTTTCATGCCTTTAGAATAATACGGTTTCACAATATAAATTTGATAAATGCCTTTTATACATGTATTTTATTTGTTCTAAAATAATATATCTGTAAACATGTCATCGATATCAGTAAAAATGCCCAAAAATGCAACTTAAAAACCTATTTAAATACATTTTTCGTCATGTGTAGCTTTTTTGAAGTAGACTTAGTTGTGCGGTAACATGCGCTGTTCTCTGTTTGTGTGATCGCTCTCTTAATAACAACAAAGTTTGAGTTATTTTGTTTTATTTTGATTGACTCAAAACCTGGGACTCTTATTACATTAGATTGCGAGCGCAAGTTGAATCATAAGTGTCGAGTTCAAATTTAAGCTGTTTAAAATTAAGCATAATGTTTCTTAAGCTTATTAATTTCGATTATGCAAGCCTAGGAAGCGCAGAGTCAAAATATTACCGCTTTAAACTTTTGACCTCTCATGTGTTTTTTATGGCTAACCCGAAAGCACCTGCTATGGACAAATAAGCTGCTCTTAATAGAGGAGCAAAAAATTAAATTTTGTTGTAAGCTCAAAACTAAACGACATAAATTCACCAAATAAGACACGGTTTTTAATAAAATATTCCTTATGTCAACTCTTGTTCTCATACAAACTAAAAGCGAGAATAATTATCATATTATTTTTAAAAACGAGAGTATTTAGGGTCAAGAAATCATTCGATCAATCAAAGGATGGTAAGTTGCAATGCATTACTCTTCTACAAGAATAATTCATTCCATCAATTTTTTAAATTATTAGTTTGAAGTCGCTATTTTTTTGTCCGTAAAAAAGACGCCCTTTAGACGACTAAGTTTGCAAACATTGTGCATATAGTTGCGTGGAAATTTGCCAAAAAGATCATTTAATTGTCATAACGTAACTTGAAATGGTGTTAACAATAGTGCACCACCAGGGAATCTGAGGTTTTGTTTGCTAAAATTGTAAAGTTGAAGTTATAAGTTCTGCCATTTATTAAATTGATCACAAGTTTGATTGCTCAGTCAAGACAGGCTCACCTATCTTTTGTAGTTCAGCAACGCTGGTGCTCAACTCGGTTGAGTAAATTGGTCCTGTCCAATTTTGATAAAGAAGAAGAAGACGTAAAGGATAAAAGAAAAATCGTGTGCTGCTGATAAGCAGAAGCGCCAACACGTGGCACGACTTTAGTCTGCCCGCGAGTGCTGACAGGGACGAGATTTAATTAAAACAATGATGCTTTGCCCGCTAAGTGGTTCACAGCAGTCTGTGGGTGCTTGTTGTTGACTCAGACGCTGTATACGTGTCTCGTGCTGCGCAGCCTATAGATCATTACGCTTATTTCGTTATCGAGTGTGCTAATGGTTGAAGGCATACACACACTAATGAAGTAACGTCCTTTTTCACAGAAAGAGGAACCACTCGATAGGTCAGGAGATGATACTGCATTGTGTCATCTGTTGCCCAGCTCAAAATAAAAGTATTTAGGAGGATTTGTATTTAAATGGTCTGGTTTCCGCGACACAACTGCCTGCAGTCATAATTTCAGATCATTTTAACTGATTGGCAGACATTTTGGTACAATTTGTAGGCTAAAAAGTTCGTACAGAATTTGCATGTGGCCATATTTCACACAGTAGGCACAGCTGTAAATCACGGTTAGCGGTCAGGCACACTTATTCGACACCAGCTGGTGGATAGGCACTAACGTGTGACGATGAATGCGAGAATGTTTTATAAACGGCAGCCTAAATACGATTTGATCTCATGAATTGCCTAGCTTCTTCTTCCTCTCCCGGGGATAATGAAAGTCTTATGGACCTCAAATATTTGCACATACATTGAATATACATTTATCGGATGCTCTACCATCTTTCTCGTTTTTGGCATTTTTTATTGAAAAATGATACAGCTCACATAGTATTTCGCTAAAACGCAAAAAGTGTTTTGCTTTGGAAGGGTTACATATGCAGGGTTTAATATAAATTCATATATAATATCGTCAGGGGTGTTTTGATTGCAGCTTGATATTAGTTATCAATACGTTTTTCATTCCCGTTAAAAAGGTATCAAAACCAGAAGTTCAGCTTGAATTTAATTTATTTTCATTTATTTTTGACGCATTTAGGTATTTACACATATTTTTTTTTAAATGCAGAATAATTTTATTTTTAGCACATTATGTTATCTTTAAACAGTCTTTTCGGAAAAAAGACTGCCTATGTTAAATAAGGTTTTATTTCTGAGATATTTAACCCTATCAGCCCTCATATGTTTGTTTTTTGTTAGACAGTCTTAAAAGTCTGAAGATATATGATCAGTTTATTTATACTGTTCTTTATACCTGCAAGATAAGAGGAGGTAAAGATCGTAAGGTTTTTCCATGGAGTAACATACAATAAATGATTTACTAGGAATTTAAATGAACGAAAAAATTATATCTTCACTAAAATAAACTTTCAAAATCCACTTACATAATTTTTTGATGATCAAAACACATTTAAGAACTTGGATGCAAATTTCGTAAAATTAAGGTTTGATTTGCATATTTGCAATCCACTAGCAATTCAAGGTTTGAAGTACTGGTTAACTGAGTCACCTTTTTTGGCAGACGGGTAACAGTCTGAAAAAAAACTAATTAAATTTATTTCGACGCAAAAACAAATATTGGAGCAACCATTTTAGGGCGGATATGCGAAACCTCAAAGATCTGATTCAAAAACTTAATTATCTGCTTTCAGGACTTATTGATGTCTAGCTTAACGTGAATTCAATTTAAAAACAACCTTTTAGGTAATGCAATTTTCAGGATTTTTTCAAAGTGGCGATCACGATATTAGGTTAAAACCAGATGGTTTGTATTTTCCAAAAATATAAATGATTTACTATTTAAAAAAGCATTAAAAATAAATCCAAATCTAATATCTGGTGATGTTTTCCAGAAAACGTTTTATATAATTTGGCTAAAGTTTTGACTTCGAATTCCTATTTGTTATAACTATTATAAAAATGCCATAGTGGTTTAAATTACCATAAATGTGTCATATTTTTGTCTTATAATGGCTAATGCTTAATAGTGATACGAAATATTGTGGTTGAAATTGATGAACTTTAAATTATATTGACGATTTAGTAACATAACATATGAAAAACGCTCCATTGGCTTAATCGTATTCACTTAGGTTTGATCTGCTCGTAACCAACGGAAGTTAATCTATGAAAAGTAAACTTATTTTAAAGAGATGTATATGCTTGACAATTTTTTACGTCATTCTCATAAAATGGTGATGTTAAGTCATAAATCATTGATCCTTTTTGCCAGAGTCGAGAACTGTTAACGGCGTTTGTCCTCTAGTGGAATAGTCTGATTGTCCTTACGAGAGAATTTGTAATTTTGTACTCTAAAATCACCATAGGCGAAAATAAATTGACCACTCTTCACTGTGGTACAAACCTTAATTTACTGCTGCAAACATTTCTGAATATCCTTTTAACACTGCTCTTAATTTGGAGATGGAACATGCTGCATCTTCTTCGTGTGGACATGTGTTCTTCAATAATATACCAAAGATTTAGAAAATGATTTCAGGTAACATATCTGGGAATCTTATAGGTCTTCTGCAAAGTGGAAGCCTATGCCTCTTGAGGCGATCTTCTTCGATTATCGCTGACAGTTAAATGCACACTGAAAAATGCTTTCTATGTCCTGTTGCCCGGAACTTGAGTATATCGCTTCTCAGCAGGTCCGCTGAGTTCATTAATGTTATGTACATGATACAATTCTTAAGCTAAAAAGCACAGTCACACATCTTATGTCATCTACTGTAACTTGCTACCTGATGTGAATCATTCATTTCACGAAGCTTTGAACAGCGAAAGCATTAGAAATCAAGCAGTGTCAAATGTCATTCTCTCAGTTCAGCGCCGTTTATCCTACAAATCGGATGCTTTTTCTTTTCTGGCACTCGGCAACGTGTCACGTGTGCAAGCTGCCATGGACAGTGGTTTTTACTTACCTACCACATTCTCTAATGGCAGTAAAAGCTGCCTTGTGGGAGCAGGCCAGTAAGGAATATCAAAAGTGGGTAAAAAGACTCATGTGAAAAATTATTCCCAATTCAATAGTTTTAACTCGCAAGCCATGCTGCAAGGCCTTCAATGCCATCATGGTGGCTTTGCAACTTAGAATATAATTGGACACTATTTCAAGCTGCATTTGCCTTCAAAAGTTGCATTTTGAAAAAAAAAAAAACCATTCCTTAGAGACCCAACACTCATTTTACAATAGGCACTAAAAAACTGCCAAGTTTCATGAGGAAAATTGACTTGGTAATCAAGTATATATTTTGTCACATACTTCTGTTTCATTGAGAGGATTAAATCCTGGCAAAGGCTCTTAGCAAGCAAAATCGCTATTTTCTTAGATTAATTTAAACAAATGGGCAATGCTTGTGACGAAATTGTAAAAATTCATATATGGAAGGCAATTTCTAAGATATTACCTAAAACAGAACCAAACGTTATATAAATGTACACTTTGCTACGGAGGGCCTCTAAAATAATTTTAAAGATGTAAGGTTTTCCCTTCAAGAACTGGAAAATGTTGTTCTTAACCTTTTGTAGATGCAAATGATGCCAAGTTCAAGAAAGTGCATTTAATTTCAGAAATAAAATCGATTTGCGTTTTAAAATTATGCTTTGCTAACCTGTGAAGTTCGTTTTGTACAAAATACGGTAAAAAAACGTTTTGATAGTATTTTTTACCGCTTCAACCTAGGAAACTCATAGTGATGGTTACATAACGTAAAGCTAACGCAAAATAGCAGACGTTATTTTTTTCGACAATAGTTTGATGTTTTGAGGGATTTCAACATAATATTTAGATGGCCATCTTCATTAACACTTATATCCAAAGCTCGTTTATATCGGAAAATGGTGTTTATATATACCTTATTTAAAACATTTTGTATAAGCGTTGAACAGAAGATTAGTTAATGGAATAAAACCGAAGACCCTAAAAATGTGGAAAATAATACTGGAATATAAAGGATAATATTAAATTACAAGTTATCCATTCATAGTGATTTGCACATTTGTATGTAGAAAGTGGTTACGTAAAGTTTTCAACTTCAGAAAATATTTCAATAAATGGTTCTGGTTTATAGCTATTTTTTTGCGAACTTAATGATTATCCTGAAAATTGTATTTTTCAAAGAAACAATAAGTACATCTGACACTTCTTTTCAGTTCTAAGTATGCTTAATGTTTTTCATTATTGTTTTTACATGTTCGTAAACACACTAACGCCTGTATGCGCGTAATCGTAAAGCGTTTACAAAGTGGGACGATTATTAAGCACAAACTGTATATTTAGTATGAAGGATATTTATGGAATGCAATATGTGGGGGTTCTCAGCGTCCGCGACGATAAACATTTCTGGCCAAATAGTCCGATATTGCTAAAGCGAAATGTATTTGGCAAGCCAGGTTATAGCTGGCAGACTGCTGCCAATTCTGCATGCTATGCTAAATATTTTCTTAATTCTCTGCCACTTTGAGGCAAATATAATTGCAGTGAAGGTACCAAACCAGTGATATCGAGGATAAACGTCTGCTCAAGGTGAGATAAGGTCGCCAGGAATGCTAGCAAACAAGTTGATAATGAAGACAATGTTTGGACACACTTAAGACTACTAAGGTAGCAATAACCAAGAACAACAGCATTGCTACTACAAAGTGAAAAAAATGCTCTGAAAAATTGTGTTTGGAAAAATCTTTGCCATTAAATTCAATTTTATTTCGTGCTTGAACTGATAATGGGCACGGCCTGGCATCAGAAGACTCACGTGAATGGAATGCAGTATGCTTAAAAACAACATATCTTTCCTCTCGAAACACCACCTCTATTGAAAGCAATACAGACAAGGACATTCTATCATCCTGCTGATAATCAGCACCACTGTCTTTACCGCCAGTCGTGTTCCACCTATCCTTGTGCTTCAATTTGTCACGTTACAAGCATCCACCACAAAAGCCTTATCAAGAGTTCCTTTTGCAGTTAACGGGTTTACTTTTAGCCGTTGAAAAAATGTAGTCTAAAGCAATGGGCTGGAAGATATCATATAATAACAAACAATAACATAACATAACAATAACATAACATGCAGTTACAACCATTTAAAAATTGGAAAAAGACTTATGCTAAAAACCGCAATGAGAGCGTCAAAATACATTTCAATAAGTAACACTAGGAATTTCGAATTAACCACAAATCAGGGAGGTTTATAACTAAATTGAATGAACCCACTTTAATAAAGTATGAGTCGCCGCAATTAACTGCAAAAAGAGTGCACCGACAACAAAGGCAAAACCATTGAAAAATTCGAATAGCTCCAAGTCATCAATCTCATATCCAAAAAGTGCTTAGAAATTGTTATTATAGAAGCTTTGCACACCAAACCAGTTATTTAATCTTCTATTGATGTTGTTGCCGAGGCAATGCTAAAAGTAAAATGGTTCAAAAAATATAAATGAACACAGACGCTTCTTATCCACAAGGCATTCTGTAAAATACAGCTTGACGAAGAATACCAGGACAGGAATGTTGCTCCTTTACTGGCAAAATAAGCTATCAAATATATAATCATCTTAAAACGGGGGTAGTCAAAATGTCCATGAATGGGTATGGACAATTGTTCTAGCGTAGCCATGCGACATAAGTTAGCATAGCTCAATAACTGATTGAAAAGAAGAGAAATTCAAAAGAACATAATGAATAATTAAACTGGAATTTTTGTAGGGATTCTATGAAAAAAAATACTTCAAAAGAGGTTATTGTTTCCTACAATGTGCGCTTGGTTTTTGCTAATGCTTCTTGCTAGTACCTATCTTCTCAAAGAATAAGTGTAAACAGGTAAGCAAGACCCTAATACCGAAAAGGAGTTTTGTCTGGCAACAACTGCGCGGCATAGGTTTGTCATACTTTTTTGAGCTTTAGTATAAAAAAGACACCACTTAGATAAATGGCACGGTATGCGATATGGAAACCAATACGTTATTTAAAAAAACTTATTATTTATTGCTTATTTTCATTCATGTTGCGTGCAAGAGTTTATCATACCGGAGACATGGCTTTTTAAGTAACAATTCCGCTGCCAGAATACGTCAGCACGATACCAATTGAAATATTTAATTTTTTATTAAATCTTCGACTGACCACTGCACATATTAGGGCAAATGTTTTGTTGCCCCCTCAGAACTTCATAAGTTTTCAAACGACTAAGATGAACTTTTCTTAGCTTTAAGGGGACGCGCAATTCACCGCAAATGCTTTGAACCACTCACTACAGTGAGGATTGATAACATAAATGTAGGTATTATTTCGAAGACCGTAATCTTAGATATAACAGAGTGAATTTAGCTTTTTAAATATGCAGTCTTTTATCCGTCCATTTGAGGGAATGTTTGCTAACATTTCTCTAGTAACCACATAACTACCAAATTCGTGGATGCAGTATTAACAGCTTTAATGTCGACACCCAATGCCCGGAAAGATTAAACTAAATTATCCGGTATTGGAGCCTAAAAACTTAATAAAAAAGTCGATATTCATTTGTGTCTTTTGAACTGCAAATATAAACCAATAAAATTCGTCTACTTTTGAGTATTTTTATTTATTATGTAGGCAGTATTTAGAACAATGTTGAAGTCTAAACCTTTATGCTTTTTGCATTTTTTAAGACGCAAAGTTCTCATGCCAACAAGACAAGTTCTTTTTGGAAGTATATTTCGATAAAATAACAGACTTTGCATCGTATAATTCAGAGGTAATATAAACACCTTTCCATATCTGCGGACAGCGTATTTACGTTTTTGGGGGGAATTCCATGCTGTCGACCCGTATAGTTTACGTAAATGCGACAGCAAACAATTAGAAGACTTGCCTCAGTAACTGTAGTTAGCTGCTATGTTGTTGAATAATGGGTCGTTAGATAATGGAAACCCATCATGTGCACTTTGAGGCCATCATTAAAGTCATGGCAAATATGTCACTGACAGCATAATAGGTCCCTATTTCAGGTTGCAGTTCTCTTTAATAAATTACTCTTATAAAAAGACCATTTTCAAGAGACTTAATGCCCACTGTATGCTTAAGCACTAGAAGATGTGGGTTTCTTGGCGGCCACATAGGAAAAAATACTAGGGAAAATAGTCCGAAAAAGCACAAATCAAATATTTAGTAATAAATCAAACCATATCATAAGGCCTACTGCTGATTATGCAACATGCTTGTATAATATTCTCTGAATTATTTACCCTCCTGAAACAGAAATACTTGCCATGCAGACGCAGAAGCAATGGAATCGATAACGGATGTCTGTTCAAGGGATAATGCAGTGCATGAAGTTGTCCGGTATATTAGTAGTGAAGTTGGAAATAGCGACAACTTATGGACACGCTAAGACTTTACTAAGATCAAACGAGATATCTGGAAGAACAAAGAGGAGGTATGGGAGACGTGAAGAACATGTATCATCACTGGATCGGTAATCATCAGTATCACCAAGGCCAACAAAATAGCTATTACCAACGTGAAAAATACTAGAAAAAATTAAAGATTTGCAAAGAGTACACGAGTAATCTAAACATGAAACAGTGCCCAATGGATGGGGCCTAAACGAAATGCATTATCTATACAATCAACAGGTTCATTTCCTCTAGAAACGCCTCCTCCTTTGGAAGCAATACAGACAGTGACCCTCATCAGCCTGTTAATCATCACCGCCGCCACCTTTGCCGCCAGTGATGTTTCCACCTTTATCCTTGCTTTATTTTCGTAGGAAACGAGGATCGATCACGAAAGCATAAAAAAGGGTTTTCCTTTGCTGTCTACATTTTCCTATGGAAAATCAAATTTAGTACACAGCAGTAGGCTAGGCGACATCATACATAATAAGCTCGCCAAACATTTACAAATTGAAATTTGACTAGTAAGCAAAAGGCAATGAGAATGCCAACAAACTCATCATTAAGGAATACTGAGAATTTTGAACAAGTAAAAAGCAGGAGGGGTTTATAACTAAGGTAAATGAGAAAAATTAAATAAAGGATGAATCACCGCAATTCACTGCAAGTGAAGTGCCACGAAAACATGGGCAATACCGCATGAGAATCTGCAGTTCTCTCACTCATCAATGCCACATTCAATAAAGTCTTTGTAGGTTATTGTTTGCGAAGCTTGCCCAACCAATCGGCTATTGAGTGCTCTGTAGATGTATACGCCTCATATCATAGTAATAACATGATAAATTGTTCCGGAGAAAATGCTAATAAAAATGGCTCAGGTACTTCCATATGACAATGGACGATTCATTGTTCAAATTGCATTCTGTGAAGTACAACTTTGACATAGAATATAATAATCGGACTATTGCTACTAAATTGTCAAAATAAACTTTCATCATGGTTACATACTTAAAAAAGGGTGCTTGAAACTTCTATGAAAGTACCGTGAATAAGTAGGGACACTGTGTGCAGCTTAGCCCTACGACAAATATAAGCAATGACCTATAATTACTCAACATAAAGCGGAAGAGATAGATGTGAACTGTAAAAAAAGACATTTCCACTTAAGAAAAAGACCTAAATTTAATAATGCAACCATTTTTTTGGGTGTCCATGGAATAACGCTACAGCTGGAGCCTTGTTTTATCCGCCAGGTGCTTTTTTGCCTTTATCGTATGGCTTCTCTGCTTAAATAATTTATACTTGATTGAAAAATTGATTTCAGACCACATATCTGAGAAGTTAATAAGGCCTTCCGAGGGGTAGAAATCTGCACCACCTTAGCCAAATCCTTCGAAAAGGTTGGAAAGTGGAATGCTTCTTCTTGCCGGGAATGTGTTTATTTCGCTTTTCAGCATTCAGTTTTGTCAGGCCTACCTCTTTTAACGCCGTAGCTCTACCACTAACGTCGCAATTTGATATTCATGATAAAAATCGTCAGCTTGAAGGCCAGCCTAAACTCCAATACTATCTGCTGGAAATTGTTTCCACACGTGAATCATTCGTTCCAGGAGGGTTTTTAACACGTAAAAAATTAGCAGTGAAGCGGCATCGAATGCTTTTTTCTAAGTCGCATGCCTTATATCCAATAGCTTGGCCGCTACTTCTACTTTTGCAAGGCCCTGGCAATGTGTCACCTGCGCAAGTTTCCATGGAAAATGGTTTCTACCTTCCTCAGTGTATAATCACACAAAGAGCTGCCTTATGGCAGCAGGCCTATAAGGTGTCTCCGAAGTCGATAAAATAAGCAGACTCGTGTGAAAACTTATTCTTACTTTCATAGTGGAAACTCAGCTTGTGCGTTAAAGCTATTATTACGGTCCTGGCAGCTTTGGAACTAAGATAACCCTATTTCAGGCCGTCAACCCCTTTCAAAAAGTGCGTTTATAAAAACACGGTCTTTAGATACCGCATGCCCACTGCATATTAAGTATGAAGGATTTTTAAGGACTACACTGTGTGTGGAGGTTCTCCACATCAGCAGCAAAATAAATTCTGGACTAAGTGGTATGATTTTGCAGAAACCAAATAGTTCGCAATTAATCAAACGGGGCCCTAGGGCTGACTGCTGTTAATGTTATGTGCTAGCTCTAATATGTTTTTATTTCTATGACATTCTGAAACAGACAATAGTTTGATGAAGACGTGTTACCACTGGAATCGATGACGAACAGCTTTTCCAAGGAACGACAGCAGAAAAGTCAGAAATAGTGACAATTAATGAACACCCTGAAGACGTTAGTAAGGTACTAGCAAACCAAGCAGGATATCTTAAAAGACACAAACCCAAGATACGGTGGCTCGATGATCATACATAACAAGCGGGTCAGTCATCATCATCATCATCATCATCATCATCATCATCATGATCATCATGATCATCATCATCATCATAATCATGCAAGCCAGCATATTATTTATTTAAAAAGTGAAGAAAGATGCAGGATAATATCAAATATGTTGCACAAACTACGCGAGTAATTTGAGTCTGATGTCGTGTTCAAATTGACAACGGAAACAGCTCAGCATAATTGGGCTTATGTAAACAGAATGCATAATCTATACTCTCAACATATCTCATGCTTCTGGACACCACCTATTTTGGAAATAATACAGAAATAGAGCCCCTTTCCTCCTGCTGATCATAACTGCCGTTGAGTTTTCTTTGATTCAGCTTATTCCCCTTTTTGTATACTTAAGTTACGAGGATCGAACACGAATTTACTCTGCAATAAAAACGTCTACACTTAGATATGGAAATAAGGTTTTCAAACCTAAATAAACAACACAGAGTCATAGAACATAGTACGGCAAAACATTTATAAAGCACATTCGACTATTTTAAAGAATGCCTTTTATAAGGCCAACACGCTGGTCAGAAAGTCACGCTAGAAATTCGTGAAAAACAAAAACTTAGAATGGTGTGCACTGCGTTTTGAGTGCCATAGCAACATGGGAAACAGCGTATGAAACTTATTAGTCCTCTCATGCATCAATGTTTTATCCAGTTATGTGCTTTAAAGTTGTTTTCTGAGAGACTCGTCCTATTTAAATGCACATTCATTGTATCATAGAAATTCCACGATAACGTTTTGGAGAGACACTGACAAAAATGATGCGGGTTAAACACTTCCAAGTGACAACTGATGATCAACTGTCCACATGTATTATCTTAAGCATAGTTATGACCTAGAGAAACATCACTAAACTTTCCTTACCTAAATGTCAAAATGCTCTCAAAATACTTGCTACGCGTAGGTGGGCTGGCTTGAAACATTGATCAAAGTACTGTGAGTTGGCAAAAAGACTGTTTCTATTTTAGCCCTACGACAGAAATCAGCATGGATCGGTTATCACTTAAAAATTCCTAATGACCCAAAAACAACTTTGCAGCTAATTAATTCATTCACGAGAGTTAACAGTTGAGCCTTTTAAAATGCTAAAGTTCAAACAAAGACGGGATTAAGGTACCGTTTCTGTGAAAAAAAAGTTCTCACAAAGATATTCTTCTCAAAAAATTTTATTTCTTGTTAGTACCTCGAACAACGAATGAATGATAGGGAGAAACATCCGAAATGTTCAAAATTAGTTTTGTTTAGAAACGGCTGGCAAGCAAGACGCAAATACAGGTCTAACTTATGGGCACACTAACAATAAGATAGTAGAGACATTTATACGTTATTAAGAAAACTTATTAATATAATGCTTATTTTCATTCTTCTTTTATGCGAGTGTGTATGGATTGCCCTTTTTGCCTGTCTTACGTTCATACTTGTGACATATCGTTTAAAATCACAGTTTTGTTATCAGAACTTTTCAGCACGATATAAAGTGAAATATATAGTTTTGTATTAAAATCTTCGATCGACCAACTGACATATAAGGACATACAGTTTGTGCCTCTTCAGAACACTTCCGGCTGTCAAACGTCATAGTGGAGCTCCCCTATATTCCAGTGCACGTGCAATCCACCACAAAAGGGGTGAAACACTCACTATGGTGTTAAATTATAACATAAATATAGGCGTTATTTACGAAATCATAGTGGTAGATAGAACAAAGCAAAGTTCACGTATAAGTAATGCAGGTTTTTATCTGTAATTTTGTGTTAAAATCTTCCTGCCTAGCTCTATTAATCACACAACTACCAAATTTATGGGTACACAGTTAACATCCCTAATGCCGACACTCAATACCCACAAAAGTTAAAACCATATTATCCGGTAGTGGCGAAACAATAATTGGTTTTGCATAAAAAACAAGTATATACTTGCGTCTTTTGAACTGAGAATATGAACGAATAAATTTCATCCATTCCTTAATATTTTAATTTATTATTTAAATGCAAAAATCAAAAATATGCGAGGTCCAAATGATTGAAGGGAAGGCAGGAAGACGCCCTCTGGGACCAGTAGTGTATTTTTCTGACGTTTTGGACTCTCACCCAAGGCCGTTGTCAAGGAATGGAAACGTACAGCTCACTGCGTGATTAAGTCAGCTCTGCCGGGGTTGGCTTTGGTTTTCCATTGTTCGCTCTGCTGCGAGTGACCTTGAGCCCTGACATTGCTCGCGCAACGCGAGATATGCATCTGGGAGATCAATATGCCTATTGATAGAGTCCGCGTGTGGATGCCCTGCCTCCTGCAAGAGGCGTGAGAGTCGGTCGTCCGACTGACCCAGTATTCTCACCTGTACCAAATCAAAGCCGTGCCCTGGCATGGATGTGTGAGCGGCTACAAAAGAAAGCTCGTCATTCCGTGCCACGGCGAGTTCGTGCTGATGCATTCTCGTGAGCACCCGTTTGCCGGTTTCACCAACATAATTGACTTGACCACATAGGTAGTCGATGTGGTAGATGACACCGGACTTTTTTTTAATTGGTACTGGGTCTTTAGGTCGCATAAGTTGTCTGCGGATTGTTGTTCTGGCCTGTGAGCAACACCAATCCCAAATTAGCTGCCCAGTCGAGCGAATTCTTCGGATACACCAGCAAGATAAGTTATTGCTCGCCAGCGTGTCGGTTCTGGCCTTCCTGTTGGTTTTCTAAGTTTGGCCCCTCGCCTGCATTTTTCGATGAATGCGGCAGGATAACCATTCATTTTGAAAAGTTTCCGCAGATACTTGACTTCGGCCTTCTTGTAGGCTGGTTCGCTGCAGTGGGTTTCTACCCGGCGATATAGAGTTCTCACGCAGCTGCGTTTGTGCGTGGCGGGATGGTTGCTGAGGTAACTCAGAATACGTGAAGTATTTTTGGCCTTTCTGTAAACTGTTGGGCCTTTTCTGTACACCAGCACGTCAAGGAACTATAACTATAACCTTTATTTAAAAAACTATGGATATTTGAAGCCATAGTGCTATTTATTTTTCGTTTGGCGCAAATCGGACGTGTCATAAGTGAGTTTTCGTCTTAAAAACATATTTTAATGCGGTAGCATGCACCACCTGGTATAATATAGATATATAAATGGAGTAAAATATCGGTAGAAAGCGTATTTTAGTTTTTTTGTGCGGGTTTTATGTTCTCGACTCGAATGGCCTACGTAAATGCAACAGCAGTCATTTCATAGGCTGCCATAAATAAATCTAATAAGCTGTTATTTTTTAAGTGTGTCGTCAGCGGTGAATAGCGTTGCACGGACTGAGGATGCCGGCTTGGGAAATATGAGGATGCTTGACCGGGAGGATCGTCAGGGGATTACTTCGGAATATTTATGCATGTAGCGCATCGATTAAGCTTCCAGTCACACTACTCTAATATCAGAGTCAATGCTCTAAGTCTGCTCCTGGTATTTCAGATGATTCTTTAGAAAACTGACCACGTATCTGTTTTACTGGTTAACCTATAAGATTGAGTGAGCTCTCTTTAAAGTAGACTATGCATGCCATTACCTTAGGGGCTGAAGGATGGCACTTGACATAGATATAAATAAGGTTAGTATTGAAACCTTATCGGCAGATGTCTGTTGTCAGTCCATCATCACCGACTTTTGCATGCTTGCATTTAAAAACGAGCGGGTTATCATTGTTGCCCCCTTAAGAATACATTAAATAGTTTTAAAATATCATTGTGAGTCCAATGCAGTGGCTTGACTTCGCCGGATTTCGCAATACCAGAGTTGTAATTTTCCTATCCAAGCAATAGGTATAGCTGCATAGTTTGCGTTCATCCTCCTTAAATTTTCGTCTTCCGAGTGGGCCGGACAGTTGTGAGCCCATTAGGGATCCTTGCTTTGTTTGTGAATTAAAACAAGGTATTGACAGCGTTAGAGGGTTTAAAATTTTGCAGAACATGTTGTAATGCAGTTTTATTCAAGTCAAGTAGTCGCTTAATAAGCAAATCATGAAGACAAAATGGCAACAAAGTCAAACAGTAACGAGGACTTATCAGTAGCTCTTTTGACGCCTTTCATCTGCTGAGGAAATGCCTGACAGTTTTTGACGCTAGACTACCATCCGTAAGTGAAATACGTCTTATGCGTGTATAAGCCTTTGGAGAGGTTGTATCTAAGCGATCCAATTAGCGATATTATAATAATCAGTAGCATCTCTGCGAAGCCAAATGCGTATGATCTCCCGTCACTGAGATCCAGGATGCTGGAGTCGTCGGATATTATAAGCTTTAGTCTAACGACATACGTTAAGTTCTTTACAAATGTGTCCACTTCATTCTTCGAGTCCTCAGCAAGTAGTGTGCAGGTTTTCTTGTCACAGAATACTTTTTCAGCCCTTTTGAGGCACTGAATCTTTTACTTCATGACAGAAACACCATCTTTGTCAGCTGGAACAACAACTACACTGTTATCAGTATTCAGAGACTGTCATCCCTTTCATTCCTCATTGGACGGACTTGGCGCCGTTTCTATTGTCAAAGGAGGCTAGGGACGCAGCGGTGTATATGTACACGCCTTACTCTAAACAAACAGGTTTTTAGGAGAGCTTTAACGATCAAAACCAGAAGCTGCAGGTTCTTACTTTTACGGTTCAAATAGCAAGCTAAATATAACGGTGCAGTAGTCTTATTGGAACCATCAACAACTCTCGTAAGCGGGTTGTCCTTGTTTCTAGAACAGGAGGGATCGCAGTTTTAAATAAAAATAATCGTTGCCACCATCCGCCAAAGAAGACACAGGAGAAGGTACGAGGACATGGACCGTTTTTTGAGACAGACGTTTTGGACGCTCTCTCGGATCTATCGTCAGAGTAACTGAGATGTTGTTCCTGGTCGCCGGGACCGTTGCATTCTTGCAGCGTGCGGGTTACTATATCCGCGCTCGACGCACGACTTTTGACCTGCCTATTCAGTGTTGACTGGCCGTGAGTTTGATCGCTGGTGAGCTCGTGTGGCTGCTCACATTTCGGCTGTCACAAGTCAGCGTACTGGCTGACGTGCTTCTCGTCGACTGACGAAGTAATCAGTTGTTCCTGCCCGCCTGAGTAGATCTCAACCTCGTGGGCACGGTGGTGATGTGGTTCCTGGACGGCCTCTCCACTATTACCACTGACGTTGGTTTTATTCCACACTCGGGTTTATTTTAACTTTCTAATGGCTTTTTTTGAACTGACTCGAGCCTTGCGCGCATGGCTTGGTAGGCGAGATTGAGGTGTATGACTCTGTTGCGTTTGCCAGTCGAAGACCAACTTTCCAGCAGCAATCTAGCTATTTTTTCATTGGCTTGGACAAGGACCCTTGCTTTGTCAAAGGCAAAGACGTGATTCTTCTGCTGTGCGCGGTCATAGACCATAGACAGCTAATACTTGCAGTTTATTGCCTGTTGGTGTTCGTGCAATCTTGTGCTTAGGCGTTTGCCCGGTTCACCAACAGACTATGCATCGCAGTCATGACATGGCATGCTGTAAACCACACCTAATTGTTCTGTCAACGGTAGCTGGTCTTTGTGCCGCATGAGGTGCTGCGTTATGGTTGACTCCGGCCAATGAGCCACACCGATCCCGAATAATTTCAGAATTCTAGCAGCTGCCTCTGATACATTCTTCCCGTAAAGGATTGTAAGCCAGCTGTCTTTTCGACAGCTCACGGTCGGGCCTCTTTACTAAAGATTAGCTCATCTGCTGAACAATTACATGTGTGATGGTGTCATTTACCAGTTTAAAGCCTTTTCCAAATGCTAGTGATGAAACGCGCCTGCTCCTAATCCACTCCATACCTTATAATTAAGACACTAACAACCGAAAGCCATATTTCACGACAAGGGGCATTCCAGTATCATTCGGTAGCGTGGGCTTGAAGCGAAAAGACTAGGTAATGATACCATGAGCGCGAAAGTGGAGCTGAAGCTGTTGATACAAAGCACAAAGGTTTGTCTAAAAGGCTGACTGACTCGCGTCCACCTTAAAAAAACAACTATTGAGCCATTGTCAGCCTAGTAAACTGAACTATCTCCGCATTCCGAGACAGGTGACCCACAATCACAACATTAACATTTTCGTCCATAACTTTCGGCAGCTATCGTAACACGATTGTTGCCATCATCGCATGGACGTCAGTCCGCAACCGACAGGACGTCCGTTTCACAGTAATTCAGACGTTTGTCCTCTCACCAACAGATCGCTTATGTGCTACTTCATCTGCTGCTGGCTGTGATATGATGTAAATTATGTTTCACTATGCAAAAATAATTAAAGATGGTAGGCATGTGCAGACTTGACTCCTACGCAATTTTGTTTGGATGTTGTTAACTAGGTGGATTCATGTACATGATAATCTGACCAACTGTTTAAAAATACGGCTCTCTATGTTTATCAGAGCGCACACATTCAACGCTTGGACTGCCAGCCACTATCGGACTTTCCTGTGATATAAAAGGCGACTGGATGCAATTATGAAGCGCTCAAAATGACTGCATTCCTAACAATCCTCCTCGGTCTGCTAATCGTCAGCTCAGTTTCAGGTAAGATTTCTACACCTAGTTGTACTTTTTTCTTTATATTAAAACAACCTTGAGCAGAACGAGGATCGAGTACACTAGGGCCTCTTATATCAAGTTGCAAAATTAGTGACTTACTTCTTGTTAATTACTAAGCTTTTAAATCGCGTTCTTGCCATTGTATTATCCGCGGCAAGTCTCTCATAAACGATCCTTGATATCCCAATAAAAACAAACAAGCCCAGAGTATATAGTGCAGTGAACTTTACCATAGCCCTCTTTTAAATACTGATACTCAGATGACATTCAAAATTAAATATACGTGTGTAAGTTAAAAGAAAAATTAGCAGAAAAAGGACAATAACATTTTGAATATGGAAAGCTATGTTAACATTGTCTTTGTCAGCATAGGATTTGGTTCTCGAACGCTTTTGAGGTGCAGACTCTATCTATGTGGGGGCATGATATATTTTATATAGCTTAAAATACACATCAAATTTTTTTCGAAATGAATGCCATATTTTTTCTTCATGAGGTTCCCTTATTCCTGCAACATGCTGACTTTTGCGAAAGATTGCTATTCACGAGACAATCTGCATTGAATAAGGATGTTATACTCATAACCATTTAGTCTTTTCTCATATCGTGCAGTCATGCCAGCTTTCTAATGAGCTTTCTTCTGAAATAAAGTATGAACTGTATGTACTAAAGCATCTGGAATCTAACAACTTCGGTATTGTAAACTGACTGTGCAAGCTGAATATCCTAAGTAACCAAAGTAGAATACACCAGATTGCTATCATGCACAGTTAATTAATACTATTGGCCTTGTCATCGGAATTTCAAGAAGGTTTGGGTTTTTTAATCACCATCATGAATTATAATTGCAGCAATAGCGCGAAGATTTCTCCATAAAAGTTGCGCTTTTAAGCCATCAAGGACCCCGCTCAAACCAAAAAACATAGATGAGCTTGCACAGATTAATTTCACTTGCCTGATAATTTCTAATTATTTTGCGCTCACAAATTATCCATAGAATGCAGTGCTCACTTCCATTTTAGCAATTATGACAAAAACAACCTTTCAAACATGCTGCTAACGTCATGCATTGGCATGCAATACAATGATTCAGAATGTTTAGCATCAGATTTATAGCAATTCATGTCTACTTTTTTGTCAAGCATTTTTTATGACATATTAAAAGTTCTTAGTAAGAGCTTCTGTTTTAGAAGGCAGACTTTGCCAGAAGGAGGGCGAAGTCTGCACCAGGAGCGTCTTCCAGAGGTGTTGTGGCCGGCTAGTCTGCGAACTGAGCAGTCCAGGGAAGGGCAAGTGCGTGCGATGCTTAAACTCCGAAATGTCCTGTTGGCGCAACCGGGACTGCTGCAGTAAAAAGTGTACGTGGTTTAAATGTCAATAGGTAACACTCCTACTGAATACATTGATGGAAAAAAGAGCTATTTGGTAAAATAGATACTTTAAAATCTACCCATTAATCTGACAATGATTGTTACCTCTACCATTCATGTTAAATTTGCCAATAAATACTTATTGCGGACCTTCGTCTTCCTCTTCTATGGAGGATGGTAAAAACGATACTAATATGTGCTTTGCTACTCTCCTGTTATCTGCTGCCGGGAACCAGCAGTATATTATTTGCGGTTAGGTTGGGTGTATTTATCGGTACATTGTTTCAATCAATCATGTTTTGTTTACCTACAACCGACTGCGCAGTTTGGAGACCCTAACATCACGTTAGTGAGGCGCTTCTAACACGAGATGTAATAGAATTTACGTAAAACGCCAGCAGATTGCGAGACATTAGCCCAACGCGACGGGACGCATGTTCGAGCCTCAAGATTTGAATAACCTGGGGCTAAAAATTAGGCGCCAAGTCAAATCAGACCGGGCAGCCCGTAAGGCAATAGGTGAGCACCCAATAATTAGTGTAAATATAACAAATCACGTTAGCAGTACAATCAGGACGTGGCTCTAGATGCGGGACATTGGACTTCTAATCTATGAGGTTACCGAACCAAGACTCAGATGTTGGTTGATCAACAGTTGTGTATGAAAAGCCTGTAGCTGCTAATAAACTTTTATCATAGTATTTAGGATGAATTCAGAGATAGTAACTGATGGGAAAAGAACCTTTGAAAAAGTCGAGTAGTCTGCGAAAAGAATGAGAATTAAGGGTTGAACTTATCGCACTATACTTGGCTATGGAAAATAGGTTAGATTGATGCGCTGAGTACCAAGAAAGTGTTAAAGCTACGGGAATCCTGTTGTGATAGATACTGCAGGCGAGAGGAGGAATAAGAACAGACTGCTTTTGTGTCGCGTGTCGGAGATAGGGAGGATACAAAGACCTTGAAGGTCTTCTTGGTCAAGCACGGATAACCACCTTTTGCTTAAGAAACGGCGCACGCTGGGAGACCGTACACACAGACCTTCGTAGTATACAATCAGATCGACTTGGCCGTTGATGCAATGTGTGACGGGGAACTTATCTTCTAGAAAGTCTTGCGCCAATTTTGTGTTGACTGTGGTGGCCACTTTAGTTCACTTTACATACACATGATCAAATTAAACAGGACAACGAGCATGTGACTCTATAAGACGATAATTAGACTCCTATTCCGCAGGTTGGACGTTGGAGACTGGGGTTTTGTATCATTACCGGCTGGACATGTCTAGCTTCTGAATATCAGTAAGCTAGAAATGGTCATTCAATGTGGTAGGTCTTTGTCGGTAACGTCGTTAAGCATTTATCAGATCAATGTGCTGCATACTAACATATACCTATATATACATTATTGCGAGTCCTGCAAGCCTAAGTTTGCAAATGTTTGATTATTTCTCCCATACCAGCGAGAACGCATTTACAAAAAACTTATAAATAATAATAAACAGCATTACGCATATACAGTACTTAAAAGAACTATCAGAATTTTTTTGTGTTTTTTAATAAAAATAAAATTTTCTCGAAAATCCCCAAGTTCTAGAGAAGTAAAAATAGCTATTAATTGGAACAATGAATTTACATATTTTGTTAAGCATATTACTTAAAGGAATAACTTCATTTATGCAAAAAGAACTTGTTTTTAGTCAATATATTTTGTTCATATGGTAATTAGTGGATTACTATTTATCGAATATCGTTGAAAAAAGTCTCCCATCATTTCGCTCATTTTCATAGTCTACATTGATCATTTAATAAATTGTGCTTTTGCTCAACGTCAACATCAAGCCCTTTAAACTAAAATATAAATTAACAGCATGTACCGAAAAAACGAGCTTTTGGATATATGTTGTGATGAAGCTGGCCATAAAGGTCAGATGTGGTAATGCTTCAAAACATGAAACTGCACTGTTGAGCATACAAAATGTCTGCCAGATACTGCGCATATTATTATTCCTAAGATCCATAACGAATTATTTTCAAAATAGGTTGCCTCTTTAAAAAGTGTTTTTATTGGATAACTGGCTGACGAACGTCTGTGGATATTAACTTTTTCTATAATCATATCACAGGGAAATTGGGGACATTTTCCAATGTCTTTGATTAACCTGAAGTAAAAGATTTAATTTCGCTAGTGATGAATGAACATACTTCTTTGTTTATAACGGATTTTTTTTTTGTTCAAGGGGATTAATTACACGATCAGTTATAAGCTTGTGCATGCAAAAACAGGCCACATATATGCCCATTTTTTAAAACACATTATTTTTCTGTCTGTTCCGTTTTTTAATAAGACATAAGCTGTATGTGCAGTTTTCAAAAAATGCATATTTCTTCCTGACTAACATTAAATAAGGCCTCCTTTACATCACCTTCACAGTAACATGTATAGCAAAGTTTGCTAATACGCTCATAGTTATCGGTGGAATAAAATAATGTTGTCATGCAAACATTTACTGCACTTTATTACAAAGCTTAACAGAATAGCATAATGAAATTTTCAAAACAAAAGTGTTACTTGTTTCTGAAAATAAATGCGATTCCTTATAGTTGGTTTAATTCCCACTTTATCAAGGTCGCACAACATTTTCCAGTTCTCAAAGGGAGTATTATTCCACTTGTTTAACTTATTCTGGAATTCTTTCAAAGCACAATGCATTTTAGCAAAAAAAATTGATTCTGTCGTACCTTATAACAAAGGAAAATTGTTTGATATCAAATGACTCATGATTTAGCCAAAATTAGTGCCTATTCTGCTCCATAATTTAAACTAAGATGGCAGTTTTCCAAACTTAAGCATTTCTTATTATTCAATCCACTCAGTTGATCAAAATAGCCTGTTTAATTATTTGCCAAACTAAAAAGTTACATTTCGTCATGAAAGTTGTTTGCAGGGTTTGAAGGACAGTATATAGCCGAGGTTGTATGCAGACAGATCAGATTTCAACTTCTCAATTTCCGCTTCTTCACAATTGAGTTAGTGTGCTAGGAATGTGAGTTCCGAGTGCTGATCTGCTGATGTGCAGCAAGACATATGACGGAAGCCTCAAAGCATGGGACGGGGAGACTTCGCATTCATTAGTTCAGAGTGCAGAGGGTAGGTGACCTCATTAAGGATGCGATCAGCAAATTGCTTGACCATTTTAGAGTGGCGTTGTACTATAGTATCAGCTAAAAAACATAAGAAACACCGGCAGCTGAAAAGGGCATTCGGAGGCTTCGTTTCAAAATGACTGTCTTTTTTAAGTTAGGCTGGAAAAATAACTGAAGAGCAGTAAAGAATGAGGGGGGAGAATACAGGCATCTACCAAACGCCAGATTAGGGCTTGCGGTGTGTGTGTTTGTGATATGAATGCAAGCGGCGGATATTATATAATAGTTTACGGATTTGGATAAAAGGGTCATCTATATGAAAAGCAAAAGTAAGGTTGATTGCTTTTGTAACACCAAGATATCGGAAAGAGGACATTTCGGTGGGTAGAATGTCAATAGTTTCGGGACAAGGAGAGGGTCGCAGTCAAAAAATACAATGGACTGACCTTCGCTCGTTAAGTAGAAGGCCATTTGCTCACGAGCATGTTGAGACATGGTCTATGCCGTCCTTCAGTATTTAGAGATGTAATGGACTTTTGAGAAAATGGCCAACAACCATATCATCAGCCTATTTAACAAACAAGCATTCGTTTGGTGATCGTAGGTCGTCAGTGTGGAGAGAAAAGTGATGAGGGGGTAATATAGCCCCTTGAAGAACTCCACAGTTGTTGAGAAGGACCATGGATTTTCGCTTTTCGCACTGAACGAATTGAGTGCGGGAAGGTTAATAGTCCCCAAGGCAAGAGACAGCCCAGCAGGGAGAGCCGCACGCAGAAGTTTTGTTAAGAAGTAGATGGCACGGGATCGTATTAAAGGCTGAGGAGTAGTCGAGATAAGCACATTTGTGTGCACGGCAGCCTTTATCTTAATCGTTTTAGAGCAGAATGGACTACTAGAGCAAAAGCGTCTTGTGTACCACTGAAGTGTTTGGGCACGAAAGTAACACCAAGGGCTTGATGTCCAGGAGACAATAAAGTGTAGGCTAATCGTGTTGCGACAGAAGCTGCAAGTGAGAGGAAGAGTGTGGATAGTTTGATTACGGTTCATGTGTTGGGGGATTCATTTTTAGTAAATATCGGCTAGGTCGACTGCGGGTTAGCAGTTTTGCGTTTATGATGAGTGCAAGTTAGTTTACCGTGCACAAATCCATCCATACCGACGTGGCGGTGGACGGTTTTCGTGCCAGAGTTCCGAGCCTCGACACATTCTCGAGCATATTTTTGATAGCCGTTGCGATGAATTCAGTCCCTTCCTAATGGAAGCGATGGTCAGAATCAAACGATAGGGCCCCGCAATCACATTGCTGAATAGCTAGGTTATTTTAAACTATGCGGGTTTCGACTTGTCGACCCGTGTGGCCTATATACGTCCGAGAACAATTTGCACATGGAACCTGGTTATTTATATTGTTTTGTTGACCTTTGCGAACGTGGTCTTTAACGCGAAATAGTGTTGCCCTCGATAGGAAGCTGGTTTGTGGGGCGATCGCTTTAAAATTTCCCTGTGCATTTGCAAAAAACCAAAAAATTGATTTTGACCGACAGAAAGTCGAAAGTCTGATATGACGTAGGTTAAATTATGCCAAATGACAAATTGTATAAACAGTTGTTATGAAGTTAAGCTGTTCAGCTGCAACGGACGCCAGCCTTATATATATTAGTTTTATTAAAAACAAATTACTTTTTAAAGTAAGCAGTCGGCGATTTTTGCCACTACATATCACTTTGAATCACATAATCCAATACAATAAACCTCTTGATCGTATTTGATTCATCTTAACTGGTAATTTTCGGTTGGTAAAGCAATTAAAGTCTGCAAGCAACTGAAAGGAAAATATGTCTCAAGTAAACTAGAATACTGCTAATACGTTCATGGCATTCAAACAGCTCAGTGCCTCAAAAGATTACGACTCGATTGCTGGGACGATACTTTTATTCGCCTGAAATTTTGAGATCCATCGCCGATTCATCAACAGAGACATAATCAGAGAGGAGTAGCAGATACGGGTATCGTAGTAGTTCTTTGCTCACCCGATTGTCACCTCTTACGGGAATTTCTGACTTAACAAATTTGAATGTAAAACCGGGTCACGTCAAATGAGCCCCAACTAGAGAACTGGCATTATCTCGCCGCACTACAGTCGCGTGTTTGGCAATTCGCCTCTTTATAAGTCTGCCAGTTTTTACGAAACAATTGCTTTGTCCGCAACTTCACCTGTGGACGACTACATATGTTTTTTGCCGTGGCAGTGGGACTTTCGGTTTCATTATCTGACGCCTTGTGGTTGTTTGCGGCCTGTTTGCGATTCCAACTCCAAGTGGTGCGAGAAGGCGGCCGACAGCCTCCAAGACCTATTTGACGTGCAAGGATCGCTCGCCAGATTGTCGTTGTCGTTGTATTCACTAATGGCTGTATCCTATAAATACTGGATACGCTACCCGTATCTGCTACGGTTCTCCAATTATGTCTCTGGTGATGAATCCGCGATGGAGCACGAAACGTCAGGCGAATAAACGTATTGTCCATGCGATTGAGTTGTCTTCTTCTCCATTATTTCCTAAGACTCGCTTGTTTTGGCACTTCAGCGCCTTTATCGCAGTGCAAATTATAAAAACTAACTTAAAGGTTGTAAAGTTTTTGTTAACCTTGATGTTATAAAAACGGGATAGGGAATGAGCGGATAATCAAAAAGCGGGAGAATGCGTAAATGATAAGAGATTGTGGAAAATTCAATAAATAGCATATTCATCGGGAAAAAAGTCAAATCAAAGACTGCAGTGCAAGTCTTCAACTGGGATCTCTCTGTTTTTTTCCTGCCTCGCTCACAGTACTTAGGCTTCTACGTCATTAATTATTCCGTTTTTTGAACAGGGTGAAAAATGGAAACTTCATTGAAAAAACGATGCCTGAAAAAGCTGCAGTGTACGGAGTCTAGAACATAACAACTGTAGCGGTTGAGTGGACGCACTTTTATCTCAAACGTTTCTCTATATTGTCAGGTTTTGGAAAAAAAATGTCTAAAAAGGCTGGATGTTAGGAAAACGTATGCATGTCTGGAGCAAAAACCCTTCAGGACCCTGAAGATGAATCTGAATACTGCTAGGTGTCATGACTGTATTTGTCCTAATGAATACCTTGCCCATTCTCTCGGATAATATAGTCTAAATTTCGGCATCCTTCTGTCTGAAAATTTACGGTCTGGACGATGGCAATGTGAACACCATTTCTGAAAGGTTATTTAAATCAGAAGGGCACACTTAAGTCGGACTGAATCCATACTCATCTTGCGGGAAATTCCCACAATGAAACGAAAAACCATAATGCCGGGTTTTCGATGCACTGCTTTCTAGCCATTCGTGGAAAACGGGCCTCGATGTAAATATAATAATTGTTCAGTAGAAATCTGTTCATATTGATGCTGTTACAAATGCCATTGCTAAAGAATTTTGGTCAGGGTTCGCATCCCAGATATGTGTATAGAAGAAAAAGACGTCCATATCACCGGCATCTACGATGAACTTCTCAAGTTAAGTTTTAGCGACGAGATAGTAATAATGGTTTACAGGAAGGCGAAGAAAACCACATAGCTACTCACCTTTCGCAGCAGCTATCTCAAACTAAAAGAAAAAGCTGCGTGAGAACGCTGTTTGAAAATTTCAGACTCACTGCTCGTCCTTTAAAGACCCAAGCAGGACCAAACCGAACAACATGGCATGTTTTGCCATACATCAACTATGTGTTAGAAGAAACCGACCGCATTGCTGCGGGACTAGACGTCGGAATTGGACACCGTTTCAAGGCTACCATGCGCATCCGGGTCATAGTACTTAGAAAACGATTAAATCTCAGTGAGTCGTCGGGCATATCATGTGTGAACTGTCTCCGAAATTACACAGGACGAACAAGACGCATACATGAACATAAGCTGGCTGTAAGACGGTGTAAGATACTGTTGCTAGTGGCTACCCACATTTATCAGACGGGCCGCGAATTTAACTTCGCAGCCGAGAGAGTAATTGCCATCAACGGCACCAGGACAGGAAGAGAACTAAGTCAAGCTTGGGCCTCCGAGGACAACTCACGCAACCGAGGTATCTAGCTGGCGCCCGCATAAATCGCCCTCCACAAGCATGACCACGCGGCTGACACTGACGAGTAATTGGTTCCTTCCAGCTCCTTCCCTGATCCCCATCCCATATACCGGTTGTTTTGCTCCTACACCCTATAACTTTTGGTTGCTTTTCGTTGACGCATTTATCTCTGGCGATGGACTTCTGCAGAAGTCTGAAAGCTCAGAACAATAAAATTATGATTCTGTAGAGCGAAACGCCTTTTTTCGCTTCTGTTGCTTTAAAAGAAAAGTGCAAATGCAGTCGAAAGGATGTGAATCTAGACTGGCATCCAAGTGCTTCAGAAATATATTGACACTATCCTGCACGACAACTCTCCTAAAAACCAAAATTTGGGAACCCTTTCTTATCCTTAGCTCATTTTAGTGTTTATGGTGGCCTTACAAGTGATTGATAATTGACATTATGTTGGACCTTTGAATAATCAAACTCTTTATTATCTTCTAAACATCGCAAACTCTTATGTGATAAACGCTTTCTACAAATCACTCATGCTTGGTGTAGGATAGCAGCAACGAAAGTCCTTGGAAGATTTTGACAGCAGAGTGTTTTTAACGATATTAATCCATTAGTGGAAGTAAACTAACTATGCCCCCTTAAACTCTTTTGAGGAAATCCTTGGAATTGTAGTCAAAAATAAAAATGGCATGGCTTGATTTTCTCGTAAGCACGCAATGGATTTTTTGAAACTGCAAAAAAGTTGACTGACAAAGTGTCACCGAGTCCTGTAGTTTCTCTTTTGATATTTACAGTAAATTGGATACCACTTATGTGTCGGAGACAAATAAAGCATTCCTAGAGTCATGCCTTCTTAATTAATTTCGGCTTTAAACCCTTTATGAAAGAATGCTGGCCATCTTCATGCCCGAATGATTGGAGATCCTCATATGTACAAAATTGCTTCAGGTTTTGTCAAATTGCATTCAAATGATACTCAGTTGCGTGCGCTAGAAGCTAAGAGACTGAGGTAGGATACCAGGATCGCGAAAGTTTGGGGGGAATTTAGGATTATGCATCCCAGGACAGGTGAACCGCAAGTTAATTTTTGAAAGCCCCAAATCTCACTTTCAGCGTCTTACCTAACAAGATTCTCAGTCACGGCGGATGGACGCTGGTCCGTGCCCATAAACCTGCGATCCCGACCGACAGGACACTGAGTTCGTGGCTGGACAGGACGTTGGACATCTTGCCAACCGATTGTTTATTCGAGCTTTTGATATTGCACCACCTACGCTTGGGCGTGACTGGCTGATTATACCTTCACAACCACCTGTCAGAACCCTTCGCTATTCAGTCTGACATTCGAAGAATCTGTGTTCCGTCGCCGATCCTCTTTAATTACGTTATTGAATGGGAAAATGACTGTATTAAGTTTGCACCCGGGCGCCGATTGACTGAACTCGGCTATGCCGATGAAATCACTTTACAACCTTCAAGCTATGGTGATCTACAGTTTATGGTGTCTCGGGTTAACGAAGTGGCGAAATCAGTCGGTTTGTCCATAAATACTGGGAAGACACATATGTTGTCGCGCTGCATTCATGCCAAAGAGAAGGCACCTCTCGAAATTAGTGGCCGGAAACTTGAGGAAGTAGACCGTTTCAAACACCTCAGAGTGAAGTTGCTGCTGAATGGACAGAGTAAAGATGAAATTTTCTCCAAAATTGACGCAAAAACGACGAGTTTTCTCCAGCCTTCGGAAGTGCCTATGGCCCTGACGCGATATTTGTATTTCCACAAAGATCCGCGTGTACCATGAATCTGTGCAGTCCATTCTTTTATACGGATTCGAATGCTGGGCTATGGAACATAAAAGGAAGCTGGAAGTCTTTGACCACTTCTGCCTGAGGAGCATCCTCCGAGTAGTGTACACCAACTTCGTCTCAAATGAGACCCTCTGCACTCGCTGCGAATAAGTCACAAAGATATTCCAGGCCATTCAGAACAGACGACTGAGGTGGTTGAGACGCGTTCTTCGTCGTCTATCTCAGGAGCTCAGTGCTACCACCCTGGACTTGAAACTGCCACCTAAATGGAAAGAACGAAGAGGGCGTCAACTCAAAACCCGGCTCGACTCAGTTTGACAGGACATGGAAGTTGTTATTGAACCTTCGGTATTCGGTCCCCGGCGGTGGCGAAGAGACTGGGTAGATCTCTCCAGATCCGCTGCCACCAATCGTCACACATGGACAGGAACTGTTAGTGACATTATCGAGGCCGGATAGGTCAGGCATGATCACAGCCATAACAAGCACAACTACGTAATTGCAGAATACTTCACATTGTTATGCAGTCACATTTTTCACTCCCACACAAGGATGTAAACCACGGATGTAAGTGTATGATGTTCTCATAAAGTGTTTATAATGTTGGCCTCCTATGTAAATCAGAGAGCACACGTTCAATTTATGAGCTTTGTGGGGGGGGGTACCTGTCAATTTGTACTGTGATCACCAATACCCCCGACAACTATGGTAACTAAATTGACTTCCCTCCGCACAGGAGGTCAGTCCACGCCCCCAAATGCCGGATAGCAGCCGATGGGACGTCCGTTGCTCAGTATGCTCGATGTCACCCCTCTTGCCAGCAGATGGCTTTTGCCATTGTCAGGCGTTGCAACCCCTGCGGTTTGGAGTGACTGACTGAATATATTCAGCGCTGATACCCATGTAAGCCTTCAGCAAGTCAAGTTAGGCGAACGAACAGTTTCAATTAATTCATAATCATGCCTTGGAGGAGGGAGGATAGAGTTAACAAAAGTTTAAGCAACTAATCTGTAGTAATTAGGGGGAGAGGAGTTAAGGATCAAAAGGGACAGATTTTAGTCATATTTGAGGACCAGAGGGTTGAAGGGGGAGAGGATGAAGGGTTCCCACAATTAGGTCATTTCCTCCTGTCGTCCATGTCTTGTTCTTTGATAGAAGGCGATGTCTCCTACTCTCGTGAAAGCGTGGGTGGCGTAGGGAGGCTTTCTGTCGCTGTCTCGGCACGGTCTCACAGCTTGGCAGGAAGTGTGTGGACGGATGTTGAGTTAGGTTTCCGCCACGGGAGCCTGTACTGGTTCGTGCCTGGCCAACTACATCGCGTCGAAATGCACATACCCAAAGGCTCAATGATGTGGTTTTTCGACGTCACGATCAGCCAATCACAGCTCCCACAGTTTGGGCCAAACGACGAATAGCAAGCTTGCACGCGTTCCAAAATCTAAAGGCCAGCCTAGCTAACGTACACGCTCTCTTTCTGTCTACTGGCCTGACTGCTCTCAAACAGTCACTTGGGACCCGGTTGATCTCCTAAGCTGACGTTTTCTCCCAAGTCAGACTTCCTCCAAATATTCGCCTTTCCCTTGTGTATACAATTTACTTTTACTACTACTTTGGTCTCTACTGACTTCTCTGCTGCACTAAGTAACCATGGTTTGAAGATCGCAGTTGCTGGGTTTAGCTCATTTAACCCCCTGCGATAAGCCTTGCGGACCCGTTCTGCGCACATAATATGGAGTTAGTAACAACCACTGTCAACCAAGTGGGCCAAAATCACGTTTGATACTGACTTTACGTCACCACTGTATAGCAAATTATGACTAAAAACTAACCACCTGACAACTATTCCCTCCTTTCTCCCCAATGCTTACTGGTTGGTTGCTTAAACGTTTTTTACCTCTACCCTCCCTTATATTATTATATTTGCCCGATACTAAATAATTTGAAAAACGTTTGGTCGCCAGGCTTGACTGGCTGATTACGCTTTCATATGCAAAGAAAGTTGAAGTGGGTGTGCAGTTGCAGTTTTGACTCCCCCGCACGTGAACATGGTTGGTGTAAACTAAGTGGGTAATGATGATCTAGCAAATTGTTTATACGTTTGGCCTTGTGTGTATAGCAGAACGCCCACATTTAACGCATGGTGTACACTTGTATGTAGCAGCTGAGATTTTGGACGTAGTGTTGTTAAAAAAAACACCTTCACACCTTAACATCAAAATCCACCTAAACATTATTCTTTTTTATTCGGGCGAGATAAATTGGCTAAAATGCTTTGTTGTGGTACCACGCCTTGTTCTGCTGGAAAACCAGATACAACCGTGTTCAATCGGTGACGAACTTTTTACTTTTAGGCCACATGAACATCTTCTGGAGACTAGGATACCAAAGTGACAGGATTGACTTTCCCCTTCAATGGACGTCAGACCACGTGCCAAAACGCCAAATAGCAGCCGACACGACGTCCCTTGGTCAATGTGCAGGACGTCACCACTCTTAGCAACATATAACTTATGCGAGTATCAGAGATTGCCACGCCTGCAGTTTGGTGTGACCGCCTGATTATGCTCAGCGGTGATACCCATGTTAGTATCCAGGAAGTCAAGTTAGGCGAACGCACGTTCTCGATTAAGTCCCAATCAGGCAAATACAATAATGTAAGGGAGGGTAGAGTTAACAAAATTTTGAGCCGCCAATCAGTAATAAGTAGAGAAAAAGGGGAGAAAGGTGTTAAGGAATCGAAGAGCTGAGTTTCTAGTCATAATTGGAGACCAGCGAGGGGGAGTCTGGGAGGAGAGGAGGGGGAAGGGTTCCGACATTTAGTTCCTTTCGTCCCCATCGTCCTTGGTTCGCGTTTTGTTGGGAGGCGTGAGGACGCAAGGTGTCATTTTCTCTTGATGGCACGGGTGGCTCGGGGTGCCTGCTATCGTCCATTCGTCCCCGTTCTGCGACACGGAAGGAAACGTCTGGACGGATGTTGAGGTGGCGTTCGGCCCCGGGAGCCTAAGGGCCGCTAAAAACACCTTCTGTGTATATAATAGTGAGTTAGCGAGGTGTATAGTGACCGCAAGTATCCGCTGACGCAGGAATTTGATATGCTTTGCCGGCGTTTTATACATGCTTAGAAACGCTTCGTTTACGTCTACCCGATGACCGCTTTCAACCAAGTGAGTCAAAATTGCGTTTGATATTGACTTAACCTCCCCATTGTTTAGTCAATTTTTAGTAGAATGTGACCCTTAGGAACTCTCTCTCCCTTCTTTCTTCTAACTATTAGTTGGTTCCTTAAATATTTGTTGATTCTATTCTTCCTTATATTATCATATCTTCTCACTAATTAATTACGCAAAAACCTTTAATTGCCTGACTTGACCGGCTGATAATGCTGTCATGTTCATAGGAATGCTAATTTGCTGTGCAGTTGCAGTTTTGATCTCCCCGCACATGCATTCGAAAGAATGTAAACTAGGCGGATTAAGACGGTTTATGATGTGATAAATTGTTTATAATGTTAGAATTTCGATGTGCGAGACACTGGCCACATTCAACGCGTGGTGTACACTAGTCGGTGGCAGCTAAGAGTATGATGCATTGTTGGTCAAAAATAACACCTACACAACACAGCGTAATGCAGTTGAACATTAATATTTTATTTGGGCGAGATAAATTGCCTCGATGCCTTAGCTGTGGAAGTGCCCTTGTCGCCTGGCAATCCAGATACGACCGTCTACAATCAGCGACGTACATTTTAATCTCAGGTCGGATTAAAATTTTCTGGAGACTAGGATACCAGAGTACTTTGAAGCAATTGAAAACGTGCTTAACGCACTGAGGCCACAAAACGCGGGTTCGAGCATCGGGTATATAAAGGCCTGTGGCTGCTTGTGGCTGGTTTATGAGGGCAAATAAGCCAGAAATAGTCATTTCAATCCCTCCTTTGGCTGTGTTGGTAGACATATGCCATCTAGCCACAGCCGATGGTACTGAAAAGATGCCCCCAGAGCAAAAAAGGGTGGTTGTCGCGTAAAACAATCGGTTAGCGTCCCACTACCATGCAAATATACGTCAGCACACTCGACAAGTCAGAAGTCGTTGCTCCGTGATTAGATGGTTCGTCTTCTTACATACAGATCCCACCAGTTGATGAACAATGCCGACTGTTGACTGTTAATAAGCAACAATGACAATTCCATGTGCGTAGTATTTGTCATAAACCTTGCTCGAAACATATATGCGTATATGTCTAACAATAATTGAACAACCTATGCAATACGCATTCTGAGATAAGAAATGAAGATAAATGGCTCGTATTCGCAAACTTTTAAAGCAAATTGCATCAACCCCTTCGTCAAACAAAATTAGAAGGCGAGGTTAGAGCACATTGGCTACATCAAAAGGGTTAGGACCAGGGTGGCTATAAATAACGAAGTTTGATTGCCCTTTACGTGTGTGGGCTTTTACTTGAGTTAGCAATACCCCTATGGAGGACGGTGGCTTGATGCCACGATAATTTATTGTCCAGTGATCGCTTTTAGAACTCCTTGTATGTAGGTTGAGGCATAGCATGTTTCCTCTTTTGCTATTCCATAAGGTCACAGATTGTGTGGTTGCCTATGACAAAGGAGGTAGTTTTTCACGGTATTTTTTGGGATACCTGTTTGATCGGAATACTTTGCATAAGAAGGCAGAAGGGTAACCTAAGTGTACCTTCTTCAATCAAATATATAGTAATCATTTCCTTTGAGATATATATTCTGACTGATCTAAAACTACCATTGACAAGTGATTGGTATATTGTCGCCAAATATCAAATGAATAAATTTATTAATAAATGCTAACATTTAACACCACATAAAAACGCCGTGGGTTTTTGAGTTTACAATGGTGCACAAAGATATCTAAGGTGGAACCCTTATCATTTTAGAGCTGTGCAGAAGTTATCCTTATATTTTCGAACATATCTTTATCACAGCTTTCTGAAAATTGAAAATATATCTTCCTTGATTAACGGACACTGAAAGAGACATCATTTCACACTCATAATTTTCAAAATTCTAGTTTGTTAATGAACTCAGTTAAATGCATTTAAGTTATCATTTGTCTCAAGAGTAACTCGTGTTGGAGCAAGAAATTCCTTCCAATTAAGACTACCCTACTTTTGTACATGATAATCATGTTAAAAACATTACGTCAAAATTATTTATTACGATTAAGCATATGAGGAAAATCCAGTACACTAACTATGGCGCTTTACCAATAATTTTGTTACAAAATGTTGGAAGCCACAACTTATTTCAAGCGCCACGACGAAACATTTTTCCAGTTGCGGTTAGTAAATATAAGAAAATTATGCATTGGCCTCCAGAGGGTAACGAAAACAACAGTAAGAACACAGCCGTGGCTGTATGGATGGGGTTACAAGGCCTAAAATTACTACGTAGGGTAGAGATAGGACTCAAAATCTCACAATGTGATAGCTGCTCGAATACTCAACTCTCCCTTTCAAACCACTAAGTCGTCTGAAAGATGTTGTGCTCTCACGCTCACACCAATTTTATATCGTTTAGGGCCCCAAAACACCATGGTTTCGTGTATGTGGTTGGGGTCAATGCTCTGGCGGAACAGTACCAAACCCACCCGGTTCGGTAAGGCACACTGGCCCCATCCTATTGAGTTAAAGCCGAAAGGACAGCTCGAACTCTATAGTTGCACATAACTGGACGGGATTCATAATAAGGGCTTTAATTCTTAATCCCTCAGACGGTAGCTTCAAAACTCTGGCCGCTTAACCAGGCGCATGTACTGAATGTCTGAACCTACGGTTCCTTTTGAACTAAACAGGATTACTTTTGTAACGTACAGATGGTACTTCACATTTTACCCAGTTCAACCACCAGTAGGATGAAACTAACCTGTTTCACGACGACCTAAACCCAGCTCAGTTTCCCTATTAGTGGGTGAACAATGCAAAGATTGGCGAATTTTGCTTCAAAATGCTAGGAAAAGCCAACACCTTTGGACCAAAATATTCGAATTAAATTGCTGCTGAAGATGAGCACTTCGTTAAGCCATATCTTTGTAAAATACATATCTTTATAGATCTCTTTGAATCTCATTATATGATACAAAAGACTTTGTCGAGCAAATCTGGCTCAGTAATGTTTTTGTGGATAAGAAAAAATACTCTTCAGGCAACTCGAGCACAAATGAGCATTAACTGCGCTCGAATATGGCTGTCACTTACATTGCACCTAAACATTTTAGCGCATTTTCGCTTCTGCCAATGATGAAAATCTTGCATTAATGCTGTAAACCTTTTTCGGACTTTATCGATATCTAATGCAATATGGAAGGACCAAATCATAAAAAAAAGGAGAAAGAATGCAAAAAAAAATAAAGTGGCGAGGAATCCAATGAAAACGGACCAAACCATTGGGGAGGAAAAGTGAGAGTCTACAGTGCAACTGTCTGTGTGAGGAGAGCACGCTTCGCTGCTTCTCGTATGCGTCAGCCTAATGTATTAGGCATGTGTCATGAGTAATTCATTTTAGGGGTAAAGCGTACAATGGAGGCTAAATGAAGATAAAGGACGCCTGTATATTCTGTGATTTACAAAGTGTGCAATATAAAAACGCAAAGAGTTGCGTATTCTCACATTTGTTATTAAAAAGTCCCTTGGCTGTTGTATGAATTGAGTAACTCGTGCAGATTTCTACACGAAATTTTGTCGGTTTTAGGAACGCGTATGCATGTCCAGAACAAAACCACTCAGTGCCCGGAGTGTAAAAGTCCATGCGATTAATATTCATGTCTGTATTGGTGCAAGTGAAGTATTTGATTATTACCTCAGATAATATGGTAAAACTTTTACGATCATTAGGGTAGAATATTCTCTGAGTGAAAAATCTCATAAAATGTTAACCAAATTCCTGAAATGTCACTTAGATAAGAAGAAAATGACTTACGTGTAATTGGAAAATCCTATTATATCGCTGACAGACTAGATTGCCCGTTTTTGAAATTCATTGCTTTTCAGTCGCCTGTGGAGAAACACACTGGGTAACAAATTAAGAAGTATTTTGCAGGAATTGTTTTTTTAAATTGAAGCTTTTTGTTCCTATGAATTCAATTGTGTTACATAGAAGACTATATTATGGTTTATATTTTTCCACCTGGTGAGAACGTTTAAGACCACAGGATGACCATTGTAACAGCGCCGTATTCTTCCGAAAAAGAATTTATCAAATAATTACGATGTTCCTAACTCGATAGGATGTGGCCTGGAGACGGGACACCAAAATGCATCCACTATGGCTTACCAGTCACAGTCATATTTCAAATTTGCACTTTTTACATATATTCCTTTGGGTATGAAAGATGGCGGGTAATGAATGAGGACATGAAAGAAATTGTTAACGTTTTCTAAAAGTTTCATTTAAATGTGCACACATTATGGCGAGTGCTGCTTACACAACCTTTAAATTTAAAGGATAAACTTTGTAGCTTAGGGTGCGTTGACCTCGAGAACCTGAAATTTATGATGCGTTGAAGATATAAAACAT
The DNA here is from genome assembly GCA_036362985.1 of Ligula intestinalis. Classification (NCBI taxonomy): domain Eukaryota; kingdom Metazoa; phylum Platyhelminthes; class Cestoda; order Diphyllobothriidea; family Diphyllobothriidae; genus Ligula; species Ligula intestinalis. The sequence continues at coordinate 59,656,273 of JAYGXS010000004.1, read as the reverse complement.
TTTAAAGGGAAAGCATATTTTGATTGAAAAGGCATCGGTTATTACGTGAGAACTAAGTTGTTTTATACAAAAATTGTCAAATCGAAAAACGGAGTGTTCGACAGGTCAATTATTTAGGGCCTCATATAACCGTCAGCAGTGTCGGAAAAAAAGATGAAAGAACAAAATAAGGACATGGAAAATATCTCTAACATACTGATATATTGTAAAGTAGTATTCTGGCAAAGACAAACACCCTGGAGTAGCTATTTCGGGCTTTGTTGGTCCTCGTCAGCAAGAGGTAGCTCACACTAGTGTAGCCGCTGAAATTGCTATCACACTTGAATTTCGACCTCGTGTCTCGCCGGTCAGAGGCAAAGTTCTAACAATTGAGCGATTGGTTCCCTGTCTTATTGGTTGTTGATCGGGAGTATATCGTAGTTAATTGTACGCCAATCTGCTTGCCACTAAATTTTTAACATATCAATTAGTGGCCTTATGAGAAACAACCTTGGTTGGCCCGAGCTCGTGAAGAATCAACCAGGGTCGGTACAACCCAAAAGACAGATCGGTGCACAATTAACTACCACAATACTGATATACGTTTGATTGCCTTTGAGCGTTTATAACATCAGTAATTCGGGGAGGAGGCATAGACACAACCCGTTCTTAACGAAGGTCTAGTTTACACAAAATTAAGCACAAACGCAAACGTCAGCTCCATTGAAATATGTTTTGTTGGACTGTCCCAGTTTCTCTTGATTTACGCAAAGTCATTGTCAATGGGATATAGGTCACCATAGTTTGGAGGGATAAAAAATGGTTTGCAGGCAGCAGGCGGAATGTTTGGTTGCTGTAAGGGTAATGATTATCCTACCTCGTTTAGGCAACAGTAATTTATGTAGGTGCATTCATTTCTCCCTACTCCCTGCATGTTCTCATACGAAAACGGTGGTTATAATGTTTAATGTATGATAAATTACGACACGCAGTGGAATATACTTTAATAAATGCTAACAGCATTTTAATTTTACTGTATTTAGAAGTGTTGTTTATTTATACCCTGCCGAGTGTCCTAATCTGTATTATCGTTTAATTTATTGAGGAAAGACCCAAACAGCAAATTGCACGTTTTTTTAAATTATCCGAAAACCTAAAATGATGGGTAGACGGTCATCTACTTCAACTTACCCGAGGTCTTACTTACCATTCTGGAGTTAGATTAGTATGGTCCACGGCGTAAAGCGCCGCGCACACTTTCAATTTAAATGCGGAACAACTTACTCCCAGTGGCCGCGGGAAGCAACTTTGACTACATTTTTTTCCAGTTTACACTTACTTCTAAAAATTTTCTTCGCTAATTATTCTATTTCCCCACCCTCCAAAGTTCTATAACCATTGTTTTTGCAGGGCAAAATGATGGAACTAGGGATAAAGGAGTGGGCCTACATAAGCAACTTTTTGCGCTCGTTTGTTTGGTGAGCAGGTGCGTTATCGCAAAGTTTAAAAGTTAAAAGTTCCGAACACTGTCGTCTGCCAAATATGAAGCATGCTAGCTAATGAGTAACGCGGCAGCCCTTAGGCTGCTTTCGTATGTGCACGAAGTCAGCGTAAGGCAGGAAATGTGCTGACCTCTAAACAGCACAGCAGGGCACAATACACTGATACACTGTCACAGTAAATCAATCAAATATTGTCAAACAAATGTATTACTGCATTTTTTGACACAAAACGTCACACATTTGCAAGATAAATGCGATTTTTCAGACCTGCCTTCACTTGCATTTGAGCAATTTCGGACTAAATTATCGGGTTCTAATTTAGTTTGAAGTTCTTTTCTAGCATAATGCATACTAATAAAAGTTTGATTCTGCCATACATTATAGAATGGAATGTGTTTTCAATGTCATGTTTTTCACGATTTTGTGGAAATTATGAGCAATTAGCCTCACTAACTGAGTTTTTCCTCATGATTAAATCCACTCAGATTATCAAAATTACATGCTCAAACATATGCTTAGCACCAAGTAAATTTCGTCACGACCTTTGCTTGCAGTACGCAAAATGCAGAGAAAGCTTAAGGCTCACTTAGTTATTTTTATTGAATACAGCTGGTGCATGCCGCTGAAAACCAGTGCTACTAGAGTATCAAAAGTAGAATTCAAATTGTAATGTTTCGGACGTTCCGTTTTTAGCGGTCGGTTCTTCTTGTAGCGCGTACTGCTATATTGATCCAGCTTCCGCTTAAAAACCTCAAGACAAACTGACATAACGACATCCAGCGAGAGAGAGTCTTCCAATATTCAACCACTTTTGGAAAAAAGCTACTCCTCGAGAGTCCAGCCATCGATTATCAGGGATGCTTTGTGATATACAGAGCAGAAATCTCAAAAAAGATATTATTTCTGATTGCAGTGCTGACAGAACAGTTACATCAGTAAAACCAACTGTCAATTCCAGACAATGCGCATCTGTAGGCAGTGCGCATACAAGGGAGGAGAACGGGTTCACCTGAATCGATGAAAAAGTAAGAAGCAACCATTGTAACCAGCTATTTGTTAGCCTGCATATTTGCACTCACACTCGAGGCAATCATTATATATTAGTAAAAAAAACTCAGCACTGAGGACGTCAGAATATGATAGACGGAACGAGCCGATTTTCGCCGAACAGTAACCAGTCATCAATGCACACTGCAATCATTCGATTATCCATTTGATAACCGGGTGGTAGGATATGGTTGGGCTCCAATAAGCGCAACGTATGTCTTCGAAAATGGCCTAATCCTTTCGACTTTCAGTGGTTCGTATCTGTGACAGGGACACACTAGTGACAAATAAACGACTGTCAACGACAGGGTCAACTACATCTCTCTCAAAGAAGTGCATCAGTTAGGCGATTCTGGAGTTCGGAGCAATTCAGGGGGCACAATTGACATTTCGACCCTCGCGAGTCACATTGACCAAAGCTTTTATGTGCAAATATTCAAGGCCCATCTATAATACTGCTTTTCTAATCCCCGGAACAAGACAAAGAAGATAGGGCAAGTCCTTAAACCAAATTGTATTTAGACTGACATTTCAACAGTAACTTAATATATGTCGTCAAACCGTAGAGTCAAATCTCCAGCTGGCGTCAAGTGAGTGTGTCTTACGACTAGCCATTTATTATATCTTTGCCGGATGCATGTGAGCCGAGCGATTGTGCGGATCGATTGCTGGTGGCTGTTTTAATTGTTCTCGCCCTCGCGGGTGCCTCCATGAGGTGTTACACGTCATTCATGTGCCTCGTGAGCGTTTCCACCATCTTCACTCCTGGCTGCCGGTTCTGCGTATCTTCCTTTGCCCAACCTATTGCTCTGTTTTCAGCAGGTGTTAGTCTTGTGCGGAGCGCTTGGTCGGCGGAATAAAGGTATATGTCTCTGTTAAGCGTGCCAGTCATGGACCAACTTCGTAACAGCAAACTGGCCATCTTTTAATTTGCTTTCTCAAAAGCGAACGTGTGTTTCTTCCCATGTATTTCCGCAACACAGTTGGAAAAGCAACAGTGATCTGCGTACTGTGTGCAAAATGATGAGAAAAAACTTGTGTCACAGCTAGTAGTGTTAAAAAACAGAAGGCTACCCAAATCGCAAGTCAAGGAAGCGGATTTGGTAGACAACAGTTTACTACCGGAAAATAGATGGTACAGATGCTGTGTTGTGCGCTAACCGCCAATATGTTTGATCTGCGAATTTGTATGTTTGCTGCAGTCAAGCCTTGTCTGTCGGGCCGTGGAAGCGTAATTAATCATCTGCCTCCAATCAGATGAGGTGGAATTATCGATTACCTATGCGTATGTGCACGTATGAAGCGGAGAGCTGGTAGATAACACGCGGAGTAGATGACTAAGCACGGGTGTAAGCCCTGGTGGCGCAAAAGCAAAGTCAATGCGGTAAATTCCCACACTTGCATTGCATCATCAGTCATCTGACTTCCCTTATTCGCATCAGGCCGGTATCAGACAACAGTCAAGAATACCTGAGGTCCTGCTAGGTGCTGTTGTCAACAGGGTCAAACGGCGAATCTTCCCTTACCAAAATGGCTGATTCTTCGTTGCGTCAACTGCCACTTAACACATTTTTCACCGGAAAGATAACATCTACCAGCCCGTTCAGACGGGATCTTCTCCCAGTTACGACACTTCCTTGAAAAGAGCAAGACTTCAGCCACTTCATGAATTAAAATCCACGCACATCAAATCAAATTTTAAAAGTCTCAACTCCAAGAGCCGAAATTTCGACGTTAATTGCAACCCGCTCCCATATTGGCCGTTTGCAAAATCAGGTGCAAAATAACGCTCCGAATCTCACTGTAGGGTCTGCGTACCCCTCCGGCATAGCCTGGTATAATCTGTTGGGAAAAAATCGTGATTTACACATGCTGTTGAACTGTTAAAATATGTAAACCACCGCGGCCAAGCCTGAATCCGGTCCTCGTGGATCTGCGTTGGCATCGGTATATGGCGAGGGATTGAGGGGGGGGGGGTGATATTGCAGAAATGCTGAGTATGTCAACCTCACTACTAATGAAATCATGCTTGATTCTCAATCAACTTGTCCCACACCATATGGGCACACTCGAAACATGGTCCATTGTGATGGCCAACATTTTAATCGCGCCGACGCTGAAAAAATTGACGATAAGGCCAGAAGTAGAGAACGATTCAATCGGTGGGACAATATATTTATTCGCCTGACGTTTGGAAATCCGTCAGATCATGAAACCTAAAGACCCATTACCAAGGCGAGAAATATCTGGAGTTGTCTGCAGTATCTGGTGCAGTTGTGGACAAAATAAATATGTCAGAAAGTCTGGCAGGCTTCTCAAGACGCGAATCGCCGAAAACGCGGGAGCAGTACGACGAAATGATGCCAATTCTCAAGTTGCAGCTCATTTGACGAGACCTGGCCACACATAAACATTTGATGAGGCCGAAATTCTCGCAAGGGGTGACAATCAAGTGAGCCTAGAATAACTTGAGTCATGACTCACGGGCCCCCAATCCATCAACAGGTGCAACGATTTGCCTAATCCATATTCGATGCTGAGACTGAAGTTTGCCGAAGAAAATCGCCACTCAGAGAACAGACAGGCCACCGCATCATCTTATGCCAACGCCGCAAGCGCAGATGGCCATGGCTGACGCAAAAATCAGCGCGCACTCAAGGCATTTTTCGATTTTTCTTTACGTTTAAATTTTACGGCAAAACCCTGTGCACACACAAACATTTTCTGCTACTGTTCGGTGAGTATGTCTCTGATGATGATAAATCCGCAAAAGATTTCAAAACGTCAGGCGAATGAGCATATTTTCTCAGCGATCGAGTCGTCTTTTTCTTTTTAACTACTTCCTGGGACTCGTATGTGCGCTTGTATTAGTGATAAGGCCAGAGTTTACAACAGGATAAGGCAAAGTTTGGTGTTGGTAATGATGATGTGGTGAGTCTGTACGAGTAGGGAGGAGGAGGTGCCATTGCCGCCCAGGCTGTGAAAACCTAATTTGTTTTTAAAGAATTATCTTCCTGGGTCAATTTTGAAGATTATTTACACAGAAAAATTTATTCGATTCATTAATTGTGAGGGTGGTCATCAGTAGCTTCTTCCCATTGCATAACGTGATACTGTGAAAGAAAATACAAAATTGAATTCATACTGAATACTCCATACAAAAAGTAAGTTCATAGGAAATAGCCAAGAGGCTAATCGATAAGGTAAGAAAGGCAAAATACTGTGTGAAGCAAAGACGGAAAAATGACGTCTCCGGCAAAAAAGTGGGAAAAGAAGCGTGTTATCAGGGAGTTGGTGTTTCCACGACAAATTTAGATTCACCACAGGTTCCAGCTATTTACGTAGGTCTAGTTAAAACTGCCGGATAAAGGCTGCCTCCAGGTAGCATACTGTACGAGTTTTTTGTGCCCGAACAAATACTTGAAAAGATGCTTGGGGTCCACAGAATGGCCCGTATCTAGCAGATGTTCAGTAACCAATGAACGAGGATTTCTTGTTTCTTGTTTCAATAATTAGCTAGGTAAGTGCTCATTTGCTCTGGCGGCTAGCTGCCGTTGTGCTCATCATGCGTATCTGTTTATGCAAGTGCATGTTAATTCGTAAACACAGTGTGAGTTGGTGTGGAATGGCAAGGCATACGTATCACAAGGAATTATTTATGGCCTGGTTGGATTCCAAATTATGAGTTCAGCAGCAAAGTAGATCCTTTCAATGTGGTAACGTTAGCGTATCTTGATGATATTTTAAATGCTGTCACCCTTAAAGGGCAAGTATATGAAGACAGGTATTTTCGGAACCGACTGTTCCCTCATTTATTGGTATGAGGGTTTATTATACTTGTCTATAACCTGTGCTTGGTATCCATGCTTGAGTTAAGTCACTTTAAGGTTAATAATTTCTGCTTCCAATGTATTCAAAGAGAAGATTTCTCTCGCCCTCTGGAAGAGACTACATTCAGAGTTTAGTTTCCATTGAACCGTTGATATTTGTTTTGTCATGTGAAGGAAGCCAACAAATCCGTCAGAAGTCAGTTGAGCGTGCCGTTGCTTCGCGTTGATGTCCTATAGCATATATTCCGCAAATATAACCATTTAACCATTGAGAATTCATGTTAGCAAACATATGTTCTCAGAAAATCATCAGCAGGCCAGTACAATGCGTGGACATAAATGGTCAGTTATGAGAAGTGTAGTTCTTAAATGGTCCGTAGGATAGGGGGAGGAGGTAGGTGTTTAATTAGTCATCATGGTGTTCCCTGGTCTTACGCATGCGGGTTCTAGCCTGTTGGTGGAGTTGGGTACGGCAAGTAGGAAAGAGGAGGGGGGAAGGGGTCTTCTTAGTGTCGGCGTCGTAGTTGGTGAGGTTGTCTAACCTAGCTACACGGTATTCACTGGGGTAGTAGGCCACGGTAAGACGACTGCGGCTACCAGCGTCTTTTGACAGCATAGAGTGGGCTTTGTTTAACGGATTGCCACTGCTTCGGCTGTGGCGAGCACCTGCTTGCGCACGCTTTATAATAGTGTGTCGGAGCCCGTATATGAATTGAAAGCCCCCTTTTGCGTCAAGTTGGTTTGTATTCCTAAAAGCGAATTCCAACCATCACAGGTATGTCAGTCTACTGTCTTATAAGACACCACGCCGCGATAGGGACGCCTCTTTCGCTGGAACGATTTCTTAATTGGATAGCTTGCAAGCAGGATCAACAGGAAATGCAACTATTCATCTACCGAGATCTAAGTTCTTTATTTCACTATCAATAGTGGCGTCTTCCTTCATCTTTGTTTGAAAAATGAGCAAAAATGCATTCAAAGATGCGTCCTTTATATAAGTCAATTCGACCGTTGGTATTATTTGTTTTGGTAATTCTTGCAAATACAAGTTGGAGTTTAATTACTTTAACCAGAACAATGGCATGTTAAAAGGCTCAACACGTTGGTTCCTAGACTTATTACGAGTCGTTTGGAATGAGTAGTAGTTATTTTAGGAAATTGACTAAGCATGTTTGATTCAGCGTTAAATGGTCGACTACAAGCAGGCTGGATTTAAACCCCATAGGTCGTCATAAACCTTTGAATTTGTAACTCGCAACTACTGAAACATCGCAATCGCGCCTGATGCACTAAGCAATCAATCTAAAAGCTTTGTGAAACGCCACTAATGTGCGAATTCGAAAAACCGATGCTGGCAAATGCTGAATAAATTTATAGACCATTTAAACAGCAAAATTTAATCGATCCATACATTTCGAGAGGGCTCTTTTCAGTTGCCACCTCTCATTGCATAACGGAAATGAACGTCAGAGAAAAGACACAACTAAATTCATACAGAAAAATTTGATAAAAAGGGCGAGGTCACTGTACATCGTCATGAGTCATTCGATAAAGCTGAAGTTTAAACGCTGTAGACAGCAAAAAAAAATTGGTGAGAAAAACGTCTAGGCAAATATGAAAGAAAATTTGGAAAGGGGAATGCGAAAACATGGAGCCAGTTTTACCAAGGTAGATTTAGGTTCACGCCATGCTCCAATTTTTTACATAGGTCGGGTTTAAACCGCCTTATGTATGCTGCCTCCAGGTAGCGAGGTGCGAGCTCTTTGTTCCTGAACAAGTACTCGGAAGGAGGTTTTAGGGTCCACGGAGTGGCCCGTATCTAGCAAGTGCTCAGTAATTGACGAGTGAGGTGTTCGTTTTTCTTGCTTCAACAACCAGCTAGGTAAGTGTTCCTTTGCTCTGGTGGCCAATTGCCTTTGCGTTCGCCCTATGTACTTGCATCCGCAAGTGCAGGGAAATTCATAAACACAGTTTAAAGTGGCGTGCGTCGGAATCGCATCCTTCGCACGATGAATCGGTAAAAGCTTTGTTAGATTGCAAATTATAAGCTCAGTGGCATATTATGTCCTGTGAGTGGCATTAATGAGTCGTATCTTGATGGTACTAAAAAATTGTCACTCATAAAAAGGCAAAGATATGAAAATGAGCTTCTTCCGAACTATCTGTTCCGTCATTTTAGGCCGTAATGGTTTGTTATATCTATTTATAACCTGTGTTGGTTATCTGTGCTTCTGTAGAGTTAATTTGAGTTTAGTTATTTCCACTTCTTATGTATCCATAGAACAGATTTTTCTCGTTCTCTGTAAGAGAGTGCAGACCAATTTTCCTTTCCATTGAATGGGCACAAAACTCAAATAATGCAAGAACTGTCCTTTCCACGTTTTCTTATGAAAGACAGTTCGTATGATGGAGCCATCGTTCTTTCTTGACACGTGAATATCGAGGAAAGAAAGCAGGTTCTCCGGTTCCTGTTCCATGATAAATTTGATCTTCGGATGTAGGCTGCTCATTATAAGCAAACATTGTTCAGCTTCTTTGATGTTGTCTATGATCGCGAACACATCATCTGTGTTTCTTCTGTACAGGGTTATCTTGTTCAACTTTGTGGATACTTTTTATTTTATATGCTCCGTAAATATATCAGCAAAAGTTGATCCCAGGGGACTTCCCATTGCTACTCAATTAATTTGTCGATATAGATGGCCATAAAATAGAAATTGCACATCTTTTGTACACAGTTTTAAAAAAATCACGTAATATTTCAGGACATAGGCGAATTTCGGAAGAATAGGTGCAGATAATTTCAAAAGTTTCATCTTGTGCCTCGTTGATGAATAATGATTCAACGTCGAGAGAGATCACATATTTGTCTGAAATAATTTGATTCTCTCTGACGTTTATTCCCGTTATGCAATGAGATGTGGCAACTGAAGAGCCCTCTCAAAATTTATGGATCCATTAAATTTTGCTGTTGATACAGTCTTTAAATTTTCACCAGGGAAAAGAAGATTTAACTGTCATTGCTAACCTGCAGGTCAGCCTACACCGCTAGCAGGAGATTCAAAAGAGTCGCATATTGATTTTTTGGCAGAATGCAGAATGGCGATCGATAGTGTAGCACTTGAAAGGGGCTTAACGGCTACCTTAGCAGTATTCGTTGACGTATGACAAGGTTCGGATAAAAATTTGCAAGGTCCAGCCATGCAACGCAGAAACTGCGACTTTTTTAAGAAAGGGGAGGAGGAAAAGAAAATGGGACAGCAATGTCTTCTGGCGGTAAATGCGGAACGACAGATTTATCGTACTTTTTATTAAAAATTTGACTAGACGAGATTACACATTGCATATTTTTGAATGCTTATGCTTATTTATGAAGCAAAACTGAGATTAATTGAAAAGAGAACTGATTTCTTTTGCACACAGCAGAAAACTATGTTAGACGACATTATCGATAGAAAGGTATTGCACTGGCTAAGATTGCAATAGCCGCTTGCGGGCATCTGAATCTCGAGAAAAGCTGGTAGCCTGCGACTATGCCTTGTACATTGCAGGACAGGTACTATAGCATGCCTGCATTTAGCGTAAAGACAGCAAACGGCTCTTCTTTGCGATATAAAGTCATGGCAAAGACTTGAGCTACTATTTAATATTGTTCTAAAAACCCAAAAGACTATGATTATTTATCTTATACTGGATACTGGGCTCCGGCTTCCTAGAGCCACACAAAGGCCGTATTACAGCTCATCATTTGTTGGCATTAGGACAGATTATCACTAGCCTTAACATCCCCAGTAGAGGTATACTACTGCTGGCAACAGTTGTGTTGCCTTTTTTGACCACTCGTGGACAGAGCTGAGTTGGCAAAAACCAAGAAAAGCCCTGTTTTGCTCCTTGGTTCAACGATGTACTTCCTGATAATAATGTAATTCAAGGGTCACACTGCTGTAACGTCGAAGCTATATACTGATACTGTAGAAGGCCTTAATGTTGTCTATACATGGCAAACTGCAGAACATAAGGACATAGTAGTGCTTGCGCATTTTTTTACAAACACTATATTATTATTCAAATGCTAATCACTTCAGCTCACACATATTGGTATTGTGCACTGGGTGCGAATTCTTAAAAAGCTCAGACAGGATGTAGGCCTTAGTAAACATGATCACTAGAATTAGCACCTCAGAATACGCACGTTCTTCTAGCAGCTGTATTATAGTCCGAACCAAGTAGAAACGGATACAACCTGATGAATAAAGTTGTAAGAGTGCAAGGCAAGCTCTGTTGTGTTCAGCGCCCTTAACATGCATTTACTTGGAATAGTGAAAACCCAGATTCACACTCCTAGTTGGGATCAAGGGGGTATGAGCCCCAGCGTTGGCTTACTCAGCGTCACCTCTGACAAATGGAAGCAGCAGGGCTAGCACGAGTACTACTTAACTTCTTGTTTACATTGGAGGGTTATAAGCCCAGTGCTGACATTGATCAATGTCTCTTTTTACGTACAATGCAGCCAGTAATAGTATCAGCAAACACTATCGCTCAACTACACCCGAGTTACTAGTATTGTTAATAGCAGTAGCGGTAGTAGCCGTACGAGCACGGGCTTCCAAGAGTCTGGCTTGACACCTACTGTAGGTGGGTGAGGGTAGACAGTTCAATAGTACCTTCCCTACGTCTACTCTTATTAAAGACTAAGTTAAACGGTGTTTCTGGCTGCAGTATATTTAGCGGCTTTCGCCCGTATCCTGCTCGGTCATCTTGAATTCTTTCTTGTCACGATTTAAATGGAGGATTGTTAGAGTGAGATATACAGCTGCGCGTCTATTTCACAAAAATATCTTACTTACATCCTATCACTGCCTGTGCGCTTGGGCACATGGCGGACCTCATCGAAATTAATGGTCAAAAAACGCAGTCACACCGTCATTATGTCAATATTTATGCTTTGGTTGCTAGTTCCATTTCACAAACAGTCATAACAGCAAATGGGACATATATAAGTCAGTGACTATGTGTTTTGCATAGAGAAGTTATTCGAGTGTGCACGAGCATTCCATTGTCCAAAAGACTATTTCCGGAAAGATTACTTAGGCAGTTGGGCTCGTAGCTGGCGTTACAAAAATCAAGTTTCTTTTTTCTCCTGCTTTTAGTTTGCAAACATTCGGCAACCACGAGCCGGTGTTAGGGGTTATACTTCGGGAGCAGACGGAATCATTCGAGCTTCCTGTAAGTCCTTGTGTTGGACAATTCTGATTATTAATACGTTTTCGCATTTCATTACCGGTTTCATTCTGTCGTTGAATATCCTTTGCTTAGTGTGATAAAGGGCGTTCCGAGAGTCGTTGTGGACATAATAAAGGCATTTTGCCTACACAGCCCGGATACGTAGGGCATTTATAAAATCCCAGCGCAGGCCCATCCAAGGCCTTGGCCAATTTCGTAGGCAGCCTCCTGAATCCTTGAAATGCTATTTATGCCATAAGATCTGCTTGTCTCTAAAGGTGCGCTAATATGCATAATTGAATGTTTTTATTTTTCAGAGTACAAGCACGTTGTATGACCAGCTGACTTCAGAGCACCAGTCCACCATTGGCCGGACGATCTTGTCAGCCACTACACAGAGCTGCCCGAAGCTGACCCTTTCCTGCAGCCAGAATAAACTGTTTTTCTTTTCCTCCTCCTTCTTCTCACCCTTCAACAATGTCGCAGTTTCTGTGTTGCATTGCTAGGCCTTCTCAGCATTGCAGATTTTTATCCGAAAATTGTCATACGTTAGCAAATAATGACGTGGTAGTCGTTTGACTAGTCTCAAACGCTACATCATCGATCTCCATGCTGTCTGATGCGGCCATGTCGACTTAGTCTCCGCGGACACCTGCAGTCCAGACTAGGACCCTAGAGCGGATGCTAGCAACTGTAACATATCCCATGTACTGTCCCGGTAGGAAAATGGCTAACGAACGAGAGGGAGAGGAGAGCGGCGTCTGATAACGCTCTATCATTTCATGTGCCATTTCTGAGTGGTTTTTGGGCTTCAGGTTCTCAACCACATGTCCACACGTACACTGTTTCTCTGCCTGCCATCCTCTCTCTTTGGAAAGTCTGACAATTCGGAAACAAACGGGCAGGTATGTTTAACGCAATTGTATTCCTTTCGCCTTGACGTACAGTGCTCTTTTTTATTTTCTTACGAATATTCCCTATCTGCCAACCAGGTGCTTGAGGTCTGAAATGAGATCTGGCTTCGACTGTCAAGTTGTCTGTACCAAGACAGCCAATCGGTTCCCACAAAGAGATCACAATGGTATTTACAAAAGCTGGATTCTATGCCTGCCGGTATGTTCCTTCTTCACCTGTGACGTTTGCTAAACTTTCTATCGAATTTGTGCACTAATATTTATCTTTCTATAGTCTTTCGGCTCTTGAGTTCTATCTGCGCTCATTTTTAATCATGCTCTAGAACTATGATGCCGATAAACCAATAGCCCCGAATGTGTGCATTTTCTCCTAAGCACAAGCGTTTTGTTAGCTGAATTTGACATCCTAATCATACTGGTGCCCAATCATCATTCATGACGGGTTTACTTGTGTATATATCTGCGATAGGCTTTCCTTAATTCTCGCTGTGCTTACTACTTGACTTCAAATTGGCGTATTTTTCTACCAAAATTCGCTATCTATGGATATGATTGAGTTTTAGTGATTCTTTGTTTGAGTGATTCTTTGCATAGGAGGAGACACGCAAGCGACAAATAAACGCTTGTTTGAGTAAAACGCTACGGCAGGGTCAACTATGTCTGTCAGAGAAGTGGGATCAACCAGATGAATTTGACGATGCGAGCAGTTGCAGTGCCTCTGGTCCTCATGTATCTGCGTTGCCATCAATATATTTTGGGTGATAAGGGGCGATATTGCAGGAATGCTGACGAGATCTCAGAAGTAAGCTCTTTAAAAGGCAGACATCCTTTTATGAGTGAAATAACCTCAGAATAGGGTACACGATAATCAGAACCACAACCTGATTCAATGAAGATTTGGGTAAAAGTAACATTATTTTGCATAAATCAGCATGCTGCACGAATTCTTGCGCGTTTTGTATAGTCTAACGTTTGTTGTCCTTTCTTTAGAATATCCAGGGCTTTAACGACCTCATTAAGGGTTAACCTAATTTTTGGGATGCCATCTAGTTTAGAAAAAGATACTTACACGTACTTGAAAGAATAATGCTCCTTCGGTGAAATCTTAGAATGAAACGGCCGCAACGGACTCCCGGCTTTTCAATATACATCTGGCTCAGCCACCCACGAAACATTCGCTAACGTGCGCTTGAATTAAAGGGAATTTGGGTAGATTACAAATAATGAATGTGACTTAAGCCCACCTCAAAAACCAACTGCTCATTAGTGCTCGGTCGAGTACATTATACTGACTCCGTGACCCTCGACACGCAAACCACAATGGAAATATAACATCCCACCCGTAACTTCTGACACATAACACAACAGGATTGGCGCTCCCTTTCCATGGAAGTTGATCTTTGTCCACGAATGTCCAATCGCAATTGACCGGACGACGGTTCCGTAGCTCAATAGCCAGGAAAACAATAAAAATCCAATTTTTATATCAATGTTACTTTATTCACAGATACTGTGTTATTAATTCTTACAATCGTTCCCAATGGATGACTTTTGAATTGTATGTATAACATAAAAGAGTGCTAGAGATTTTACGCAAAGAGCACGTCGCATTGACTTGCGCCCACTTAAAAAAACAACTGTTTATTCATGTTCGGCCGAGTAAACTATGCTGACTACGCAAACCTCGACACATGAGGTTTGTCTGTGCCTGCAAATGTCCCATCGCAAATGACCGGAGCAACAGGTCCATAATTCAATTAGACAGGACATTCGATCATGAACCGACAGATCATTTATTCGATTCTTACCTGTTGCAGGACATGCGCTTGACTGCTGCCCAGTAAATTATTCGATCACATGCTAAGACAATTCAAGGAGGTATTCAGTGGCAAATTAAAACCCTACGAAATGCACTTTGGATGTAGTAAACTGCATGGTTTTAGATGCGTGATGATCTGATTAACTGTTTATAATATCAGCCTTCCATGTAAATGAAAGCGCGCACATTCATCCTGTGCGATACCATTATTTATTCAATTTGTTTCTGCAGTATAGAAGGAGGCTTAAAGCGAAGCGTTCAAGCTGCATTCCTAACTATCCTCCTGGGCTTGCTATTTGTCAGCTCGTTTTCACGTTTCATTTTGTACATGTAGTTGTACGTTTTCTTTCCACTACCCAAACCTTTAAATAGGCTAACGGAATCAGCAATATCGGGGTCATTCCTATCAATTTGCAATATAAGTCGTTAAATAAATGTAAACAAATGCTTAGTTTTTCGGTTGTATACATAGGATCCTCAACGTTGATGTATATGACGACAATTTGAGTTTATATGAGTGCATTATCCTGATATTGTTGTAATGTGTTCCAAGGCTAGATTTAAATTTCATTCTAGCCCGGAGTAAAATGAAGGGCGTTTGGGTTCCTTGATTTGGGGTCGTGGCCTGCGCAGCAGTGATTTTCCTTATGCCATTGCTCATTACATTTCTGACTAGCATGCTTCGTCAATGGACAGAAGCGAAGGAAATGCCAATTCCCACACTTCCAGTATGCTGATGGTGGTTTCCTGCATGCATAGTCGTGCGGCTTGTGTGAGGACATCGACTTCGTGTGGGTGACAGAATGAACGCTGGAGTAGGCATGCAAAGAACTAGATTGCTCCATGATGGCAAAATAGAGTTGAAGGTTTTTGAGCTGCTTACACTCGGCAGTCAACGTCTGCAGAATTGACTTGAGGTCTTGTTAGATTTTGGAGAGTAGGCGGGTACTGATGTCAGCCTGGCGAGATGACTGCAAAGCGCACACAAAGATCAGACACTTGAATAGATATTCTTTTATCTCTCGGAGCTTGAAACTTTCACACCCGCGGTTGACGATATTGGCGATTGTAAGTAAATCATCTGTCCCTTTCTTGATTAACTTAAGACACTAATATCGAATTCTGAACAAGGAAGACGTCTCGCTGAAGAACTCTTAAAGACGGTAGACGGTTGCGTTGAAATTGAAGTCAAGAGGGTTCTCCGGCAGAATTATATCCGCGTACCGCTCGTGCTCTTTGGTGCCCCGTTTGCGTAATAGCAAGCGCATCTTCTACGTATCATCAGTCTTGGCAGATTCCACACGGAAAATGTCTTCCCAACGCTTAACCTATGCCTCAAATATCACACCGAAGTCGGGATCATGATGAAATTCGGTGATGTAGGCAGTTGAAGCAGCATCTGCTGACGAGCACTGTATCCCAGAGGAATCTGGAGCAGTAAAATACAGGCTAAACTTCCGAATCATTGATTCCGCCATTTTTAATTGAACTGCTTCAAACTGAATTTGCTGTTGCTGCATGATCACTAGCAATTGTTTCGCGGTGACGGCCATAGTGAATTTTGCGTCACCCATTTTTGTGAAGACTCCAACGCCATGTGATGGCTGGTGGGATCACGAACCTTTCATAGAACAGCAATTGCTCCGCAAAAATACACATGTTTAAATGTGTGCAACATATTGTTGTTACATTCAGGGGAACAATGTTACCTGCGTCGCCAGTGTTATAATGATGGGTTCAGTGTCGCTAGTGTTATAACGATGACATCTGCTGTGTGTCACCGTCGAATTATGCCCTGCTGAAATATCCAAGGAAGAGCACAAGAAGAAGGGCATAATTCTGGAATCCACGCGGAGGAGGGTTTATTTTGTACAAAACCCGGAGAAGCTGTCTCGGGTGGCTCTTGCCGCAGAAGATCCCACCAGCCTGGGATCCCATTGCAACAGATATTACCTACGACTACCTGTTAGTGAGCATTCCTAATAGAAAACCCAAGCGCATGCGTGTGTGCTATCTGGATCAAGATTTTCATAAACTTTCCTTGATAACTCATAAAAAATAGGCAAACATATTTTATCTAGTGTTTTTAAATTTCTGACAGCATTTATGCAATTGCTGAAACTCGCGCTGCAGTTAACGAAATATATAAATAACGAGAGCATATTCCTGAGTGCGTACAGAAATAGATGCAAGATGAAAATTAATAAATATATCTTCTTCACAGAAATTCGATTCATTTCCTTAGCACTTTCGAGGTGTAAGCCATATCAATGTACAAAATGGTGTCAAAATTGATGTGATATTACTTCCGTGGATTGACAGCCTTACGTTTGTGGACAAAAATTGAATACCTTTGTTAGCATATAAATGTGTTATGACCCGCCTTGGTACTTCTAATCAGCACGAACTGGTTCCCCCAAGCGCCCGTAAAAGAGAGAGCGAGAAGACCAGTCTGCCAGACAAAGCGTCTTCTCAGACAGCAGCACGGTACAGCGCGTCAATGCAAGCCAGCACATGTTCAGTTTAAAACAGGGTGTATGTACCTTTAAGGGAACGCGAGAGACATCGTCCGACAATGGGCCAATCAGTATTGAGCAGACCAGACTGGCTCATGGCAGGCGGCTCTCGCGAAGCCGTTGAGTGCGTTGACTCATCATGGGACGGGCGGCTTCCCAACAAGATGGCAGACCATGCTTAGGCGAAGCCTTAAACGCACATGTGCCAACTGAGTCCTCAGCCATTCGGTTCTGTATGTTATATGCAACCATTGGCTTGTGACGTGCTTTTCTGATGTAAACTATATTCAATAAGGTGCATATCGTCTGACTACTCATCCTGGTGTAGTCGTTGCTGAATTCGCGTGATGAAACTACTCTACCGAATGGGCTCGCATTGGATGCCCTTGCCGAGGTTGTTGTGTTGCGCTTCATTCGTTTACCAAATAATTTCACGCTCATGACGCCGTCGAGTAATGGGATTGATTTTGTTTTTTTAATTTTATTGCTGTTCATGTTCAGTTTCACTGGCAGCAGTTAGTAAATATATATCCATATCGGAGTTTTCTCTTAGGGCATATTTCAAGTGCAACATACTACGCTTTACTAATTGTGTAATCAGCCTATCCATGCATTACCTTCACGTATATGTAGGTATACCATCGACAGTTCGAGGATGTTTGCAGTTTGGGGATTTCGAATCACTGGTTTAACCGTCGTGGTCACGTCCTGTAACCCTTTTGCGAAAAAAGCTTGGCATCCACTGTGGAATAAAAACTGTAAGCAGCAAGAAAAATATTTTGCATTGCCAACGTTCCAGTTACGTGTGTAACGACGCCTTATAATTGGTAATTAGTTTAATTCATTTGGCCAACTACAGCATATATAATTCAATAAGTTTAATATAAATTACTATTTATCCAAGCTGTCAATCTGGAATGCACCAAAAGACTACCAGACACAGTTAATTAAGTTGATCTGTCTTTTAACCGGAACTTCAAGATACAGTTTTCTGACCACTACTACCATAACAGGAACTGAAATGCTAATAACAGATCCCCAGAAGTCTAAGGTTTTAAGCCATCAAATCCTCTCCTAAAACAAGTATACTGGCTTGTGTGCCCGTGTTTAATTCAGATGTCATCAAACTATTCGCACTTTATCCCCCCTCCACAGGAAATATCCGGACAATACACTGCCTATTTCTGTTTTAGTCCACTTCGAAGTTGTTTCAAGGTGCGATAAAAAGTACTGCTTTCTCTCCTCATTCATCTCCCTAGCGATAAAATGCTTCGAACTTTTCAGTGGTAAGAATATAGGCAAACATATGTTTTATATGATTTTTTGTTGTGCCATTTTGAAAGTACTAAAGATAAACCTCTGTTGTAGGAGGTTTTCGTTGCGACAGGCGTTTCAAATGCTGTCAGGGACTACTCTGCAGACCAGGCCTTTTCTGGGCAGCAAGAGTGCAACCTGCTTGGAATCCAAAAGGCCCTGTATGCTCAACCACGACTGCTGCAGTGGAAAGTGTTCCTGGCTTAAATGTATAGCCAACAGTCATGGAAACAAACTGCAAAATTTGATTTTCGGAATGTTCTTTTAGAATAAATGTCCCTCTCTTATGACTATTTGATCTATCATTGACGTAAAATTTCCAAATAAATGGTTATCCTTGTTCCACCATTTTTGACACACACGGTTTGAAACGGAATTTTTGCCACCTTATAAAGCTAAAACACACAAAAGGAAAGCATTTGTATTTTATAGACGTATGGTAAATTAGTACAGAGCATAGCATAGGTTGGATTCTTGTACTTGCCGAATCGTGTGAAACACAGTGTTACAGTTACCGATAAGTCCTTGTGGAGAGTTTGTCGATGGAGACAGTGGGCATCTGTCTGTCCAGTCCTGGGTAATCTATAAGCAGAAACAACCTGTGCACATTAATTCCCATTGCAAATTCGTGCTCATTTGCACATAGGCTGTTAATACTTGTCCGAGCAATTTATAAAATTGAATATACGCAAAATATTTCAGAGGTAAAATATATTTGGAAATGCCGGAAAAGTCTTGCGTTTGTTTAGGTCAGCAGTCATGCAGAAACTTCTTGTTGCAGATTCGCCTATCAGGGCATGTTATGCATACATTATTGATGTATTTAAAAACATATGATAATCATAAGGGAATTAGAAAAAAACATAATATTCTTCAGTGGTAGTGCATTAATTAGAATCGGAACATAAACTTAAACTATCATCTTTCATTAAGAGTGAATCATGCTGGTGGCTTTGAATGCCTTCAGTGGTGGATCAACGAACTTCCATACGGGCTGTCCTTGAAGGTAGCTATGTTAACACGATAAGGTAAATAATCTTTATTGAGAGGAAAATATCCAGCAAAGAACTTGGAAGGTTCCTATGACACTCGACATATATGTGGTTACATGCGTGGCGATAAAGCCTATTTACCGTTTCGATTGCCAAAATATAAATAAACTATGCAGGGTGCGACAAATACAGTATGTCAAGTCCTGCAAACAACTTTCATGACAAAAATTTACTTTGTAGTTAAGCATGTATTTGGACAGGTTATTTTTAGTCAACTGAGTGGATTAAATGAAATTATAGATTTTAATTTGGAAAACTGCCCTACCAGTTAAAATTATTGAGGGAAATAGAAACTCATTTTGGCTAAAGCATGAGTAAATTTAGATTAAAGAAATTTCCGATGCTATAAGGAAAGACATAACCAAACTTTTTTTAGCGTACATTGTGCTGTGGAGGAATAACACAATCAGTTAAAAATGTGGTACAATAATCCCCTCCAATTTTACTGTAACATTATCGTGGAAAAAGTTAATTAACCCAAAAGTTCGTCAGCTTAATATCCAATAAAAGCACCTTCTAAAGAGATACCATATTATGGAAGGTTTTTTATTAATCTTTGGAATAACAGTATGCGTGGTATCCAGCAGACATTTTGTATGCTCTAAACTGTGGTTTGCTGTTTTAAAGCATTTCCACATATGACCCATGTGGCCATCTTCACAAGAACTTATATCCAAAAGCTCGTTTTTTCGGTAAATTCTGTTTAGTTTTATCTTATTTTAAGGGGTTTGATGTAAACGTCGAGCAAAAGCGCAATTTATCAACATATCAGTGAAGACACTGAAAACGAGCGAAATGAAGAGAAACTTTCTTCCACGATACTCAATAAATAATTATCCACTAATGGTAATATGTACAAAATATTTTGACTAAAGACAGGGTCTTTTATATAAAGAAAGTAGTTGCTTTAAGTTTTATACTTGACACAAAAATTAAATTCATTTTTCTAATTTATAGCAATTTTTTACGTCTCCAAAACCAGTGGAATATGGGGAAAAAGGTTTTTTCCTACAAAATACTTTGAACTCCTTATAGTTATTTTATGTACTTGATTGCCCAATGTTGCTCCTTATTAGTTCTTAGTTTTCATAAATCCGTTCTTGCCGGTATGAAGGTTGGAATCAAACATTTACAAATTTAGGCAAGTTGTTTGTAGATTCGCCATACTGTAGAAGAAAAGAACAAAAGTGCTGCTGCTAAGTTGTTATCTTAAACCACGCGTGCATATCTTAAAAGTACCCCCCATACTTAATTGACCCATTTGTACAGCTGGTCATAGTTTTTCTCTTTGTACAACGGAATGCGTGGACTTGAGACACTCGGCACCGTGTGAAAGCAATAGTATTCATCACAGGATAAACAAATGCACACCACCGTCACATCTTTTACGCGTCTGACGACAATTAGGACAAATATTTATCAAATACGTCTGGAGCCTCCTGAAAGGGAGTCAGACTCAAAGCTTTGAAACTGAATGATGTAAGGCAGGTTTTATATTCGCAGGATTAAATTTAATTGATGTCAACTGACCAAAATATCGATCCGGATAAAGAAGGTGACCATAAAAATATGTATGTGAATTCCGACATGCTTTAAGCGCATTCAACAATCGCTATCAGATGGTGACATTCACCGCTCTGTCTTGCCGCTCTGTGGGAATCACTGCTTCTATTGTCCACAGTGCTCGACGCAATTTTAAATAAAATATAAATTCTTGTAAATACTTAAATAATTGAAGTCAGGCTTTAAAATGTCGAAAGGAATATGAAGCGCGCTAGATCTGAGGGTACACAAATTTAGGAAATGATCCTAATGCGCCAATGGGAGTGCAATGAGCCTTGGCTATATGTTTTTTCTAACATTTCGCATCTGCAAAAATGCTTAGATTCAAGCTTGCCGAAAAAGTGTGATCTAGTGTCTGCAAATCTGTTATAAAGTGCAAAACATTTACTTTCAATTACATTAATTTAATATTTGAATATGTAAGTATTTTCAAATGCGTGGCAGTGACCCGCATTTAGTTTAATATTCTTTGGTTATTATAAACAGAAGTTGATACGTATTTCCACCCCTTCACAAAAGATAAGTGTTTAACCACAAATTCCGTAAGCCAGTTCCGGGAGAAAAAAGGAAAGCTGCCCTACAAGACAGTTTTGCCGAAAATTATTTGGAAATTATATAAACTGTTATGTGCACTACCTTTAAAATGTATTGTGTGCCATAATCATCCGTCAGTCTAAAGATTTAAACTATGTGCAAGGAAATATAAGAGTTTGACTTTGTTTATTGTGTCCAATTAGCATTTTAAAACTACCGTAAATTTACGTTGAGCCAATTGTGCAAATATTAAAGGCGTTTGGCTGGATTTGAACCGCATCAGAGAAGGCTTTTGCTGGAGGCCAATGCTCTAACCGCTAAGCTACAAACGCCTCGTATCGCGCCACAAATTTAACCACATTTGGATTAATATTACCCGCCCAACTTAACCGCCCAACGGGAATCCACCAAAACGGAACAGCAAGCTGACGGCCCAAGCAGGATTTCCTAATGAATCATCTAGAATCCACCAGAATGACTTCTAAACTTCCTCATAATTAAGTCAGCCCAGAAGTCATTCTGGTGGATTCTAGATGATTGCTGAGGAAATCCTGCTTGGGCAGTCAGGTGGTTGTTCCGTCTGTTACATGACCATCTGGCCTTGCGGTGTTGGCATAAGCTGATTTGGTGGCCCATCTGTTCCACGGATAGCGATTTCCTTTGGCCTAATTTTGTCTCAATGCCAAATATGGATTGGGTAAATCGTTGTATTTGTTGGGGATTGGGGCCCCTGAACCGTGATTCAAGTAATTCATGGCTCACTCGATTGTCACCTCTTGCGAGAATTTGGCCTTATCAAATTTTAATGTATGGCTGGGTCCCTTCGAATGAGCCACAACTTGAGAAATAGCATCATTTCGCCTCACTGCTGCCGCGTGTTCAGTAATTTGCGTTTGAGAAGCCTGCCAGTTTCTCCGAAGAATTTGCTTTGCCAGCAACTGCACCAGATCCTGTAGACAACTATTGATGTTTCTTGCTGTGACATGTTGTCTTTCAGTTTCATGTGCTGGCGCCTTATGTTTACTTCTGGCCTGTGTGCGATTCCAAGTCCAAGTGGGGTGAGAAGTCGGCTGATGGCTTCCGATACGTTTTTGACGTATGGGATTGCTCGCCATGACCATGCTCAGCCATTGATGTACGTTTAAATCCCATGTCAGATGAACATTTCATAAAGAGTCAGAAACCAGACTAGGAAATCGCATGGAGGGGTCGAAGAGCTACAGGATGCATTTGGACGAGAGTATGCGGGTTGCAGCTTAACGAATCGAAAAATATGGTTGAGAGTGCGGCTGACTGATGGCGGCTTATAACCATAAATGGCCTTCCGGTCTGCTCGGCTTGTGCCGGTAATGCTATTCAGCCTATAATACAGTAACCACCAAGTATCTGCTGGTGTAGGCTTAAAGCTTGGGTTCTAAAGCACGTACCGGTTGTGTGGTCCATAATTTATTACGTAAGGGCCCCATTACCGGCATATTAATAACTGAACACTATCGACAGTCCAACAAGCTCCTGGCTGAAGAAGCAATATATTGGATTTCGAACACGCGAATCAAAGACCATGGTGTTTCCATACCAACTGTTGGACATGACTGGGTTACGACGGTCATCTGATATGCTTTGCAATTGTCCGCAAAGTCGTTTTGCCTATAGGCATACATATAATGGTAGATGAATGCTCATTGATCAGATACTACATGAATAGAGACACCCGAGGGTCAAACCCGCGACCATATAATTTGGATGACTAAACACATGACCACTAGGCTACTGGCTCGTTGCCCTGTCAGTTTAGATCGCGCAGTAAACATAATGGCAGCTATAAACTCACCAATCAGATAGGAAACCCACTCGCCTCCTTGTGCCCAGAACTTGTTACTCCAATGTTTCTTCTTTTTGTTACTGAAGAACTTCTGCAATTAATATGATATGATTGGTCTCCGGAGTGAGCTCCAAAGCAGAGCATGTCCAGTAAGCTCACTTACCGATTGGTGCTCTCCTATCTTTTTATTTCTGATAAATAACCACCAAGGCAGTGGTTCGAGTATTGAACTCCTAAGTACAAAGGTTACGGATGTGATTCTCGTGCGAAGCTACCAGTAGAGGGGTAAGGCTGGTAGACGACAGTTAATGAGCCAGAAATTGCTATTCCATTCTACCTTATCTTTGTCAGCTAATATATTTCAGTATGAGAGCATTTGGGGTTAACTTGATACAGAACTGTTTCGGGCTTACTAGCCGTCATCAGCTTAGCATAAAAGTGAATACCAGCTGGTCGGACAACACAAACAAATGCACTCACAGACGGCGCAGTTGGTCCACCACTGGTGTTCGCACATTTCTGAGTGAATAATTATATATATATATATGTATCCCGCTCCCCATCCCCAGTTGCCCTTCTTGGATGTGCAAGTTACGAGGACTTCCGAGGGAAGGATACGAACTACGGTATACCGCAAGTCAACAAACACCAGACGCATCCTACAATTCGGAAGTAACCACTCCATTGGTCACAAACGCAGTTGTGTCAGAGCTCTATTTCAACGGGTTCAAACACACTGTAGCGATGAGGACGGGAGAAAGGAGGAGGCAAAATATTTACACTCACTGTTCTCAGCCAATGGTTATCCACGGTCCTTCCTGCGTAACTGCCGACGAAAACCCACCCGACAGCGGCCGAACGACGAAAAACCGAAGTTTTGGCTCGCGATCCCCTATGTAAGGAATGTTTCGGAAGCGACAGCTCGAATCCTGAATCCTTTTGGAATTGGGATTGCCCACAAACCGGATTCGACTATTCGACAGCAGATAATGCGACCCAAAGACCCGCTGCCGACAACGGAACAATCAGCAGTGGTCTACAGCATACCTTGTCAAAATTGCAGTGCAAGGTATATTGGTGAAACGGGAAAACGCCTCTGTACAAGACTACACGAGCACCAGCTGGCAGTCGATCGCGAGGACAGACTGTCACTGGTATATGGCCACATGAAACGGGAGAAGCACAAATTCGCTTTCGAAAACGCCGAAGTCATCGGCCGATCCAATGACAAAATGGCCAGACTGGTGCTCGAAAGTTGGTCCTCCGTAGATACAATCAATAGAAATATTGACTTAAATCCGGCCTATCAGGCCCTGCGTACCAGACTTCAATCGATCCAGCCGAGGCCCACCACGCCAATGAGCGATTTACAGCTTCATCAATGGCAGCCACGACTGCAGCAGGGGGCAAGAGTTAACCGCAGTTCGCACGATCGGCATGAATCATCAACCCACCGACGAGCCCAAACATGTGAGCCGGGTTCGCGCTTTGAATGCCAACCAGTCCAGCCACCTGAGTATGGAAGGAGAGCCGATAGTAGCCGGCCAAGTGCACACAATACGCACACAGACCTGATGACGACAACAACAGACGTACAGGCGACGGGGGATGTAGAAGGACGGGCAGAGAGGGCTCTTCGCCGCGCACACAACCGGGATGACTCACCTACCCACCGACGGACACCAGACCCAGAACGAGGGCTGATCCGCGCATCCGGCTCAGAGGGGAGGTCGGGCGATGGTCACACTACCGGGCCGGTTAACGTAGACGCGTTAACGACAAACGGACAGGCAACAGATGACACACACGGGCGCCAGCCACCCACAATGGAGGTGCCGCAGCCAATCCACGGACAGCACGAAGTTCAGCGCTCGTGCGTCAGCCATCGCTACAACACCAGATGGTCTGCGCGGCATTCCAACCCTCAGCAAGCAGGAACACACAACCCACCACTCTGATGATGGAAAATAGTGTATTTCCGAAACGTCAGCACCAATACAGTGTGGTCCATGAAGGCGCCTTTTCTTCTTCATCTTCTTTGGGGGATGGGGAGCGGGATAATTTATCTGGACCTCGTATCTTTTGTCATGTTAATATATATATATATATATATATATATATATATATATATATATATATATATATATATATATATATATATATATATGTGTACGAAGTCTCTACAAGAGGGCTGAGACCCACTGCAGTGAAACAGCCAACAAAGTGGCCGAACTCCGCTATCTACGGCAGATGTTCACCATCAGTGGGTACCCCCGGAGCTTCATAGAGCGGAGTAGGCGGACTACCCCGATTAGAAAGCCAACGGTCAGCCAACCAAAAGTCTGGCGGGTGCTACCGTACATCGCAAACGTGTCTGAAGCAGCTGCTCGATTCCTGCAACCATTGTGTATCGGTATCGCCCACAGACCCGAGGCAACGATCAGGCGATTGGTAATGAAACCAAAGGCCCCCCTGTCCTGAGGTGAAACTGCCAACGTTGTGTACCGGATCAACTGCAGTTCCTGCGAAATAAACTATGTAGGGGAAACGGGCAAGCGAATGCAGACACGCATGACCGAGCACGAGGGAGTGGTGTGCAGACAGTAAGAACGCCCTCTAGTGGCAGAACATTGTGCAGCCACTGGGCACAAGTTCGCTTTCAAAGACGCTGAAATCGTAGGGCGTGGAAGCGACCAAACGACCAGGGAGACGCTCGAGGCCTGGCATACCACAAATAGCTCCATTAATCGGTGTGTGACGCTACCAGTTGCCTACCAAAGTCTACGGGAAAAGCACAGGAAGCAGAACCACAGGCAGGAACGCCGACCAGACGCACCAGCTGACAGCACAAACGAGGGCGTAGGACAACCCGACGCAAACACGAATGGGGGACAGGCTGTTTCGACCACAATCCTGCGAGATGGCGAACAGGATGGGAACGCGGGTGAACACGAGCCCACGCCGCTAAGAGACGACGGTGACGTTGACTGCCGGGCCGCTAGCAACCGAGAAGTCAACGTGAACATGGCAACCGCAATTTGCACCTCAAGGGGAAGGTGTGAATGCAACATGACGTCGGCCGGGCCCAACCTACGAACGATGCGCATCCGATCAATGGCAATTATCCCGCCAACGCCACCACCCCCGGATAAGACGAGCCCGTAGCCGCATGACAACAGGCATCCCCATGCCTAGCTAAATTTTACCTATAAATACTGCCAACGTTCGTGCATTTACCACCTTTGACAATGGAAGCTTGTCTGATTCCGAAACGTCAGGACATTAAATCCTTGGTTCCTGTGATCGCCTTGCCTTCTCATATATATATATATATATATATATATATATATATATATATATATATTTACACAGGTGACGATACGATGTCTAGGTAAGTTATCCCAATCATCATCCCCCTAATAAGACGAAGAAGAACACACGGTGTCACTGAGCTATTGGAATCGTGCCTCAGGACTTTCTTCAGCTTCAACAACCAGTTGTATGAACAGACGAAGGAAAAACCGATGGGCTCCCCCCTGTCGGGACTTATTGCCGAGGTGGTCCTGCAGAGGCTAGAACAACTAGTCTTCCGGGTTTACTGTCCAAAATTCTGGACCAGATACGTCGACAAAACCGTTGTCGTAATCAAAATGAACGACGTTCAGAGCTTTAAGACCTATCTGAATTCTGTATTCCCTGACATCCAATTTACAATTGAAGAGGACGATAACGACCGGTTGCCTTTCCTGGATGTCCATGTCAAGAGGACTTCCGAGGGGAGGATGACAACTACGGTCTATCGTAAGGCATAGAACACCAAACGCATCCTGTAATTCCAAAGTAACCACCGAATTGATCACAAACGCAGTTGCGTTAGATCTCTAATCCAATGCGTTCAAACGCACTGTAGCGATGAGGATAAGAAAAAAGCAGAGGCAAAATACCTCAATTCCCTGTTCATATCTAACGGTTATCCGCGATTCTTCATACGTGAGTGCCGACGAAGGCCTATCCGAAATCGACCAGACGAGGAAAAACCAAAGTTCTGACTAGCGAAACCATACGTGAAAAATGTTTCGGGTGTGACAGCCCGAATTCTGAAGTTCTTCCGAATTGGGGTGGCTCACAAACCCGATTCAACCATCTGGCAGCAGCTAATGAGACCCAAGGACCCGATTTCGGCAACGTACCAATTAGCAGTGGTCTATAGCATACCATGCAAAAATTGCAGTTCAAGTTATGTTAGTGAAACGTGTAAACGCTTCTGCACAAGACTGCATGAACACCAAGTTGCATTCAATCACGAGGATAAACTGTCACTGGTAAACGGCCAAATGGACCGGGAGAAGCATAAGTTCACTTTTGAAAACGCCAATGTCATTGGCCGATCCAACGACAAGCTGACCAGATTGGTGCTTGAATTTGGGCATCCATGGGCACAATCAACAGAAACATTGATTTAAATCTAGCCTATCAAGCTCTCCGTACAAGACTCAAATCAGCCCCGAGGATGCCGCCGGCGCTAGTGAGCGACTTACAACTTCGTCAATAGTGGTCACCGACGTGACAGGTGTGGAGAACTATTCGCGTCTCAAACGGCCGACATGAGTCATCAATCCACCGACGAGCCCAAACATCTGAGCCATGTTCGCAATTTGAATGCCAACCGGTCCAGCCACCCCAGTATGGAAGGAGAGCCGACAGTAGCCGCCCAAGTACACACGATACAAACACAGACCTGATGGCGATAACACCAGACTGGCAGGCGATGTTGGACGTACGAGGACGTGCACACAGAGCCCTTTGCCACGCACACGACCGAACTGACTCACCTACCCACCGATGGACACCGTACCCGTAACGAGGGCTGATCGGCGCACCCGGCTCACAGGGGAGGTCGGACAGTGGTCACACTGCCGGACCCGCTATCTTAGACGGGTTAACGGAACACGGACAGGCAGCGGATGACACACACGAGCGCCAGCCACCCACAAGGGAGGTGCCGCAGCCAATTCACGGAGAGCACGAAGTTCAGAGCTCGTGTGTCAGCCATCGCCTCAACACCAGATGGGCGGCGCGGCATTCCAAGTCTCGGCACGCAGGAACACACAACTCACCACTCTGGTGATGGAAAATAGTGTATTTCCGAAATGTCAGCACAATAACAGTGTGGTCCACAACAGCGCCTTGTTTTCTTCTTTGTCTTCCTTGAGGGATGATGATGCGGTTCTTCAAAAGTTAAAGACACTGCTGTTTACTAACCATAGACCAGTATTTTGGGTGGGATAAGTAGACGATACCTTCGTCGTCCTCAAGCGTGAAATGGTTTCTGAATTTCACACGATGCTAAACTCCATTTTTGCCAGCATTCTGTTTACAACAGAGGCTTAGAGCCACAATCAACTTGCGTTTCTAGACGTTCTGGTCCACCGCAAGACCGACGGGAGTCTAAAAACGACGGTATACCGAAAGCGAACCGACACACGTCAGGTAATCAGTTACCAAAGTAACCATCCGCTGAGCTACAAACGCAGCTGTGTGCGAACGCTTTACAAAAGGGCAGGGGACAAAGCGACTGAAATTAAATATCTTTGACGGATGTTCATCTCTAAGGGTTAACCTCGCAGCTTCCTATAACGCAGCAGACAACCGAAACGAGCTGCAAGACCGGTGGCGGAACAAGCAATGGAGGGCAATGCCATGCATAGATCATGTTTCTGAAGCAATCGCTCGTCTGTTACAATCACTGGTTATCGGCGTAGCCCACAGACCCGAGGCAACAATAAGACGACTGGTCATGAGACCAAAGGCCCCTTTGTCCCGCGGAGAAATAGCAAACGTCATCTATCGCATCCAATGTAGTTCCTGTGAGGCCAACTACATTGGGGAGACCGGAAAGCGACTACAGACGCGTATGAGCGAGCACGCAAGGGCAGTCGACAGGATAGATTCACGCTCAATGGTGGCGGAACAGTGTCCGGCTCCTGGACACACCTTCGCTTTTGATGACGCCAAAATGCTAGCCCGAGTTAGTAACCGAACAACCAGAGAAACACTTGGAGCATGGCACACTGCACCAAATTCCATCAACCGCTGTACGATTCTCCCTGCGGCTTACCAGGCGTTGCGCGTGCGACTTAATCAACGAAATCGCCGGCAGGAAGTCAGACGGGTCGCGACGACTAGCAGCCCCACACCGGGCCAGAATACAGGCGTCTTGGAAC
>JAYGXS010000004.1:59589961-59621934 GCA_036362985.1 Ligula intestinalis | reverse complement strand
AATAGCTCCCGGTGAGATACTAGTGCCCTTTGACGTTGTCTAACTATTCACATCCATCCTTAAAGAACTGGCGATGAGAGTAGTCAGTGAGCTACTGGATAGAAGGTACGACGAAGAGGAAACGCCCTTCAAAAAGAAACACGTCATGGAACTACTGGGGTACTGCCTAAGCACATACTTCACTTTCAACGACTGTTTTTATGAGCGAATCCAGGGAGCACCGATGGGATCACCCATCTCCGCCCAACTAGCGCAGACGGTCTTGCAAGAACTTGAAACTCGGGTATTTCAGTCCTACAAGCCGAAATTCTGGATGCGCTACGTAGACGACACCTTTGTCATCCTACACCGAGACGCTAAAGATAACTTGAAAAGAAAACTGAACTCGATCTTTCCACAGATTCAGTTCACGATGGAAGAAGAAGAGAACGCAAGCTAACATTTCTACATGTCCAGATATCAAGACAGGCAGATGGAACGCTCCAGACTGGCGTCTTTCGTACAACGACAAACACAGAAAAGATTCTGCACTACAACAGCAATCATCCCAGCTCGCATAAACGCAGTTGCGTCCGGACGCTCTTTTGCCGCATCCAAACACACTGCAGCACGGAGAGCAAGAAGCTAAAAGAGCGGGAAAACCTTTGGCACCTGTTTCGCACTAACGGATACCCGCGTAGCTTCGTAAACAAATGACTGTACCGAAGACATAGGAAAAACGAGGAGGAGCAAAAACAAAGGCCGGCAACCTTTCGTAGCCTACCCTACGTGAAGAACGTCTCCGAGGCCATTGAGCGCGTGCTCAGACCGCTTAATGTGGGCGTAGCCACTGGCCAGAAGCTACTATTTGTCGCTTAGTAATGCAACCCAAAGGCCGATTAGCACCGGCAGATACGTCGGGTATTGTTTACCGCGTCAACTGTCTAGACTGTCGGGCCAACTACTGCGGCAGGACGGACAATCGGCTGAGAATCCGCATACACGAGCATTCTTTAGCCGTAGACAGAACGGAGTGACGCTCGCACATCGTCATGCACTGTCTAGAAAACGAGCATCGGTTCGATTTTGATGGTGCTCAGGTCATAGGCCGAGCCAACAGCAAACTGGCGAGGGAAGTTATTGAGGCCTGAAAAACGGATAGAAACTCAATCAACAGAAGTATAGACCTCCACAAGCCATATGATGCCGCACGGTTGCGCATGCGCACGAGAAGAGGTCCAATAAGACGAGGGGACGGTGGACCAACCAGAAGCTAGCAGTAAACCTGGATTTTAACTCATGTTCTTGAGCCAAATGTCTATCTCCGATGATGTGCTCGAGCATTAGTGCGAAAACTCAGATGAATAAAAATTCTCTCCCAGAGATCGCCTTGCTTTATCCTTCCATATATATATATATATATATATATATATATATATATATATATATATATATGTATACATATGAATGGATGTGTTTCGCTGATCTAGCAGAGGAACAATTAAGTTCCACTTTGCCCACGAGATTGCAACGCAAACCCGCCAGACCATCTATTGTGACTAAGATGAAATGATGAAGTGCATCCGTGGCCTAGAGGAAGAGTATGAACGCAATGTCCAAAGGTCCTGGTCTCAAATCTCGGGGTTACAACACTCGAGATTGGGTATTACTGGCTGCTGACTACTTATAAGCCAAATATGGCCATTCCGGTCTCCCTTAACTTCATTGGATCCACTTGATGCATATTCCTTATTGGATCAAAAGCGCAGAAGGCAATAGAAACACCATCATGATTAGGCAGGCAGTTGTAACAAATTGGACTCTCGCATGCAGTAGCAGCGATAAAAATTAAAAGCCGGCCTAATGACGTTTCAGCAAACTTTTCGACAGATCCTTAACGGTATTTATCGTAGCAGATCACTTATTTTCGAAACCGTGTTTCATAATACCAGCAGGACTGACAAGATTGGCTTTATAAGGACTTCACATCGCCAAAGCTTTCCTTTTTTCGATAGCATCGTGAATTTTAAAGTAAAATCGTTCTTTTTAAATCACTCATTTTGAACGTTGGATAGCAAGACTGACATTCTCTCGAGGTTAAACATCTTAAGTTATGCGCTTAGCCTATTATATGAATTGAGATAGACAGTTATCTTTAATGAGTAATGTGCCTTAGATACCATACAGCATGTTGTGTGGAAATATTTACAGCAATAAAATCGTCAACGAAAACAAGCAACATTTAAAGGAGAAAGGGTCGATTAAAATTCATAGGAAAAATGGTGAAAGGAGTGGGGAGAGGTGAGGAAGACGACCAACTAGCCACCAGTGCCATGAGTCTGGAGGTACCTACGCAGGGCAACATATGCGGTCACCAAATCAATGCAACGGTTAATGGAGTTGACACCCTATGCCCAGGCTTCAATCAGTTGCCAGCGTGGGCAATTATGTTCGTGACAGCGAAGTTGAACCCGTGACCCGTCTCATAGGTGTGCGTCGCCATTTAGGATAATGTGTAACCTGGTCATACAGCTAGCTTATGCTTGAGTATTCACGAGCCTTGGACGTGGCATCACTAATTGCACCTTCTCCGCCAAATTTTGCGCGAGAGGTCTTGCGCAGGAATTTTGAGGAGCTGTATGACGAAACCCAGAACTTACTCAAAGTTGAACACCTTATGAAGCTGGTTGAATTGTGCCGGATGACATACTTCACTTTTCCTGGAGGGACTTACGAACAAATCAAGGGAACTCTGATATACTCTCCAATCGCCGCTCTTATATCGGAATTTATCCCGCAAGCGCTGCAAAATGTCACCTTCGCCAAACAGCCCCCGATTCTTTGGCGCCGTTACGTTGACAGCACGTTTGTTATGGTCAAAGGAACATGCTGCAAAGGTTCCATGATCTTTTCAACTCGATCTCCTCAGATATACAATTTACTAGGGAAGAAGAAAAGGATCAGCGGCTACCCTTACTCGACGTCCTCGTCAGGCGAAATCCTGAGACGATAAACACCACACAGCTTCTCAGTTTCCGTAGCGACCACCCGGTGGCTCACAAATTAAGCTGTGTGAGAGCGCTGTTCAAAAGAATCCAGGCTCATTGCAGTTACCCGGAAAAAAAAATAAGTGAGGCCCGACCAGTTTAGGCTAAATGGCTATCCTAAGGCCTTCGGAACTCAATCCCTACGTGCTGACCCTCCGAAGATTAAAACAGAAACAACTTCTACGATTTGGCATGCACAGCTATACATCAAGGATGTATCTGAAACGATCGAGCGTATTGCTGCGGGACAAGACGCCGGAATAGCGCAACTTCTTAAGGCTAAACTGCTCAGCCGTGTCATTAAAATCAAAGATCGATTGAATACCACTGAGCAGTCGGGCGTAATGTATCGCATACCATGTCTAAACCGTCCCATTTATTACACGGGACAGATAAGACGCAAGCTGGGTTCAGGAATACACAATCATAAGCTGGACGTTCGACGGGGTGACACATTATGCTACGTGGCGCTCTACACCTACGAGACGGGTCGCGAGCTCAATCTCACAGCCGTAAAGATACTTGCTCACTTGGCATCACGCCGAGTCGATAACTGATGAATGAAGCCTGGGCATTTGATGATAACTGAGTAAATCAATGCATTCAGTTGGCGCCGGCATATTTGGGCCTGCGAAAGTATGTCCAAACTCATGGTGCTGGTGTTTAGTTGGTCCTCTTTCCCTCCTCCCTCATTTCTCCTATGACACCTAATTGACCCTCCCTCCTATAAATACCGCTTGTTTTCATTGATTATTTTATTTCTGCAAATATTTTCAGCTAAAAAGCCGATCTCGCCTACTTGCACAAACTGATGTAATCCGCAGTGGTGAATCGACGGCCACACCACAAAATTATTGATTTCCTACATATTCCAATTTTTCTTATTTCTACACACGCTACAACTGGCAACCCCATTTGTTGCTGTTTTCCTATTTCTGAAGATGGACTGCTACAGGAGCCCAAAAGCTCAGAACGATGATAAAGTGGTGTTGGATAAAAACTCTTGATCAGAAAATATACATGGACCTGTTATGCGACCATGTGGTTCAATATTACGTTCATGTATGCAGCTTACAAATTAGAAAATGTATCATAAGATTGTGAAACACTAATATCTATTTGTTTTATTCTGGCATTATGGATGATTCCACTCTTTTGCAGCAAAACCTTTTTTAAGTACACAGTCAGGTACCTGTGAAAATAATACGAAAAATTTGGTCTTCAAGGGACTCGTAACCAAAAATCATATTTCCAGGGTAGTATCCTTCTAGTATCATTCGGTTGCGTGTGTTTGAATGGAATAGTCTTTGACAGATAGTATCATTGGATATCATGGTTTTAACATTTGTGAGGAAACTTACGATGCAAATCACGAACATCTGCGTGACGACTGACTGACTTGCACCTCCATTTTTTAAACGGTTGCAGGATTAAGCTAACACAGAATTTTTCTGTACAGTATGAGAGATAGAAAATGCACGTTGCTTTCTTCTTTTTATATATGGTATTCAACTTGACTTCGTTTTCGGGCAGGCAATGACCTTTTTCAAAGCCAGGAAACAACTGACTGAGAAATTTAAGTGCTTGCTATTAACTAGATAGATGGAAACATTAAATTTGGCGCAGGC
Organism: Ligula intestinalis; assembly: GCA_036362985.1. NCBI lineage: Eukaryota > Metazoa > Platyhelminthes > Cestoda > Diphyllobothriidea > Diphyllobothriidae > Ligula > Ligula intestinalis. The sequence continues at coordinate 59,617,280 of JAYGXS010000004.1, read as the reverse complement.
AACTGAAACAGTCTAATGAGCTTGCGTTTTATAATTAAACTCCGCAAAAAATTGCCGCACACTCCTTTTACCAGCTGCTATGCGTTGTGTTTCTATTTATTCTTCAATTATTCCCTGTATTTACCCTAATTTATCGAAAAAAATATTATCGCAAATTAGCACAAAAATAAAGGTTATATTTTACTCTAGCATAAATGATACTGAACTATACTAAGTGGCAAACTGTCTTTGAATGTTATATATGGGTATAATGAATCGCAACTATTTTTGTTTTCAAGTGCTGTTTCATGTCACCTGTCTGACGTCTGCTCTTTAAGGCGCTGAAGACAGGTAGCATTCCGATTACGTTTCTGTAGCATGCGCTTGAATCATCTTGACTTACATGGGATACCATTAACAAGACAGTTTAGAGAAACTGTTAAATGCAAATAAACGAGGGTCTGTATGCACTACGTCCCTCTCTTGACAACAGTAGCTTATCCATGGTCAGCCGGGTAAACTTTACTTAGCCTGCACCCCCCGAAGCGCGAAATCGACCCTCATATTTAAATCCCACCCATTACAGCTGGCATCTGGGATTACAAAATGTTCACTCCCGTCCCAGGAAACTCGCCTTTGTACCACAAAATGCCGCTTAAATCTGACTGGAAAGTAACTCAGTGGTTCAATAGGTAGGACACTGGATTTCTTAATTGAACCTCATGAGTTGCAACATCTGTGGTGGGATGTGACTGACGAATTATCCTGTCACATGCAGAGAAAGTTCAAATTGGTATGCTGCTGCTATCTTTGGAGGCCCATGCAATTTCCATTGATGTAGTAAACTGATGATCTAATAAACTATTTTACATTTTGCGTTCCGTGTACATCAGAAAACGCACATTAAATTACGTAAGTTGTATCGCCTACAGCAGCGCAGATATTTGAAGTAGAGTTGGTCGACAATAGCACGTACAGACTAACTGATAATTTAACTTTGCATTATCTTTGTATTCGGTGAGATAAATGTCCTAGAATCCACGAATAGAGGTGAATAGGCGTGCTCCAGCTTATTTTTGTAAAAAAGAGGAAGACGCGATCTGTGGAACGATAGTTTTATTCTGAGCGTTTGGCTCCACACACGAGAAGCCATCGTCAAAGTAAATAATAACAGATAACGTCAGCTCCGCATATATGGGGTTGCTGTAGTAATGCTCCATATTTTACTCTTAAATTACGCATGACCCTGCTCAAACATTAAAAATTCGTTTCCTCCCGGTCAGATCATCATTTTTTAGAGACTCGGTTTCCAGATCAGGAAATTTCATGGAGCGATTGAAAACCTGCAGGATACATCAAGAAGCCAGCATAACGGGTTCTAGTGTCATGATCTTAAAAATCTGGTTTTGAGTAAGATGAGTTAAGGACAGTTAATAAGCCATAAGTTATCATTCTAATCTCCTTTCGGATATGTCGGAAACTTCATTTTGCTTCTATTATACTAGCTGTCGAGCGGCCGCTGGCAAACGTTAAAAGAAAGCCCCAAGAACATTTACGACGGCTGCTGCCCAATCTTAATGACAATATGCCAGATTTTTTTCGGCAAGACAGAGTGCGTGCATCAGTATCTCAAAGCTCTAGATGTCTCACCCACAATGCTAAGCGTAAAGTGTTACAAAAACATTAGTCTAACATAGCTGACTGATGACTTCTAATAAGCCAGAAATTACCATTCAACATATCGCATCAGTATCGCTGTCCCTCACACAGACGAGTATATATAACAATATATGAATGATCGGTGCAGTATAAATTCCGAAATTATAGCTGGAGAAAGAAAGCTCGGAGGAAAATGCAAGTTTTAAATGAGAACGCATCAAGCTATGGCGATATTATATGATAAGTGAAGGCTGAGATTATTGCGCTAGAGGGTAAGATTACATTGGCTATATCGAAGAAGTGAGAGGCAGCAGAGAATATAGGGGACGCGAATCATGTTGCGTTGGATGCTAGAGGTGAGAGGAGGGATATAAACAGTTAGATTGTGTATCGCGTGTCTGAGGATGCGGAATTGCTGAAGGTCTACTGGTTCGAGCAGGGAATAACATTCGTTGTTGTACGGTTGGCGCAAGTTTGTGGACCGAATACTGACACCTTCACAGTGTGCATCCAGATCCGTGAAGTGGTTTATCCGTTTTTACCGGAATACCAAATCTCAATAATTTTTTGCTTGGCTTCTCTGGCAGATGTGGCAATCATATCATCTATATCTCAAATGAAACAGTGTTCCAACGAACCGCAGCTTCAAATACGAGGTAAAAGAGCTTACTTTTCAGAAGGTTATTCATATACGCGCGTACATAGCCGGTGATCTGCCTGGCCTACGTATGCGAAATCGCAACAAGCATGCGGAATTTGGTTAATTATATTGGTTGGTTGTCTTTTGTTTATGTTGTCTTTAATGTGAAAAATTGCTGCCAACAGGTAAATTGCTGATCTATTGGACGATACAGGTAGTAAAAACGTTTAATGGTCAGATGATCACCAAGGAAAGTTGTTGCATGCACGGCAAGGAATAAAATGTTTACTGGTTGCTTTTGACGTCTGAGACAGTTTATCAAAAGGCTTGTCAGTTATCCGTTTTTTTCAGAATGAATAGTAAATATAGGCAGCGTCTCTTTAAGGTGAACACATGTGGTTTATATTTTTCTTTTTGAAACAAAATAAAAATTAGAATTTTTTCTGGTAAATGCCTCATAATTGACATCGACTTATAATGTGCATGTAAGCGGCAAATTATTGCGAGATTAAATTATGATATCGAATAATTACAAATGGTTTTTTTTAGGTAAAACGTTTATTGATGCATTGAGAATGTCATCAGTGTTGAGGTTGCCTGTCATGTAGAGAGGTCTAGGGATGCGAGCTCAACTCATGGGCAGCTTGCGCAGAGATAATCTAAGAAAAAGCAGAAGACGCCTTTTTACAACATGAATACGGGGCACTTATATTTGCTTCCATTCGTGATCATCTAAATATTTGCCAAATATGTAAATTAAAGCGTCCTGAAAATGGTCAAGCAATCTTTTTGGAGGAACCCAGGTTGAAAGATGTATTTATGGATGCACAATATTGAAAATTTATAATTTTTATAATAAGCTTGAAGCTAAAAATATAAATCATCATGTTTTGTTCTAGTGTGTAACATGCTGGTTGCAACACATAACTTCAGCGAAAGACAAACATGCTTTCCTGCATGTATCACTTTGCCCACGTAATCAGTCTTTTTCGTGGTGACGTCTGACAAAAATGTTGTAACACTTCCGCGACGAACAGGCAATCGTTGGGTTACAAAATGCCCAAAGTCATTATTATATTCACGCGTCCCGACTAAGCATATTCCCTCCTTGGGTGGCTGAAAGATTAAAATAGTATGCATAGCGCCGTATAAAAAAATATCAAGTTAACCAGCTGCTTACCGACAGAACTTCGTAAAGTACACTTGCCACATGTTACGAACAATTGTTACAGAGCAAATTTGGTGAGCCTTACAAGCGCTGGCCTTATAACTATTGTTTGGGATGAAAAACAACGGACCAACTAAATATAGAGTCTGCGATTTATGTCACTTTACATTTGTAAAGGATAACGTGTTCCAACTAGCTTTAAATTATAAGATGCAAAGCAATCACTATAACCTGTAGCGTTCTGTCGCCGAATGAGTAAATATTCCGTAAGTAGATAGAATGGAAATCATTATTTACTGAACTGGATCACTACTGCCGTATTCGCAGCGTTCATACCTTTTAGTACCAATGATATCAATTTATAAAAATGCTGTACAGTTGTTTTTTGATTTTGTCGTTGCCACTCGGAATAACAAATGGAAGAACATAAGAAAATATGAATAATGGTTAACTGAATTTGTGAGCACAAAGTGCTCGAAGCGGTCATTCTATTGAGCCGTTGCGATACAATATGTTTGCCCGCTCGAGAGCATAAACATTCAAATAAAACTAGTAGTGGCCTACAGCATTTCCGACAAAATAAGTTCATGTTGTGCACCTCATATATCCCTATTCTCAGCACTTTTTCTTACGGAAACGATGATTATACAGTAGACGACGAAGACCATGCAACGCTATTTATGAAATTTGGCTGGACACTTTAGCATATATTTGAAAACATGATTGTGATTAACTGCGTTCATTTAATTCTGAAGAAGCTTTTTCGTTCTGAAAATCAGTGTTTTAATTAGGTTTATTAAGAGAAATAGACATTTATTTGGGCGGAAATGAGAGAAGTTCGATATCGAAGGAATGTCCTATGCTATAACGCATGACAGAACCACACTTTTTATTAGTGTGCATTTAACTATGACGGAGCTCCAAAGTGAGGGGAAAAGGTATGGAACATATCTCTGCTAGAACCGGCAAATTTTGTCCGAAATTGTTCAGATGGAAATGAGCTCATGTTGAAGGAATCGCATTTATTTTCGGAAACCAAGAAGAATTCCACTTTTTAATATTTTTTCTGCTATGCTGTTAAGTTTTGTGCCACAAAATGGAGTTATTAATCGGTTTGACAAAGTAGTTTTACCGCAGCGATAACTATTAGCGTCAGCTTGATATATAAATGTTGGGCTGTGCATGCATACGGTCTGACAATTATCTATGTGAAGATGATTTTGTCCGCTTACGGAAAATTGCAGCCAAAGCGCTGGCGCGTAATTCTTTAGCAAGTTGTTTCGATGTAGGTAAGGCCAGCGTATACCTAATTGTAAATTAAAAAACATTGCCTTGAAAGAAGAATTCTGGTGTAAAACGCTCTACAACAAAACAGGATGACGATTTTAAACCTCGAAGGTTAAAAATCTGTCATTATGTGTCCATTTTGCTATTCACAGGGAACATTTGTCAATGTTCTCTCAGACCCTAGTTTGTGAGATAATGCGGGAGTTTGGCCTTCATCAAAGAATGGCTACGGTTAAGCCATTTTTATGTAGGAAACATCTTAAAGAACGTTTCTTGTTTGCACAGGAAGACAGTCCCCACAGAGATTCATTTTGTACAAGCATTTCCTTCTGTGATGAAGTACTGTTCCTAGACAAGTCCACAAAGTCAACGCATATGGTCATCTACGGAGAGAACTTTCCTAGAGACCAGACTGCTTCAATATCAACCTTCGAGAACTGTCGACGCCTCAGGGTGTGGATGGTGATCAAGTTCGGTGAGCGACCAATCTGGCGGTCGACGAAAGAGAGCATTAAATGTTTCGTCTATGTCAACATTGTCGAAGATGTATTTGGTTATAATGACATTCACAGGCGTCGAATGGATACTTTTATACTACAAGACAATGCCTCTGCTCAATGATCAAAGGAAGTATGATTATAATTAACCTAACGACTATAAGATTATTTTTTAAGACTACAGCCAGCCTTTTTGCATGTGGACTGCGAACAATTTTTATCCCGCCCAATAGGCCCGACTTCAATCCAAATGAAAATATATTCGCCTCAATCAAGCGAAACTGGCACAAGCCTTCGACATACCATTCACTGGAAAATAAATTGGCACTCGTTCTGGATTATTTTATAGACCAAACCACAATTAATAACACAATCCTATCTATGTCCTCCCGTATGACTTCTCTTATAAACGATAAAGGACGCTAAACAAAATATTAGTGTGTTACATATTGATTACTTCTCCTCATTTTGTAATTTCACGCTATTTTCTTTCACTGTTGTCACTTATATAACAACTTTTTATCTCTGACCTGACTTACTTCCCTTTTTTGGACTTGACGGTTTTTGGTAAAATATTTTTGTTCTTAGATAATAAATGGTACTTCATGCATCGAAATATGCCTCCTTTTAAGGATTTATTGAAGCTTTCACGCAGTATAACTTGCAGGTCCGTGAGGTGAATGCATTGCCAGCTAGAACAATTTTCATGCAAAATTGCCGTTATTGCACCATAAACGGCAAGAACTGTAGAGTTTTTAAAGGCCTGGAAAAAGCATAGACAGAGAATGACATTTTCAGTAGTTTCAGTGTAAAAAGTTATTTGAACTTGTTTTCCTCGGCCAGTGGGAGTAAGTAGTTCCGCATATAAATTGAACATCTGCTCGGCGCTTCGCCCCACGGACAATATTATTCTTACTCCAGCGTGGTAAGTTGCACCGCAGGTAAGTTGAAGCGGATGTCCTCCTTATCATCGTTTCCATTTTCAAGAAATCAAGAAACCCGCAATTCAATAATCGGGGTCTTCCGCAATACTTAAACAACTATGCAGAGATGGATATAAATTATCGACATATTGAAACTTAATCAATGAAAAATTAATATAGCCGCTTTTAAGGTACATTCCACTGTTTATTCTTATGACCCCATAAAACCCTATAACCACAGCTTTCATAAGACAAAATTCTCTGACTAGGGAGAAATGAGGTGATCTGCATAAAAAACTGTTGCCAAATTTTCTATATTTAACTTGCCGAGGGTGGCTATTACGCCTTAGGCATATTAGAACCGATTTTTACCATTTACAAACATCTTTTTTCTGGCGCAACAACTGTGACAGAGAGAAAATGGCTGGCCACAGCCAACACTGGTTTACGGTTTTTTGGATAATAAAAAAGCTAACTTTTTACAAGACAGGGGCGGTGTTTTTTTCACTATAAAAATGTAAATGACGATAGGTCCCAAATGACTTTGAGACAAGGTCGCGGGAACTTCGATGAATAAGATATGAAGCGGTTGCGACAGAGAATTTAAGATGACAGTGCAATTTTCTGTATGAGGAGATCAAACGAGTATGCGACAGGGGACTGCCTGCTTCTCGTTTGCGGTGCCTAAAGTCATAAGATATATGTCGTGCGTTATTAATTTTTATGACCAAATCATAGAAGTGGAACTGACACAAGCGAACAATTTCTGGATACGCCGCGGTTAACAAAGCCTGCAAGACGGTAAGTTTTGCAGCCACGCATCTTTCTATCTGAATGAAATCATCAGTAAGAAGTTCGCTGACATATCCTAAAAGTCAGGGTTGTGGGAACACACATACATGGCTAGAACAAAACAGTTTTTAATATCCTGAATTCGAATATAGATGCCACCATGCTTCTTGCCTGTATTGGCCCTAGTAAATTCCCTGAGCATTCCCTTAGTCCAAAGTTTGACGGTCGTAAGTATGAATATGTAGGGGCCTAACGATAACATCAAATGTAAACCGACATTTTGGGATGCCTTTTATACAGTGCGCGCGAGAAATATTTAAAGTTTTCGGTAATCGATATTGACTCAAGTTCTGTAACTGATTATCGTGTATTCTATTTGAGAAAGAAGTCACATAATTCTCATTCAATTTTGCGATATATATTAAGCGTGCTTCATACAGTGTAGGCAGCATACGTAAAATGACAGATACGATGTAAAATGAATGGACACCTCACAATCTTCGAAAAGCCCATAATTAGAATTTTTTTCTTAAACTAAAGGATACCCTTTCTGCAAGTACACATTTTAAGGAAAGCCTAATTTTTCTACCAAACGTTTTTTTTCGTGCATGTTTTTCATAAAATATAGAAGAATTTATACAGGCAGTCGTAATCAATGATAAAACGCATGCTATTTAGGTAGTTACCTTTTCTAAAGTATTTGCTTTTTTTAGTGATCAGAACGCAGCTCAGGAAAAAGCCGACATTTTCTAATGACTGCAATAATTTTACAATAGACTAGACGATATGCAGTATCACAACCGTAATCAATGCCGATTGGCGAAAAAAATTCACTCTTTCACATATGTCAACATGTTGGAGGAATTCTGGCACGTACTGTATCATGTTTAATTTGACGACTAATTACCTTTCGGAAAAATCACGTTATTCATCGTGCAGGAGATGATGACTGCTTTCAAAAGACTTATCGTTTGGCAACCTGCATAAAATAACACTTCATAACTTCTTTACGTCAATCCTGAAAAGTTCAGCGGCCCCGGTGAGAGTCAAACCCACGTAAAAATAAACTATCATATTTTTGCCGTAAAAGTAAAGCCAATATACAGAATGTCCTGCGTTTTCACTCCCAGTTTACCAGGTTATTCTAACTACAGTGGAGTCTGGTTAATGTGGACATGGTTAATGTGGACAACCGCTTAATGTGGACAGTTGGCCAGGAACGGAATTTCTCCATAGTAAAATCCTCCGGTTAATCTGGATAACCACCGCTTAATGTGGACAGCACCAAGCTGTCAACCGGTCGGTCGACCCACAGATTTTGTCCAAAAATCCAGTCCAAATTGCCCGCGGCGGGGAATTCCCGCGTCCTGTTCGCCACAGTTGGGAGGTGCAGTTGTCGAAGGAGGCCGCCAATACGTCATCTAGGCTATTTCCACTCTTCAGGCCATGGAGATGTTGAGCACTTCGTGGAAAAAGGTGAAGTCGGAGACAATCGTAAATTGCTGGAGGAAAAGGGGCTTTGTCACCACTGAAGAGGAAGTTGCAGATAATGAAGTTGCGATTCCGATCCCAGAAGACGTGACGGAGGACAGAATCGAGAGTTTTATAGAGTGGGTTTCAATCGACGATGATCCCGAAGTCGCCTAGGAGGCAACACTGGAGGAGGTGACAAGCGAATTCGCCGAAGCAGTTGCAGATGCCAAGAAGGTACCAGACGAGCAGGAAGTAGACTCTGAAGAGGAAGACGAAGAATTTGAGCCCCCAGTCTCATCAAAAGAAATGAGGGCGGCATTGGCCGTACTCGAAACGGGGCATCAACAACAAGGTTTTGATGTGGAGAATTTTGACACTGTGATAAAGAACTTTATGGGAGCTTTAAGAGAAAAGTTTCCACCAAAGCAATCAAAACTGAGCATTTTCGTTCAATTAAACTTCATTCAGATGCAAAATTCTGTTTTTTTTACGAAGATGTGGGCTTGATGTGGGCAACCGGTTAATATGGACAGTTGACCTGGAACGGAGGTGTCCACCTTAACCGGACTCAACTGTATAGCCAAATTAGGTTCCTGGGACGTAAGTTCATTTCCAGGTTTCCACCAATCACAAATTCGTCCATTCATTTGTTTTATAAAGCCTGAAAATCTGGTCTGTGGACTTCTTGTCTACTTTTATGGCTAAAAATTGTCAATTGAAGGTGACGCATCTGCTGAAATGATTTGTAGATATTTACCTCAATTATGTGCTACTTTTAAAAGCTAAAAAAGATATAGTAGATTTTTAGAGCATTTTGAACTTTGATGAATTGTCCTACACTTACGATTGCTAACTTACATTTTCCCGGGTTACGACAAAACAATATGCACCTAGAACAAAACCAGATAATGCTCCAAAAGTAAATGTGAATGCACTAATGGATTCCCTAACTATTACCACGAATGATGTAAACAGCCTTGATGGTCTTCGGTCAGATTACTTAGTCAGTGAACGATCGTGTGCAAGTAACTGGCATTTGTGGAATTAAGTTATAGTTTGAAAGAAAACTATCTGATTCGGGTTGAAAGGATAATCCTTTGTCTTATTAATTGCATGATATGTCAGGGAAGTCGGGACGCCGTCTGTCAGTGTACTGCCATTCTGCCCCCTGTGGACGGTGGCGACTTCAATTTTTGTTCAGTGTCAAATGTTTTCCCTTAACTATTACCGCTCTTTAAAATAAAATTATGCTATAGTTGAACTGCTGAAAGCTCACCTTCTTACTCATTTTAAAGATAGTTCTGTGTTCGTGGCTTTTTCTGCTCCTTGGAAAACTATGCTAAGGTGTCTTTTTGTTGCTTTATCAGAGTCGTTATGCCCTATCTTATCCACTTAAAAAGTTTTGTATTCGCCCATTTAATGTTGTCCGCCCTTAAGTACGCAACAAGGTCTCCATTCTTTCAGTCTGTTTATGAAACACTTATGTAACCTTCATAATGGCATAGATTAATTTATAATTTTTCGATTCCGGAAAGCATGCAGCAGTCAGACTGGAAATCGTAAATGCAAACAATAAGCAAACAATTATAAGGTCGTATATTGCTCTTTCCAATCCACAATGGTCGTCTGTTGAGTAAGACACTAAAAGCCGAGATCCTCATCGTCCGGGAAGTAGAATCGCGGTGTCATTCGATAGCGTGCGTTTTAAATCGAATATGCATGCATAGAGTACTATGGCTATGAGAATTGATATGCAAATAAGGAGGGGCTGCGTGCACTGCTGACAGACTTGCTTTCACCTTGTAACAACACTAACACCTATATCATACTTGGAAGAGGGAATTTTAGTGGTTTCGCAAGCTCCGGCTCTTGAAACACAATCTGTCCGTGGTCCCGCAGGCAGGAGCTACACTTTTTTCCATCAGATCACCCATGTCAGCCTCGGGTGGTGCAATACCTGGGACAGCTTTACATTGAAAATAAATTAAGGTTGGGTATGCAGCTGAACTTGCGATGCTCACGCAATTTATATTTGGTTAAAATAAACCACGTGTATTAAGGCGCGTGCTGGGCTGATAAACTGTTTATATTTTAAGCTTTCTATGCATTAAATTTAAGGCCTGTGCGATGATGTCCACCGAGTCTATATATAGGATGTCTCAGCACGTATATTACGCATTCAAAATGACTGCGTTCTTAGCAATTTTTCTGGGCTTGCGAATCGAGAGCTCGGTTGTGGATAAAATTATCACATTTTTTCAGTTGTCCTAGTTTCTTTTAGCGAAACCCTGGGGTAGCACAAGTCAGTCTAGTATGCAAGGTCCATTCCTATTTATATACTATGTAAGTCGTTTAATAGTGTTAGCAAATGTTTACCTATTCGGTCGTATATTAAGGTCTCGAAATTGATGCGGATAACTGTCATTCAAGTACTTATCAGTACGCAATCCTTATATTATCTACGAACACCAGCACAATGAACTTCTACTAAACGAATCACAAGTTAATGTTTTTATACTCTCTGTGAGAAGCCTTTCGTACACTATCCCTGATTACTCAGTAAAAATAAGCAAACATTGACTATCTTTTGTGACTCAATTTATACTGGACTTAATGTAGATACCGGAAATCAAGTTACAATAAAAAGGGAAAGTTAATTCTAAACCTAACAGAAAACGGAGCAGATAATTACTGCAAAAAGCGTTGTAAGAGGTCTTTAAAAGTTTAAGCCTGTTGAGGCAACGAATCCTTCCCCGAGGAAAAAATATATTGACTAGCGTACGTATGCTTATTTTGATTGCGATAAAATTGCTGCTTTCTTTCAGTTTAACCTAATTTGAAATTGTTTTAGAATGCAAGAACAACTCTGCTTTACTTCTGCATAAGGGTAAAGGAATATTATTCAAAATATTCAGCAACGTATTGATATGCAAAAATATATATTTCGTAAAGCTTTTGTATGCGATGGTCAAGGGTCCGACCACTTGGGTCTGTTTCAGAAGGCAAACTTTGCCAGAATGAAGGTCAGATCTGCACCAAGAGCATCTTCCAGAGATACTTTGGCCGACTTGTCTGTGAACTGAGCAATTTCGGGAAAGGCAAGTGCGTGCGATGCTCAAACGCTGAAATGCCCTGCTGGCGCAACCACGACTGCTGCAGTTGGCAGTGTTCCAGGTTTAAATATAAATAAAGGAAATGCTTCTTAATGCGTGAGAAGAGCAATCTGATGTTTAACGGTATCTCTTATTCGAAACTCATTTCTCTCTCATGATTATTTCATCCACTATTTACGTGGCACTTACCAATGAACTCTTTTCTGTGCTCTGTCACTTTTGGTCACATACACAAGGGCTCGATCTATAAGCCCGGTTTGGCAGGTAGGACGTCTATTCTCTTTTTATGGGTGTCCACTCAATGTGTTCACAGTTTGGCATAAGTCTGGTTTTTTTTATAGAAAATCGTAAGTGTCTAAATGTTTCAGCACTCGATGAGACCTTGTCCAGCCTACGTCCACCCAAATGGCGATCGTCTATCTTTAAAGCTGTGGAATATCTTTTGAGAGCTTCTGCGTGCATACACGAAACTCAATTTCCTGTATTCTGTTAGATATATACTTATTCAGGTGGAAATTCTTTGGTCGTTCCACGGTTGCCTGCGTACTCTGAAGACTATCAGGTACTCAGCAATGCAACAGTAGTTCATCCTGGCCCTGTGATTGGAGCGTAAGTCCACGAGTAATTAATGTATTTATGCAGGAGTTAGGAGTCTCCAGGCTGTTTAGCCTGAGCTCGAACACAAATGATTCCACGGAGATTCTTTTTCCGCAAAATCAATGCAGATTGACTTCTACATTGTGGGCTAACTATGTGGTTAAAGCAACGAGCGACAAACAGCCGTTGACTGAAATTAAAAGTAAGGATTAAAATCATCGTACTAGAGTAAAAGAAACCCTCGATTACATCGAAGGAGAAAGGACCAGGGGAGAGTTGAGGGAAAGCCAATCAGATTGTGTTCGTTGCTGTATGGAAAAAGATGCGTTCGAAGGTATTTATTACGTAACAGGGCATGCAGGATTGGTGAAGGTCAAATTGGCTGAACAGGAATAAGCTGTTGTTTGGTTTAAGGAGGGTGCAGGTTAGTGGACCGTACAAGTATAACTTCGTTGTGTGCATTCGTATTGACGTGGCGGTATATGCTTTTTGTTTTAGCGTGCAGAGCTTCAATAATTTCTCGTGCAGGTTTTGGGATCGTCGTCACCACCACATGGGCTTTATTTTCTTTGGAACAGTGGTCAAAAGAAAACGACGTTTCAAAATCCGGGGTGACCGGATTTACGTTACAGAATGGCCAAATAACATTCATCTGTGCGCTCTCATAGTCGGCGATACTTTTGGCCTGTGTAGGCGCAAGTGCATCATGCACGCGGAATTCGTTCTTTAACATTGGTTTATTGCTCTGTGAGTATTTCATCTTAAATGCTCTCATCGGGCAAGATGTTTCCTTGTGAGTAGTTCAGGTGCTGGAATGTTTTAGCTGTCAAGTCCTTGAATGTGTGGCAAGCAATCAAATGTCGTCTGTAACACTCCAATCTTCTGGTTGCCTCTGACGTTCGAGAGAGTTTTTTATCAAGACTTGTCAGGTATAACTATAAAGAACGCCTTAGGTGTTTAGATTGACTATCGTATAGAGAGGACCACTAGCGGAACCCAGATCGGAGCGGGTTGTGCAGACAATATCTAAATATTTGCCAAAATATCTTATAATAGCGTTCTCAAAATGCAAAAGCTACCGTAGACGAAGAATACACCTTGAAACAGACTTCTATTGACACAATTTTCAAAATGATGGTTTGTTTAGGAATTCAAACCAAATATGTATATATACATAAAGTTGAACTGGAATTGGGCTGTTCATCCGACCTACCTGTTTAGGGCATATGCTGACGTGACCTGACTTGTCCCGAAGGTTTATTAAGGAGTGTATTTGAGCGATATCAGACTGCGTTAGCGAACTCAGACATATGATAGCGTGGACCCGAAAAAGGTAAGAGACCGTAATCGAATCGAATCTCGGAGGTTCTGAGTCCTGAGTTTGGGTATGACTGGCTTATGACGGATAACAAGCCAAATACGGACATTCCGGTTCCTCCTGTCTTTGTCAGATCCACTCTAACTACGGGTCTGAACTTTGCAGAATAACATAACAGCATGGAGTAGATTTGTTCCATTGGTAATGAAAACAGTACAAACACATAGAGAGGTGTTTGAAGGTATTCATCTGCCCAGAATTCTATTTGGAGAAATACTTTAGACATTTCACTAGCTTTAGGTGAATGACAACGAAAAAACGAACGCCAGAAGAAGAGGGTGTGATAACTGGAACGATAGTTTAATTTGTTTGACGTTTCGGATTCCATTGGGGATCCTTAATCATAGGTGATGATACCATAGTCATGGTCATGCACAGCTAGGGTTGACACGTGCACAGGTTACATGGCATTTATAATTCATAGTTACGCTTGTTGATGGACTGTAGGCCTTAGAATCAATTCTTAGCCACCAGTACTGGTCATAAAGTTTAGCAAGCTCCTCAGTCCAAATGCATCCAAAGATGATTAAAAGGTGCACAACCCGATATCGAAGAAGCTGATAGATGAGTACATGCAGGTGTTTAGGCACAGCTCATGCCAGACCTGCTTACATGATTTCTGAGCCAAAGTCATGGTGCTCAATCCATAAACCAGCGCAACGATTTGGCGTCCTCATACGCTGTACTGAGACGTTTTCTGAGCAAAGGAATTAGTCGCGTGGGGTAGGCTGGGCACAGCAACAACTCTGACGACAGCGGGCTTAATTGTCATGCAATTATCAGGCCCGCATCCGCGTTGGCAAGATAATTGTGGCATTACGCAGTCAAGCGTGAAGTGTCAAGCCTGTATCACACCAATTAAGGCCGAAGTGGTGGCTACGGAAGTGAATAATTATCAGATGCGGATTACAACTATGAACTCTAAATACAATGCAACCTGTGCATGTGTCAACCCTATCGGCGCATGACCATGACTATGTTACCATCACCTACGCTAAAGGATCCCCGATATAATCCGAAAAGTCAGGCAAATAAGACTCATGTTCCAGTTATCGCATACTCTTCTGCTGAACTGCTTCCTGTAACTAATACATTGTGTACTATTGGCAAAGATGAAATTGTTCATTCAAATATATGGCATGGGTTATTTTCATATGGCGCGACTGCTTATTGGCGTGTAATGCTTGCACAAGACCAATTTTTCTGATAAACTACGAGTGTACTGCGGTCAGCGAACATAGGACTTCCGGTAATTACGTGTTCGATGCAGGTAATAGGGGCAGACTGCGCCAAAAAAGACCGACTTTCTGAACACAGGCTTGCATGCTATATTCGCTAAAGACCGTGCAACTTTCATGACAAAATCCGAGTTGGTGCTTAAGCATATATGCGGTAGTACTATTTTGATCCCTTAAGTTGATTTTATTCTGCGAAAACGTAAAAGTTATGAAAATCGCAATTTTAGGTAGGTTAACTAAGATAAATAGCCATCAATTTTGGCAAAAATGGAATAGACTCATATCGAAGAAATTTTCGTAAATGCTACAAACAACAGAACCAAACAGCTTACTTATGTTAATTATACTATATATGATCTCAAAAATAAGTATAAAAGGTACCGATAATAACCCCTCCAGAGCTGAATAATGTTTTTCAAACTTGTACAGATTTATGTGAAGCCAAGTTGACAGAATCACATTTACTTGCAAAAACATTTGAGATTTATATTTTTTTAAATAATTTTTGGCTTACCTGCGTAATTATATCGCCCAAATGCAGCAACAAAAGATGTCATTGCCTTTTGTTTAACCCCACCCATGACCCTGGTGTTTAAGCAAAGTGTCCGCGTATGTCAACGAAAAGTAATGTAAAGGTCTTATTGAATGTAAGTTGCGTAGAAATATACGTTTTTGTAAGTTATACGTACCGCTTCTGCGGCATATATAAACAGAACATACAGATACAGCGACCAAATATGTGGCCTGTTTTTACATCAGCTAACTTATAACGGATTGTGGAATTAATCTGCTTAAGCGATAGAATACCTTTTTTAAAGGGGAAAGTAAATTATTTTATTTCCAGTTATAATGAATCGTAAGTTAGAGAAGTTGAATTAAATTTAATAAAAGTCTCCTATTTAATTTTGGATTTACCTTGAAAATTGACCTTTATAGCAAGTTTTTTTATAAATCTTAGGAATAACAATATTCGAGTTATCTTGAGGATATTCTGTATAATTAGCACTGTGGTTTGCTGTTTCTAAGACGTTTGTAGACCATATTCATAAGAACTAATATCAAAAACACTCTATTTTTGTCAAGACACTGTATCCATATATTATTTGAAAGGTTATGTGTTGCCGTTGCACACAAGCGCAATAAAGACACTGTAAACAAAGCAAATTATGCTAGATTCTATTCAATGATATTTAATAAATAGCTAACAACAAATGGTAATCTGTCAAAAAGTGGACTCAAGGAAAGTTCCTGTTACATAAAGAAAGTGGCCACGTAGACGTTTAAGATAAGTAAAATATTTTAATTCATTGTTCAAAATAATAATGACGTTCTACGTCTCTTTTATGTGCGGTTTACCGGAAAAACTGTGTTTCTTAACAAACACTTATAAATTCTTACATTGTTAAAGTTTTAAGTATGCACAATGACGTTTCTTAGTTTTCCTAAATGCATTTACACTGATATTCGAGTAATTATCAACATTTTTACAAATGATTAATTTTTCACGGTTTTAGTGAATACTTTATAATGCAAGCGAAACTAATTTCATATTGTTATACCTATGATCACTCTTAGTCCTGTGATAGAGCCACAGAACATTACTAAAACACGTGTTTACGTTATAACCCTTATGTAATTTTATGCTACTGCTAGGCTTGCAGATAGAGCTCGATGTCATTATGCTGAATTAATGTTGGTCACCTACGATACGTACAAACAATTGGAAGGACACAAAATACGTCCTATGTTGCCACCTTACTTACAAATTTTTAGGAATTTTAAACTTAAACTAGAATTTGAACGGTCATTTCTTTCTTATTGACATATACCTATCTTCACACCTCGATTCAGTTTATCCCCCTAAGGATGCAACCTTTGATTGATGGCATTGAAGAACAGAAGTGCGAACAAGCTGCAATAAATGGGGACATTTTACAGAAGCGGCTTTCTTTTACTACGTAACCATTCAAGCCACAAAGAACATTTTAAATGCTATGGGCCCGTAGGAAAGCATTTTGATTAAAATGTCCTACCTGTTTTATGTTTGACGTGGTGATCACTTACGTTTTCTCCTATTGGAGGTAGTTGGCCAAGTAAATTGCGTGCACACACACGCGGGACAGATTGCCCACGCCAACGTTGCTTGCAAATCCCGTAGAAGATTTAATTTCCGGGCGATCGTGTCACAAAAACCTTGCATCTATGGTGAAGAATAGCATTTCCTCTCTAACAATTCTGCATTGGAACCGCGATCTTTTTGTGGGATAAAAGCTTTCAATGAAGTGGGTTGCGCATGCGTTTCATCGAACTTATTGGTAAAAGAAGCCAAATTATCTTTCAAAGTTACTGTAGGGGATTTAACAATTAACATTTTTACACAAGGTTAAATATTCAGATTGCCGTTACTTGATCATTTGCAAATGTGCAGTAAATACTTGTCAGAGACATTCTGGTAAGCAAAGATTACTTCACTATTTCATGCACATCATTCTTATAGGATTTTTAACGATAACAAAAAAATAAAGTTCACTGAGATGGCGAATTAAAAATAACACTATTTTATGCATGGTTTTTATCAAAGAGATAAGAGATAAAGTCGTGGCCAATTCAATGGAAATTTTATGAAGCGGTGGGAGAAAAAATAAAAAGGAGAGCAAGTAAGTTCGCGACTGGGATCACGCTGTTTGTTTATCGCATTGCCAAACGTAATTACGCATTTAGCGCGAGTTCTTCATGTTTTATGATTAAAATATAGGGAAAATTTTCGATTTAGAAAAATACGCTTGAAAAACCTGCGTTTCACAAAGTGTGATATACGCAAAACCATATGATTGGAGTAGACCGGCTTTTATCTCCTTCTATCTCTCACGCTTGAAAATTTAATACAATATTAGGTTTCCTCACCTGTGTTTTTCATCCACGCTTACAATTTTTCCTTTGCTTACTTGTATATGGGCTTGTGGGTGTTAAACAATAACAATATGAAGGAACGCAGTCATCTTAAGTAATTATATGCAGAATTTGTGTTCAATTATGCGCTAAGTTTCATAAATAACACTATAATTATTCATTATTATGAGTTGCGCTTGTTGACTGACGGGCAAAATTGTTCCTGCTTAAGAAATGCCTTTATATGACTGGAACAACAAAACGCTCAATGCCCTGGATGTGAAAGTCAATGTCAATGTCTCCAGCATTGAATTCGCTCATGATTTACTTACATAATAATATCAAACATTTGTGTTCCTTTGGTGAGGAAATACAGTAATTGAATGACCTCATAATATTTTAACCTAGTTTCTGAGATGCCATTTAGATTAGAAAAAGTGCTAACATTTAATTGGCCGTACAATATTCGTTCGGTGATACCTTATACTAAGATGAGCACGCCAGGAGGCCTGCTTTTCCAAATACGTCAAAGTCAGCCCCATACGAAACATTCGGTAGCATGCGTTTAAAGTGAACAGACATAAGTAGATCAAGATGATCGCAACAGCAGTGATACGAGTAAAGACAAAAATCACGAATGCTTTTGTGCACAGCTCATGGACTTGCGCCCACCTCAAAAACAACTGTTTGTTCATGCGCGGCTGAGTACAATGAACTGACACTGCAAAAATCCACACGCGACCCGCAATTGAAGTTTAAAAACCCACATGCCACTTCCGCAAAATTATTGGCGTCCCCCTTTCATGGAAGTTAGTCCGCAAATGTAACATCGCAAATATCCAACTGACGAGCGCCCGGCTTGATTCCGCTTCAGTCTATTGTCAATTGGTTTAAAGCTGCAAGAAAAACGTTTCCTGCCTCCTGCCCTCCTCATTCATTAGAATGGACGAAACGTTTCAAAATCTTCAGCAACGTGCTGATACTCAGCAACGTTAATTTCGTGGTATCGTTTTTTGCAATTATGAGTTTTCGTCGCAAACGTTTCTGTTTTAGAAGGCGTAAAATGCATACAGGATGATAAGGCCTGCAAAAGGGTCAACATCCACAGATGCTGTGATTGGCTTATCTTCGAACTAAACACCGATTACGAGAGAGGCAACTGCGTAAAATTCATGAAACTGTGTACATTATGTTTCCATAGCCACGAATGCTGCAGTGGAAAGTGTTCAACGCGGCGACACAGTAGGCAGTACGTTTTTCAAAAATGAACACATTTTGGAAATTTTTACTTCATAATCCATCCGTCTCTGAGGATCATTTTTACCCCTGGCATTTGCGTAAACCTTTCCAGTAAATTATAATATCTGATCTATTATTTTTTTGTTATTTGCGTACAGGAACTACCAGTTCAATCCTGGTATTTAGTACGCTGCATTTATGGGTACATTGGTTACGTCAGGTATGTTGGAGTTGCCTCGGATTGACTGCATGCTCTGGACACTCCAAGTAGCATGTCAGAACAAAAGTGTACACTACGGCCCTGCAAGCATAATAAATACATGCGCGCTACTGTCACATAATTTGGGCGCAAGAAGACGTAGGATAAATTATTTATGCAGGCTAGGGCTGGATTGGTAACTGAGGGCTACTAAGCAATAAGTAAATGCCCTTCTAAAATTGTAAATATAGCAGACCGCATTTAACAGGAAATACCTCCGAGCCTCAGGAGTTGCAACATCAATCGTTCAAAATGTAAGCCAGAAATGGCCACTCCACATACCGTGTCACTGTGGGTCACGAGCTTTGTCATACAGGTCCATAAATATACATATAATCATAGATAATTTACCGAGGTATTAGGGGAGGTAGTATGGGAGGCTTGAGTAGTACTCGATGAATTGAGAAGTTAGTTTTGGGATAATCGCAATCGAAGGTTAGGGTTCACACGCAAGATGGAAGTGCTAGGGACACATGGATGCTTACGGGATCCGAAAATGCTCGCATCATTTTCCGTAAGCCCTGACAATCGTTTTCACACTTTCCAAACATAAACGGTGGTCGTTATCATCTGCGTGCGTAAACACAGGTGACAATGTACCATTTTGCCGAATGGCCAGTCTATTCTAATTGGGTTGTCAAATTGCATGGTCGTAACATCATTGCTATCAGTGTGCAAGTTTTTCATATGACCAGTTCTTAGAGGACACTAACCTTATACGTTTTAGCAAAATACACATGTATGCTTCTCTCTGACAACGTATTCTGATTGATTTTTCTTGGTCTGCTGTAAGAAGGCAATAAATAAAATGTCAGACTAAATAAAAATTCCAAGTAATTATAAATCAAAAACGCCATGACTGTTTCGGCCAATAGTAATATAAATAGATCTCGGAGCAGGAAACCAGATCAAGTAAAGAGCCCTTAATATTGAAAACCAATTTTTCTAGAAGAACGCAAATTGAAAGAGACAGCATCTGTAAAAAAAGTGTGGTCCACTACCGACCACATGAACATATATTTAAGCTATCATTTTTTGTCAGGAAAACATCATGACAGGGGTGAAAAATGCCTTCAGCAAAAAACGAGCAGGCTTTTACGCAAGTTTTACTTTACGATTATCAGGCATAAAACATTCAGCAAACTCAATTTCTTGTGACAAAATCTGAGGAAAAATTATGTGACGCTTTACATGTTATGTTATGAGTACAACATGCCCAAAGCTTCCTTCTTATTAGCGTGTGGCAACTTAGCAGGTTTACCCATTCGGTCCCATGATGACTTAAATAGCATGCACGACTTTAGGTCTTAAAGCTCTAGGTTAAATTAATACCGATCTATAGAATTTCGCAAAGTTACCTTACCGCGGTTTGATTTTAGGCATTAAAAATTGTTGCATACAATTGTTACGGAAGTGAGGTGTTGTTTTATTAATGTAAAGCTACTTTTCTCTGGCGTAATAGCAGTTACGGAGCCAAAGCAAACACTGGCTTACAAAGTTTTGTGATTAACAACAACCAACTATTTAAAGAGTAAAGGCGGTTGTTTGGTCACCGTGTACATGCAATTGACGAACTATCCCAAGTGGTTTTGAGATAAAGTCGTAGGAAATTCAATGAATAAGATAGGAACCGGGAGAAGGAAAATGAAACAACGAAGGGCCATTCACAACTCAGGAAGCAAGTTTTGGACCAGGAGCTCGTCGTTTTTGTGTTCATCATGCAAATAAGGAAATTTGTCATGCGCTATTCATTTTTGTGGCAAAGTGCTGAATGGAAACTTATTCAATGAAAATAAGCCCGAATATGCCATGGTTTACAAAAGCAGCAATAAAGAAGCGGTCAAACTTGCGTTGATGCATTTTTCTCGTCAATATTTGTTGCTTTTTTTAGGTTTTGCAGTAAAATGTAAGCTATTACTTTAAGAAATTACGGCTTTTTGCAACTGGTATGCAGGTCTGCAACAGAAAGCTCCTAATTTGCCTATGGACTTGAAAGTCAATGGCACAAAGCCTCTTGCCTCTGTTTGCATTTTTGAATTCCCTGAATATTTAGTAGGATGACCTAGTTCAACGTTTGAAGGTTTTCTGTCAGAATATTTAGTTAGTAGACGATCAATTCTGAATGGGCATTTAGGTAAGAAAAGCATAATTGAGGGCAATTGTAAGCTTAATCATTCGGACGCAAAATCTGCTAATTTATTGGGCAGTCCATGATGCCGCATTTTGAATGCAGCAAGTTTTAGCCGCTTGCAGTAAACAGTTCTTGGCAAGTACGCGACACTTTTGCTAGTATTAATTTTTTCTACAGAAACTCGCCGCTTTTAAAATTTACCCATTTTAAGACAGACTAAACTAATTTATATCTTCATACTCATTTGATACCTATGTTAAATTGTTGTAAGTAATATGCTTTATAAAAAGCTTTATATCATTTTAAATTTTGTTCCACCTTGTAAGAGTGTTTATGCCCTATGGCAGGGGTCAGTAACCTATGGCTCACGATGAATATATCTGGCCCCCTCAGATACAATTAAATTGCGACTACAGATTTTATAACGTTTTTGAAAATAATGAATCAAGAATTTTATTTTACTCACGTTTAACTGAATTTCATCTTTAACTATATTATACGGCTCTCGCTGAAAATATATTTCTAAATATTTGTTTTCTGAGTAAAAAAGGTTCCCGGCCTCTGCGTTGCGGTATCGATTCAAATAATATAGTGTTCATCCGTCCAATATTGTTCCTCATTAAGTATACAATAATGCTTACATTATTGAAATTCCCTCGTGTAGGTTGTTGCTTATAATTATCTTGACAGACACAAATGCATAATTTTCTTCAACCGGAGAGCATTCGACGTGCAGAATGGAAACCCTCAGTGTAAGTGCTACTGCAGACCATTCACGTCCATATTTTTAAATTGTATTTTGTACAACAGAACGAGAATGCATGTTTCCAATTTCTAAATAATTTTGTAAGGTATGATAGTTTGACGATCGATTTTGATTATGTGTGCCGTATGCTCAAGAGCAGGAATGGTGAATGCAGTCAGATTTAGTGAAAATAGAGCAGCAGCCATCTACCACACTGCAAACTCTCTCTCCATGTTTGAAATACTGAGAAGAAAGATAGAGATGATCGAGCAGGACTCTGGGATAAGCCGATTTCCAGAGACAACACATTACGTCATGTTAAGTGAAAGTTTACTTCTGCGCTTGTACGTCTGCACGACCTGCTCTCACTCACCTTCAGAAGGTGTCCAGTAAGACTCAAGGTGACCAAGAATGCTATTGCTTCTCCTGCTGCTTATCAGAAATGTAGCTGAGTGATAACAATGCTTGCACTATTGGTGACACTAATAATTGGTCAAAAATGACGCTTAGTAGAGTAAGCGCTGGCTCATGTTTCCTTGATCTCAACAAGGAATGGGGACCTGCATTTATGCTATTCCGAGTAAAGCATATGCTTAAGGCTATCCCTACTTTTGACTTCATCGATCTCTTTGCACAAAAAAACTGTGCCAGTACGCGGGGTCGGATGCTGCTGCTAGAAGAGGTACATCAATATCAGGAGTATATAAGTATATATTAGTATATTGTAATGCGGTATGTAAGGTGGATGTTGGAAATGTCAGCTTCTATGCAGTCGAAAACTATATCGGGATAATAGTGACTGAAGGGTTAAAGGAGCGTTATTTAATAATAACTCAAAGTTCTACCATGTCAATAGGTCTCAGCAAAGTGACATTCAACGGTTTCAAGGTTAATTTTGACTAACTGCATTATCTTTTTTACGATGGACAAGGTATGACCGCAGATTACAACATTGTCTCCAGATTTGGGCAACCGGGGAAGAACAAGGGTAATTTAGACTGCACAATAAACGTAAGATTAAACATTTTATCTTTTAAGTGGATCTGCTGTGCCTAGTAGCTTTCGACATAAGCGCTCCCTTTTTAAATGTCGTGTTTCTTTTTCTGCCGTTAATATGTCTACCAACAATAGCAAGCAAAATAGCTGACTGTTGGGAGTACTGGTACTACTGCTGACTTAAACATTCGTTAGAGGTGATGTCGATTGTAGCAAGCGCTAAGGCTCATGTCCCGTCAATCACAACAGGTAGTGTGAATCTGGGTTTATGTTTAAATGAGGTCCGGAGCATATCAGAGGTTCCTTGGTTCCAAACGTTTTACCCTTATCCACCACGCTTGATAAATTAAGCGTTATAAAGTAATATTCCACTTGAACTTTTTGTCGCATGGTGCAATTTTGTGTTATCAGGCTAAATTTGTTGAGTTTTTTTTTCGTTTTTGCGCTTTGGTGGGCGTCTTTTGTCTAAATGATGGAGCAATTTTCTCCAAAATCAATTCTATAATAGCGACAGCAGCTGAGCCACCTAATAAATTAAGGAAACAATAGATTGGTTATTTTTTCTGTCAAGGCACCTTTAATTACTATTGATGTGTTATTAATTCTTACCATTTTTTCTTGGATTATTTATGTATTGTATGCATTAAAAAAGAAATAAAGGAGGATTTTGTGCCAAATAAAAAAAACAGTTCGAAGAGGAGGTGGCCTTCTGTTTGGAAGATTTAAAGACCTTTTTCGCAATTAACGGTCAATATTCAGTGTTTGAAAGAAAATTATCAATTTTCTAATCGTGTTTTCATGTATAAACTGATATATGCCTGCCATCTGCTAACATGAAGTCTTCCGGGTTTTGGAGCACATATGCGTGTTCACTCAGTGGAATGAAAATAAAACTCAATGCCAATGTTTCCACCATTGAATTTGCCAACTATTCCCTCAAATATTATGGTCTCAATTTTGATGTCATTAGGTCACAGTTCACAGTAAGTAAACGACCTCATAAAATGTTAACCTACTTTTAGTCTTGCCACTTAGATTTTAAAAAAATTGTATTTTTTAATTAAACGAATTCTTATATTCTCCTGCAGCAATCCCATGAGGAAAAGTGCAGGCCCGTATGCTAGCATAGCCGCCTGTAGAACATTTGGTAGCCTGCGTTCAAAGCTTTTGAATACAATGAGCACGACAGCAGTGCAAAAGCCTTCGATGCAAATCACGAAGGTCTGGGTGCACGGATCTATGACTGGCGCCCACCTCAAAAAAAAACAATTGATTCATGTCCGGTCGAGTAAACAGAACTGACACCGCAAACCTCGACAGGTGAACCACAATCGAAAACGTAAAACCCCACCATACTTCCGGCATCTACCGCAACAAGACTGTCGTCCTACCGCTGCCCCCTTCCTCCATGGACATGGGTCTGTGCCCGCAAATGTCTGACCACAACTGACAGGGCGACAAGTTCACGGCACAATGAACACGACGTTGGATCTCGTAATAACAGGTCAGGTATTCGATCAGTAGATGTTACAACAGCCGAGGTTGGGTGGGGCTGGCAGATTATACTGTCAAATGCAAAGGAAGGTCAAGTTGCTATGCATCTGCAAGTTGGACTCCTACGCAATTAATCTAGGATGAGGTTAACTACGTTGGCTAAGGTGCGTGCTGATCTGATAAACTGTTTATCATGTTCACCTTCCATGTAAATCAGGGCTTGCACATTCAAAATGGGCTGTGATTAACAGCATGACTTTTCGTAGTATATAAGGAGGCTCGAAGCCAAGCGTTCAAGCGTTTAAGATGACTGCCGTCCTAACGATCCTCCTGGGTTTGCTTATCATCAGCTCGGTTTCGCGTAAGATTTTTATGCATAGTTATACATCTTGTTTATGCTATTAAATTTCTTAGATAGGATCAAATAATCAATCACATTAGGGCAATTCTTAAAAATTTGCAATTTTGCTCGTTAAGTGAATATTAGGAAATGCTTGATTATTCGGTTGAATATAGTAAAGCCCCAAATTTGATGTTTGTGAATATAATTCAAGCACATAAGAGTACTCAATCCTGATATTACGTAAGACTACCTATTACGCAATATTATATGTCGCATCCCATGTACATTTATTTACGTTTTCCGGCAAAAATACTTCCATATACTGTCTTTGATTAGTCATTAAAGAATACGGTTTATATGGTGTGGTGAAATGTCTCATACAAAGTACTGAACTGCGGGCTACAAACTAGGGCAATTTAAATAGTTAAATTACGAGAAACTATAGCAGATTATGTAAAATATAGTTGAAAAAAGCAAAGAAATGGTCTCATTTTTTTCACAGAAGTTTGCTTTATTTCATAAGTGATTTCGAGGTGTGAGCCATTTTTCCATTAAATTTTTTTTTCGAACTGGCCCATTTAACTAACATTTTCCGTTCATTGGCCCGGGTGGGAGTTAAACGCACGATAGCATAGTAAATGTTTTATATCTTTTAACTCTCCAGTCACTTAGGGCTACTAGTTCCTGCAGATGGTCACAGATTCAGCAACAGTTGGGTCAGGTTGAGCATACTTCGTACTACAGCCTATGATATCCCATAACTTCTATGTAGTTACCTGAAATTTCAATGTGAATATCATAATGTGTTTATCTCAATACATAAAACGACTACTAGGCGCCGATTTTAAATGCGATATGCTTTGTTATAAGAACTTCAAGAACGTGTCGCTCCTTCACTTCTGTCATCGGGATAATTGCAGAAATAGTAGTAAAAGTTCTGTAGAAGTCTAGGATTATTATACCGTCAGAAGCCTGCCCTAGAACAAAATGTGTTTATGAGCGTACCCGTATTTATTCCGATTGCCGATCAATTGCCCCCTATGTGGCTTACGCAAAAAAACAGCAAATGCACTGCTGGGTCCGTTTTACTGTTCACCCGATTAGTTTAAAGGTGCAAGAACACAATTTCATCCTTTTGGCTACCCTTGCTCGTTAGGGGCAATGGCCCTGCCACTAGTTAACCCCAAGTTGTGGGCACGATATGTGGATGACACGTTTGTCACTGTTAAAGGAAGCAGCACAAAACATTACACAACACTATTAACTCAACGATGCCAGGCATTACGTTTACGCTGGGAAACGAATTTGACAGTAAACTCGCATACTTCGACGTCCTTGTAAAGCCGAATAGTGACGTGACATTTCACACATCAGTTTTCCGCAAAACAAAAACGCACGCAGATGTCATCCTACATTACGAGAGCAACTAACCTATTGCTCATTAACGGAGTGGTGTTACCATCCTAATCAACCGAGCAGGAACGCATTGTTCTATCCCTTAACTCTACCAAGCCTAACTTAATTACCTGGTCAAATTGTTTTCAAAAAACAGCTACCACAGACAGTTCATGCGTCGATGCATGAGACGACAACAGTCCAAGATAAATAAAACGAAACTAGGCTGTCTCCAATAAGATGGCGCACGCTTCCACATATAAGAAACGTGTTTGAACTCATTGAAAGACACCTGATGAATAATCAAATCCATGTGGTGCACAAACCGACCAATACTCTACGAAATTAACTGGTACACTCCAGGGATAGGGTTGACTAATTGGACCGAAAAGAAGTCATCAACAAAATTCCCTGTGGTGGCTGCAACACAGTTTATTGCGGACAGACAGGAAGATCAGCATTTACACGCTTACGTGAACATCAAAGGGGCGATATCACTTGTCCGATGTCGCAATGCACAAATTTTAAACTGGACACCAATACGCATGGGACGAAATCCTCATTGTTGGCTCTTGTCCATACAAGAAAGTCCGTGAATCTCTCGAAGCTATGCATTCGGACGCACAATGCATTAACAGGCGCACCGACTCGGCATCATCATACCGAAGCTTCAAGCAGAAGTGGGCGAGACGCGAACAAATCCGAACGGAATAAAAAACAATGCAACAGGGTAGTGGCTTAAACGCCATGACCCGGCATTATTGATTTCCTACGATGTTTAAATTTTAACTGCTAGCTGTTGTCGCATTCACTTCTCTCTACCACTGAAGACGAGGTGGAGACTCCAGCCTCGAAGATTCACCTAATAATCCATCGTTTCCCAAAGTGCCTTTTCTACAAAATTATACTTCTTGGGATGCCGATTTTGAAGTCCAATTGTTCAAAATATTCAATAACAGGTCTTCACTCAGTAATGCATTTTTCATGATATTGTTTTTATGTGATATGGACTGTTCTTAGAAAAAGCTTCTGTTTTAGAAGGCAAAATCTGCCAGAAGGAAGGCGAAGCCTGCAGTAAAACCCT
>JAYGXS010000004.1:59486841-59589951 GCA_036362985.1 Ligula intestinalis | reverse complement strand
ATAAAGAGATAGGTGACGTCGAATAACACCATGACCTCGTCTTCGGTGGGTTGCACTCCCTTAAGACGTTCCAGAAATTGAGTGGCTGAGCAGACCGTCGTGGCTGCGTTCGACGTCAGTGGCTTCAGATGTTAAGATAACCATTTAGCCAGATTTAATGTTGGCGCTCCACGCAGTGACACGATCGGCCGGAGGGGAATCCCAGCTTTGTGTACCTTTGGTAAACCGTAGAACCTCGCTACGGGCGCATCTGTCGGATTGATGGCCAGTCGTACCCACCTGGTGATCACGTTGCTACTTTGCATTTCGATGAGCAATTTGTCCAGTTGCGCCATCAGCTTCTTCATCGGTGCCTCGTCACATGGAAGGTACGCTTGCAGGTCCTCCAGCAGAGCATTGGCCTTTTGAATGAAGTCGCTCTTATCCAGCAGCACAGTGGAACGTCCTTTGTCTGCTGGGAGTATCATGATACTGGTGTCAGCTCTCAGTGCTTTGAGTGCACTCTCCTTTGCTCGCGTAATGATTGCGCGTGGTTTGTGCGACATCACTAAGGTTTTTACCTGTTGCCGAATAAGGTGCTTTGTCTTGTCAGATTCCCCGGTTTTTTTAAGAATCGATTCGACCGTTGTGACAAGGTTGATTGGATCAGCATCCATGGTGTTAAAACAAGCTTCGTGGCTCAGTACTTTTACTTGTGTTGGCGTCAGCTTGTAGAAGGACCACAACCGGAAAGAACAATTATCAACTAAGCCGCTGCATCCGCTCATTCTGCAGGTGGGAAACCAGATGAACGAGTGAAAACAAACATGAACGCCGCCAAAGGACGGCAGCTTAGATCAATGATTGGGCATCCCTCTCATGCCCCGGCCCCCCTTCCTTTGCATTGGCTTAAAACCCTATTGACTATGACTGTCAGCTACTTTAAATACTGTGAGGTGCGGGACAACCCCCACCTCTGATGACGGAAGCCTGTACACTTTTGAAACGTCACGAAAGTAAAACTATGCCCGGGGACTCGGATTTTCGCTTCTATTGGCAATATATATATATATATATATATATATATATATATATATATATATGATTCTCTTTGAATAGTTAAGGAAGTATACATATACAGAAGAATGCTGGATACAGGAGGCTTGAGCAGTACTGAATGAACTGAGAATTAAGTGTTGATATTAACGCATTGGAAGGTCAGTTTACATATTTTAAATCAAAGTGAGAGGGGCAAGGGGATTGTTGCCATTTCAAAAATTATCTCACTATTATTGTGTTGACAGCAGGGACTAGTTCAGTTCCTTCCCAACTGAAGGGGTGATTGTTATCAACTACGCTCGGAAACACAATAGGCCAGGAAGCATGTCACCAGTTGGCCAGCGTTTGCTCATTTATGCGGGCTCCCCAGTCATCGCCATATGTAAACTAAGAATAATCTTTATAAGTCGGCATTTATTCCCTGAAGGGTTTCACAGAAAAAAAACATTCGTTATACATGTAAAAAAATGATTATTACACTTCTCACTGGCAATGTTTTCTAATTGCCTTTTCTTCATCAGTTCTATGTAGGCAGTAAGCGATTGTCTAAGATAATTCAAGAAATTATTGCACCATTTATGTTTTAGCAGTGACAACAATTTCAGTGCCGTCCTTACTAAAGCGGTGGTTGTTTTCAACTGGGTCCGTAACCACGAGAGACAACATATCGTTATAGCAGCGTATAATTGTATAAATATTAGTAAGAGGTCTTAAGAAATCTAAGGCCGTTAACTTAACAAGTCCTTTTCTGGAACAAAAAATATTAATGACCATCCAGTGATCCATTTAAAATACCAGCATATTGCTGCTTACTTTCGTTTTATCCTATTATGAGGTCATTTTTAAGTGAAAGAACAATCTTGCTTAATTTCTGCTATCCTTACCAATTTGAGGGTGATAAAATGATTCAGAGTCTTCAGTAGCAGAACCCTAGTTAAATATAGTGTTTTCCTGATGAGGTTTAAGCGCTGGTGAATATTCAAAACACTAGCCTCTGTTTTAGAAGTCAGAATGTGCCAGAAGGAAGGTTGAATTTGTCATGTGTTGGCATATTACATGAATTCTTCGCCGTTATGCTTAATTATGGTTATATGTGAATAACAGAGGTATTATGCATATGCAGATAATAAAGAAATAGTGGATTGAAAAGTCAGTGTTGGTATAATCGCACTAGACGGTTAGGGTACATATGTTAAATGTAAGTGCTAAGCGCAGATGAATACTTGCGGGTTCGAGATAATCTCGCAGGATTTTTTTGTTTGCACAAGCGACTTTTTCAGTACCTTCCCAACTGAAGTGGTGGTCATCATAAACTGTGTTCTTCCACACAACAGACAAGGTATCATGTCACCAATTGGTCAGAGTATGGTCAGTTATGCCGGCCCAGAGTCATCGACAAATATCACCGAATAATAGTTGTTTAAATTAGTCAATATGTTTACTTTAAGAGTTTTAAAGAAATACTTTTCTCATATAATTAAAAAAGTGAATATAAGACCTCTCTTGCAACGTATTCTAATTGATGTTCAATGATCAGTTGTAAGAAGACAGTTAAAAAATGTCCCAGTAAAATATGAGATCAAATAATTATTAGGAGTTTAGACAGATTTTCTTACTTTAAGTTGACTCATTTTTGAAAAACTCGAGGCGTTCTGCGGAATTTGAACTCGCGTATTAGATAAGACATTTACAGGAAGCCAACGCTCTAGCAACCTTAGCTACAAACGCCCCAACTCGTGCCATGAATTTTGTCACACTTTGGTCGATATTACCCGACCAACTTTACCGCTCGTTTGGAAGCCAGTAATATGAAACTGCAAGCTGACGGCATAAGCAGGATTTCCTCAGCAATCATCAAGAATCCACCAGAATGACTATTAGACTGACTGAATTATTAGGAGGTTAGGCAGATTTGCCTAATTTAAGCTGACCGACTTGGGAGAAACTTGAGGCGTTCGGAAACATTCGAACCCGCATAGTAGTGGAGGCTTTACCAGAAGCCAACGTTCTAACAACAGAGCAGTCAGGTTGTTGTTCCTTATTGGTGGATTCCATACGAGCGGGAAAGTTGGGCGGTTATTATCGACCCGAGTGTTATTAAATTCATGGCGCGAGGATGGGCGTTTTTACCTCTGTTGTTGAAGCGTTGGCTTCCGGTAAAGTTATCTCTACTTCGTGGGTGCAAATCCCGCCAAATGGCTCGATATTTTCACCATTGGGTCAAGTCATATCGATTTATTTTCAATGAAAACCGTGATGGTTGTTTAACCAAACATCAATGGAAAATTGTCTTGTTGCAGGAAGCACGATTGCGAGATGTTGTGCATCCATTATCTCAGTATTTTCCAATGCGTCTGAATATTATAGTCCGAAATATTTTAAATATATCTTCCAAGATGAATGCAATTCGAAAGAGAAATCTTGTAACACACCATTTGCCAGAAGTTTAGGTTAGTAATGACCTCAAGGATATAGATTTAATTTAACATTATAGCTAAGGAATAAATCGAGCTTGGGGCAACAAATGCCTTCAGCGGATGACGAACGCACTTCCACGTGCTCCTTTATTTAAGATTATAATTTTTACGATATTACGTATCCGAATTTTCTTTTGGTAAAATCTACCGAAAAACGACTGCACATTCTATAACTTTTGACGCATGTCGTTAGTACAAAATTCTCAAAGCCACCACCGAGCAGTGAAAGAATTGTAGAATACCCACTCGATCGGGTATTTAAAGATTAAAATTGTATGCATGGCTTCATACCTAACAGTCAAGTTAAATTGGTACTGCCCATACTTGCCGTGGGTTGATTGTAGGCTCTACGCCTGTTACGAACAACAGTTGCTAAGGGAGGATCTGTTTCAGAAATGCCAAGTGTAATTAACCTTGTGTAAAAATTATCAGAAAGCGAAATCAGTTGGCCACAGCCAACACTGGCGTACGGTGATTTCTGATTTTATAGAACTAAGTAACTGCAGCCATGTACTATATACATGATGATGTATCCCAAATGGCTCTGAGAGAAGATTGCGGACAATTCAATGAATAATATATAAATCGGTGGGTAAGAAGAATGAAATATTATATTGCAGCTGTCCGTGTGATAAGACAAATCGAGTTCGTGATTGACATCGCGCTGAGTTATGTAAATGTGACCCAAAGGTAATTAAACTCATTTAATGACCAAGGTCTAGACTGGAAACGCAGAAACGTATGTGAGATGGTTCCGAAGGTGCCGCAGATTACAACCTTCGCAATATGGAAGACAAAAAGAGTTGCATAGATGTCCTTTCCTCCCAGAGATTAGTTGGTTTTTCAGGCATTTCAGTACAACGTAAGCTAATACAGCAGCTGACGATGATTAGAGTCAGCGCTGGACGTTTAAGGCTTGCCCCGGTGTTTGCTTACCCTACCTCTTTTCACAAAAACTGTTTCATTTTTCCGAAGAGTATAATACGAGGGCTAGGAATAGTTTTGGTATCAGTAACATGCCAATGCTAGTTGTGCTAATTCTAGTAATCATACTATGTCAAACTTTATCGGGATAAAAGCGACTGAGATATTAAAAAAGCCTTTTTCTATAATATCTTAAATTCCACTATGATTTAAGGTCGCAAATAAGTGTCAGTTGCTGTTTTTCAGGCAAATTTGGACTTAATACGGTACCTAGGTTGCGGTGAGTTGGGAATTTTATATGAAACGTGTTTCTGTGTACATAAGGCAAAGAAGGAAACACGTGGCAATTTTGACTGCAACAACCATTTTGCGTTTTGATGAAAATGATGTGTACACCATTGCTTTTTTTGGATTACGAAAGAGATGACTGAGTGATTGGCACTGCAGCCTCCAGTTTTGCTTTTAATAATAACAGTAAAGTAGATAACATGGATTTCCCGAAAGTTTTGCAAATATGCTAAGAGACTTGCCTTCTAAATTATTATGGGATTATAACCAGCATGATAGGATTCTTAACTTTCTAATATTTAAAATGAATGGCTGGCCCCATGTGCACAAAGCACATTGCTTCAGTTTATTAAAGTGAATCAATATTTAGGATTTACATGCCTCTTTTAACTACTTAGCTTGTTTTATGGTAAAAAAAAAGTTGTCAACCGAAAGTTCTACATACACAGCTAGAAAGGTAATTGCGTTATACTTAAAATCATTGTTATATTCTAGCGTAAAACATATTCGCTGTTACATTGTTTTCGAATGCACAATCAGGTAGTAATGGCCACGAGGGAGCTAGGATATTCAAGAAAATAAAAAGCGAAATTCCTATTGTACGACAAGCAGCGTTTGAGTATGAGGGAATGTAATATCCAGGGTGGATGATGACTGGCACGACTGAACAGTTGCCGCCCAAAATCACACAACATGCCGACATATGCGAAATATTCATATTCTTTCACTAATCGGCATTGACTCAGGTTGTAATACTGATTATCGTGGAGTTATTTCTGAAGTTACTTCCATCATGCAAGGATGTGGGCTTTTTAATGAGATTCCTTCTAACCACTAGCAAAACGTGTACGTTGTAGAAAATACCTACCTAAATAGTATGATTTTTTATCATTTATTTTGACTGCTTTTTTAACCTCATTATTGTATTGTACTTGTTTGGTAGAATATTACGCCTTGTTTAAATTCTTGACTTAAACAAAGGGTATCATTCGGTTTTGGAAACATTTTTTACCAAGATTTTGGCATGTTCATTCATAATTCATTGTATTAGTCAATTTATTAATGCTGTCCACACTGTAAAACATTCCATTGTTAGATCTTATGAGAACAATGCAAATTCTTCCTCAAACTAAAGGCAAAAACGAACTTTTCCTTATACAGGATGAACATAGTGCGCAGTTTGTAAACCTTGAATCTGAGCGTAGCAGTCAGCATGTTTTCAATGAATTCGCCAATTAAGGAACTTTTTTCTGAACCGAAGGATTACTTTTCCTTAAATATCAATTTAATGCATATGTCGGCATGTTGCGCGAATTCTGGCACGTGCAGTATAAGGGGGACCAAAGCCAGTGTCATGTTACTGTGGATTTGTAGGAACAATCGTTCCAGCTAGCACCTTAGGTCATATGGGAAAGTATATACCATATTTAATTGGAGGGTGTATATTTAATTGCCTCGTCTGTGCACTCTGGGTGAGCTAACAGGCTCGTTTATTCCCTTATTTTGGATTTGTAATATAGTGAAAAAGTCATGAACCCTCCACTACGATGTCGATTTATGAATTCACCGTATAAATTAACCGTGAGCCCATAGTGTAGTGATTAATAATTCAGGCTATGACCACTAACTGCGTTTGAAAATTTCCATATGCAGCTGTGCAAATCACACAACTTTCAAATGTGTGCGTACGCAGTTGAGAGTCTCAATTTCGCCGCTGAATATCCATTAAATAACAGGAGCAAATCAATTAATTTTGTATTAAATTGCAGTAATCATTTGGATCTTTTGAATTTTAAATACAAACGGAAAGCCTTTATTTAGTTCTAACTATTTCTGTTTATTATTTTAAATGGAAGCTCTATGTAGATACCTGCCGAAGACTCAAACCCAGCTTCTGTTTAATTTAACTGAAACTTCAACCGCTCATGTCAATAATCAAAATTCACTGTTAAAGCTTATCCGCATGCAATAATATGCATCGCATGTTATACGGCAGATGTAATATACACGGGCCTCATGTCGACAAATATTTTATGCATGTTCGTTTGTGCAGGTTCTACTAGTTTAGCCTTTCTAACTTACGTAAGTGCAAGAGCAGTTGGCAAAGAGACTGCTCAAAACGATATTTATTAGCTGCTCTTTAGTTATTCGGTTTTTACCTCAGACTACTGCTAACCGCGCGATAGACGCTGTTTTGTGAGTAATGAATAAGCCAAATTGCTTTAATTGTCTTTCGTTGACTTCGGAAGTTCAATGAATGCAACGCAGCGAGTAGTGTTCACTTGGCTCGTACAAACGGGATGGGCTGATTTACGGCATATTTTAAGATGAAGACAGGGGTCAGTCATTTCGGGATTTTTGCTGAAATCACACGGAATAGTGGCCCTAAAACCAGTCAGCTCCAAAGTTGGAGGTATGGTTTGCTTGTATTTTGAAGAAAGAAGTGCGTGTTATAATGTTTCTTTTGTCGCCCGGGAATCAAATTTTTAGCATTATTATTAAAGTTTGTCATTTTTAAAAGAGAGCAGCTGAAAACATGACATAACATCATGGATTCAAAATTGCCAGGAATCACGTGTACGCTTGAAAAAAAGTTGATTTTGAACTCTCATTTTTGACGTCATCCTACAGTGTATTATTGACGGAAGGTTTCCAAACGCAAAAATGAAAACGCAGATAATACACTTCATTACGAGAGCAACAACACTGTTGCTCATAATTGGAGTACCGTTAAGACTTTAATAAATCGCGCAAAAAACGCATTTTAACACAAAATGTTACCAAAAGGAACCCAAGTACCTGTTCAAACTATTCTCAAAAAAGTTATCCTTGGAAGTTTGTACATCGATGCATAAGACGACAGGAGTTAAAAAAGAGAAGGAATAAGATCGTTCCAGTTAGGTGCCGAATCCAAGAATTTTGCGAATACTTCTATATATTTAATACGTGTCTGAACTCATTGATATCAATCTAAAGGAAGCACCTAATCAAAGTGGCGCACAAACGAACGGCCTAACTACGAAATTGGCTTGTACATCTTAAGGTTAGGGTTGCCTATTAAAACGGGAAATTTGGTGTTTACAAAATTCATCGTGGCGACTGCAATTTAGTTTATTGTGGAAAACAGGAAACTCAGCCTCTACACGCTTACACAAGCAGCAATTAGCAGATAAAACGCGAAAGCACCAGTTCCAAGTGGTCATGCACATATTCGCATGGGTCCAAATCAGCTTCTGCCCATATAGGAAAGGCCGCGAATTGTTAGAGGTCATTATCTCGATGACTCGTGCAATAATAAGCACGTTAAATTAGCTGCAACATGCACCAACTTCAAGGAAGCCTGGGAAAGTTGTTCACCATTAAGCCCTGCTATTTGACAACGATGGCAAAGCATTATCGATTTTTTCGGTCAGTTGAAAATTCTCTGTTTTGTACCCATTTTCTGTACGTCCGATGACAATGTGGTATGCCAGACTCAAACATATACAATAAAGTTTGCAAGTGTTTTTAAAATAAACTTCTTCCACTTTGACTTAGATCACGTTTTATGAGGACAGCGTCATTAATTCTCTTTCGGCCGAGTTAAAACATGGTGCAAATGCTATGAACCATCCACTACAATGCTGATTTATAATATAACCATATGTTTTATCTGTGACCTCATAATGCAATAATTGATAATAATGCAGAGTGGTTACCTAATTTGCGGGTAAAATGTGATTACGCAGCCTTTAGTATCGCACAACTAAAATAAAACAATTGTCAAATATATGCAAGCCCACTTGGTAGTCTCAATGGTAACGTCCATTACACATGAAAATGAAGGAGCAAAATAATTTTATTTTGCATAAAAATAATCGCTAGTTGATTGCGTATTTGAAGTGTGAACAAAAATGAAATTTCTTCATTGAGGCCTTACTATTTCTGTTTATTTTTTAAAATGGAAGCCTTATTTAAACACCTTCCGATGGCTGAAACCTTTCTTCTGTTTAATTTTCCTAACCTTTAAATCGCTCATTTCAAAAAATAAAAGCTATCGCGAAGCATATCCCCACACAATAATATCCACCTCGTGGTGTAATGCTAGTGTAGTATGCGCCGGCGTCATGTCGGCCAATGGCTTAGCATTGTTCGTTTTTATGGGACCCATCACGTCAAAATATATGTTTTACCTAAGCGCAAGAGCAATAAGCGACTTTAATGCGCTAGATGATATTGAGTAGCTGCTTTTGGCTATTTTTTTTTATGAGTCCCGAATAGTGCTGCGCACACTATGGACGCTGGCTAAATTGTATGCCGTTCACTTCGGAAGTTCGATGCATGTAGCTAAGCGAGCAGTTTTCACCTCGTTTGTACAAACAAGATAAATCGGTTTACGACACTGTCACATTTTAATGTAAATAAGCGAATATGACTTAGAGCGTCTTCGTCCCGTTGGCACGCACACACCTCGACTATACGGGCTGCCTAAGATTCACAAAGATGGCATGCCCGTTCGTCCCATCCTAGATATGAGAAATTCGCCATACCATGCGACAGCAAAATGGCTAGCAGACAAGCTGAAACCCATAGAGTGTCAAATTGCACCTCACAGCCTCCGAGACACCTTCGAATTCGTGGATGGCGTGAAAGACCTTGACCTGAACGGAATGATGATGCTCTCACTGGATGTCTCGTCCCTATTCACGAACGTGCCAGTCACAGAAACAGTAAACTACATCTGTGAATTCATTACCTTGACTCCGCAGAACATAGGAATGCCGGTTACTGCACTGAAGGAGTTATTGCTAAAATGCACCTTGAATGTACAGTTCCTATTTGACAATAACCTGTACAGACAATTGGACGGAGTAGCTATGGGCTCGCCCCTGGGTCCACTTCTAGCAAATATATTCATGGGCAAGCTAGAAGCTACGCAACTCAGCCACCAGATAAATAATCTAACGTACTATAAACGGTACGTAGACGACATATTTGCAGTTGCATCAGATAAAACCAACTTATCAACGCTAATGCATACAGTAAATTGGGCGCACAAATCGATAAAATTTACCCTAGAAGAAGAACAATCTGGATCGTTTCCACTCCTTGATGTGCTACTGAGTAAAAGAGCCGATGGGAGCATTCAACGTAGGGTATATCGGAAGAAGACGTGGTCAGGGCAATACATCAATTTCGCTAGTTTCGTACCGTTGAACTTCAAACGCAATTTAGTACGGTGTTTGACGCAAAGGGCGAAGAGGATTTGCTCGACTGATAGCATTGAAGAGGAGCTTAAGATTGTTAAAAGCGTGTTTCGACAAAATGGGTATCCTTGTCGATTTATCGCTAAAAACATGGCTGAAAGGCCGCCAAAGCCCTCAGTATTAACAGTGGAGAACTAACGAATCTTCATCAGAGACCCATTTCAAGGGGATGGACCAAGCGAACTACTAAGGAGGCGCCTGAGTCAAGCCGTAGCAACTACCTTCCCAGCAGCCAACGCCCATGTATTGTTCTCGACTACTCCCATCCTATACGGAGAGATTAAGGATAAACTGCCAGCCCAGACCACCTCAATGTGCATATATTCATTAACCTGTTCCTGTGGGGCACTATATATTGGTCGCACGAGCCGGCGCTTGTCCAAAATAGTAAGGGAACACATACCCGCATGGTTAGGGAAGGGCCAACTTAAAGGTGTAAACAGTTCAATCTTAGCGCACCTGGTGGACTCGAACTATCGCGTGGATGCCAAAGAGGTCTTCCGAGTAATTTACAAGGTGCCTTCAAGCTATTCAAAACGCCTCGGACAGCGTCTGTTGGCGACGGCAGAGGCGGCCGCCATCAGGCTACGCAGACCGCTGCTATGTGCCCAAAAGAATTTCGTCGCGGCGCCCCAGTTGCCATGGGCAAAACTAGGTAACACGGCCACCCACAGCGGACCACAGGCCTCGGAAACGGGCCCCCGCAGAGACGACCAAGTCCCAAGTCCAGCCACGCACACCTTATCAGCGGTCCTGGACGCCGGGCCGTCTAGACGTTGAAACTCTGATCTCAACCCCCCCCCCTTTCCTCCCCCTCCTCCCCACAGTGACAACGAGAAAACTTCATCTGTCCACCAACCACCATAGTTTATTCACACCATATAAATGTAAAGGCCTGACGATAATTTATCGAAAACAAACGCATGTTCGCCAATTTATCTTCTAAATAAATGTGGATTAAATGTAACTTTTTACACAAAATATGAATTATTTTAACCCCTGTAATAAAATTCTGATTGACATTCCTTGATAGTTTGTAAGTATGCGTTAAAAATTTCTAGATTAATTATAATATCAAGTACTTACACATGTTTTTCTTATTGAAACTTTTCGCAATGGATGAAATGTGCCAGGATGGTTTAGGTATGCAGTCATGCAAAAAGCTTCCGGAGAAGGATTTTAGATAGGAGAATGCTGGGTACGTATTGTACCAGAAATTGTATTCTTAATTTTTCGGGTTCTGAAAACTAAAAAACTATTTTCCTTGAGAAAAGCGAAAAGTAAGAAAAGCCACTCCATTTTTAATGTTTATCCGTGATAGTTCATTAAATAGCAGATATGATAATTATCCTTCACTTTCAAGAATAAATTGCCCCGGTGGCTAGAAATTCATCGATGATACTCATGTTAGCATTTAGAAGTTAAGTTAAGCGAACGGACGTTTTCGATAAGTTCATCATCAGGCAATATAAGTAAAGGTAGAGTTAACGAAAGTTTTAGGCAAACCAATCAGTAGTAACAAGGGAAAAGGAGTGGGAGGGAGGTGTAAAGGGATCAAGGGGATCAGATTCTAGTCTTAATTGGGCACCAGAGAAATGGGGGTGGGGGAGGGGGGGGGGAGGGGGAGGGGGAAGGAGTCCGACAATTAGTTAATGTCGTCCCATGGTCCTCGTCGCCAGTTTTTTGGGAGGTGTGAGGACGCAAGTTGTCAACGTCTTGAGACGGTGTCGGTGGCCTTTGGATAATGGATGCCGCTGTCTCATCCTTGTTTCGAGGCGTAATAAGAGGCGTGAGGGCAGATGTTGAAATGGTCTTTGGCCACGGGAGCCTTAGGGCCGCTATAAATGCTTTCTGCGCACATAAAATTGGGTTTGTGAGGTGAATGGCGGCTGCATCTGCTGTCGCAAGTATCTGCTTAGGCAGGAACTAAGAGAGTTTAGCAATAAATTTATAGACGACACTTAATGCTTGGTTGACGTCTACCTGATGACCGCTGTCTACCAAGTTAGCCAGAATTGCGCTTGATATCGACTTACTTTCGCCTCTGTTTAGCCACGCAGGGTGGTGCTCTCGCTAGCGCTTGGACAGACGTCTAATCGTTCGACCAATTCAACGTGCCCCCCAGGAGCATGTAAAGTTGTAAATACACATTGATGTGGTCTGGATCGGCAGTCTCCGTGCCTTCAAGGTGAAGAAGTGGAGCGCTTGAGAATAATAATCTCTACTTTGCTGCTGGATACGTACGCGCAATTTCAGCGTTCAGACGAAGGTGCAGAAGTTCAATTGCTGGATCACCTTAAAAAGGCAATGTAAGAAATACAGTTTTATTTTCAGCCGTCGGCACTTCTAGTCTTGGTGGACGTTCCTTCATAAACTTATTGCTAAATGTATCAGGGAAACTATTTTCTTGTAAGGTACTTTTAAGGAGTGCGAGTTCTTCCTGCAGTGTCTCTGGAAAACATATTCTCCTAGCTCGGTTCGTGAGGCAGCAGACAAGGCCTCGTTTTTGACTTAGTGGCACAAAACTGTAGAAATTAGTGTATTGTCCTGTTCAGGTCTTCTTACGAAATACACTTCTACCTATTGATCCATCAGATCTTCTACTAAGATAGACGACCAAGCTCATGCGAGAGCACCACCCTGCGTGGCTAAACAGAGGCAAAAGTAAGTCGATATCAAGCGCAATTCTGGCTAACTTGGTAGACAGCGGTCATCAGGTAGACGTCAACCAAGCATTTAGTGTCGTCTTTAAAGTTCCAGCTAAACACTTTAAGTTCCTGCGTCAGCGGATACTTGCGACGGTAGAAGCAGCCGCCATTCGCCTCACGAACCCAATTTTATGTGCGCAGAAAGCATTTGCAGTGGCCCTAAGGCTCCCGTGGCCAAAGGTCATTTCAACATCTGCCCTCACGCCTCTTACTACGCCACGAAACAATGATAAGACAGCGGCATCAAGCATCCAAAGGCCACCGACACCGTCTCAAGACGTTGAAACCTTGCGCCCTCACACCTCCCAACAAACTGGCGACGATGACCACGGGACGACATTAACTAATTGTTAAACACCTTCCCCTTAGCCTTTCCCCCCCACCCCTATTTTTCTGGTGCCTTATTAAGACTAGAACTTGATACCCTTGATGTCTTTACACCTCTCTCCTCCTCCTTTTCCCTTGTTACTAGTGATTGGTTTGTCTAAAACTTTTGTTAACTCTACCCTCCCTTACATAACTGTATTGTCTGATGATGAATTAATCGAAAACGTTCGTTTGCTTAACTTGACTAGAAATTCCTTTAACGCAGAAGCAGCCGTATTTCATGCACATTTTACTGGAAATTCGTTTTCTTAGCATCATCAAAAAGGCCACTATGAGGTTTTTTGAAGAAAAAGACTTATTTGGTTGTGCCCAACATGGGTTTGTAGGAAACCACGCCTGCCTGACCAATATGCTTTATTCTATGAAGCAGTGATCCAAGTCATTAAACGGAAATACCCCCGTAGATGTTGTGTACGTAGACTTTAAAAAAACCTTCGATAGTGTCCCTCACCAATGGCTACTCTACAAGTTTGGGGAATCCGAGATAAGGCGCAATTAACTAAATTGGGTAGAAGATTTTCTCATAGGCCGATCGCAGTCCATGTGCGTCAGAAACGCAAAATCCTCTTCATTGCCAGTTGCGAGTGGAGTGCCTCAGGGTTCCGTTCTTGGGCCACTATTTTTCCTAATCTACGTCAATGAATGTAGGCACGGCCTGATTAGTAATGGAGACATTTTTGCAGATGATATTAAGATATGGCAACCCATCCGACACGCTTATGATGAACAAACTCTGCTAGAAGGATTTGAACACCTAGGTGAGTTGTCCAAAAATGGTTACTGCAGTTTAACTTTGAGAAAATTGTCACATTGCTATTCAAGACGAAGATAGTGAGCGCGACGGATGACTCACACAACTACCTATTCGATGGAAGGTGCCTATCTTACGTCAATGAGTAAAAAGCTCTGGGTATAGCTATTTGGCCATCCCTGAAGCCATTTTGACAGTGTGCTAGGGCGGCCAAGAGGGCGAACAGTGTTCTGTTTGCCATTAAGCGAACTTTTGTCGATATAGACAAAAACTATTCGGCAAAATCAATGGAACATTTATTCGCTCACATCTGGAGTATGGCGTTCAGGCGTGGCGATCATGGATGCACAAA
Source organism: Ligula intestinalis (assembly GCA_036362985.1). NCBI lineage: Eukaryota > Metazoa > Platyhelminthes > Cestoda > Diphyllobothriidea > Diphyllobothriidae > Ligula > Ligula intestinalis. The sequence goes on along the minus strand of JAYGXS010000004.1, from coordinate 59,575,780 downwards.
GATAACCAGATGTTTGAAAGAATTCAGCAAAGGGCAGCGAAAATTGTGAAGGGCCTAAAGTCTACATCTTACGAATGTAGACTAGAAGCACTTAACGTTTTCCCCCTTGAGGATAGACAAATCCGCGGCGAGCTCATACAGACGTACCGCCTCGTGAGGAATCGGGAGTGTGCCCTGAAGTTTGATGACTTCTTCGCCTTCGCCACTTCAACCAACCTCCGTGAGAATTACCTCAAACTGCGAGGAACCCTATCCCGTCTAGAGGTTTGCAAGCAGTCGTTCTCACAACGAGTCATTGGTGTCTGAAACGGACTGCCCGAGGTTGTAATGGCGAACTCCACAGATGCGTTCAAATGGAAAATGGATGAACATCTACTTAACAGTTACCGTTCATATGTACAAGAAAGCAGGAATAATTTACGCCCCAGAGAAACCTATGGATAAAACTTTACAATTGTATATGCTTCTCACATTTTTACAGTAACAAATTTTATGTTGGATATGTTATGTACGCAAGAGATTATTCTGACTGCTCACACGCACACGTCACAATTTTTATATGTATATATGTTACTCACTGTCTATAGTGTCATATTTTATGTTGGACATTGCATGCATACTGTTTTCAATAGGGTCTTAAAAAGCATTGCCTACAACCTCAATATACTGAACTATACTGAATTATACGATAATATCTACTAAAAAGCTTGATATATTCCTATGACGCTCGACCTGTAAGGCGGTAACAAACCGTCCGTAACGACCGTTTGTTTATCCTTAACACTGAAGTATATTTCCTCTTACGTTTGCCAAAAGACTAAGATTCTTTGCATTTTTATTGGTCGGTAAGCCAATTTCAAAACTGTTATATATAATAATCAATTTATTTAATTGATTTATTAATATAAATTAATAATATATATAATTCTTCCAAAATTCTCATTGAAATTTTTCGACGAAGAAACGCTTGTTTTTGGATAAAGTGTCGTCAGGCCTTTAAATTTATTCAGTAGTCGCCAATGACCGTGCAACTTTCATGAGGAAATCTGACTTGGTACTTAAGAGCATATTTAGTAACACTTTTTTGATTCATTCAGTTTATTGAATTCTGTGAAAGCCATTAAGTTAGTAAATCGTCATTGTGGTTCGGGTTTTTAAAAATGTTGACCATTTATTTTTGGGAAATTGGGAACTGTGTCATATCGACGGAATTTCCTATGCTATTACGAAAGAGCGAGCCAAACTGCACATTAATGTTGAGTTAACTATGAAGCATCTCCAAAATAAGATAAACAGGTATAAAAGATATCCCTTCCAGAACTAGAAAAGTTTGTCCAAAGATGTATAGATTAAAGTGAAGCCAATTTAAAAGAAACACATTTATTTGCAGTAACATTGCAGATTTGTATTGTAAAAATTATGTTTAAATATCCTGTGAAGTTCTTTTGCACAAAATGCAGTAAGAGAAAAGTATTTGTTTTAATGCAGAAATAACTCTCAAATGTCCTTGAACAACCGTGACATGTCAAGCATGATAACGCTAATTTAAGATTAAGAAGGCCTTATTAAATGAAAGTCCTGTAGAAATATAGGTTTCTGTTTACTTTACCTTCTTCTTTTGCGGTATAAACCGAAAGGCAGGCATTCCAAGAAATATATTTTCATATTTTCATGGAAAGGTTTCCTTTGGGAAATAAGAAGTTTATTGAGTAAATTTTCGACTTTGGATCCCCAGTTCGTCGTCAGGCTTGAGAGAAATTTGCAAACAACAGTTAGAATTTCAAAGTGCTCATACAGTTATATAGTCACTCTGTTGTGGGTGTTAATTGGGGGTTATATTTTGCGTCACATCGTGATGGACATTATTATCAGTTGCAATGCCGTAATGAATAATAGGCAACTGTAATTTGAGTTAGTCCGGGGTCAGTCGGGGGTCAGTCTGCGTTATCCGGTGTGGACGCCTTTTGCGGTTCATGTTGGTCCATGTTTGTTGGCTGCTGTCTTTTCCACCTTTCTTTTTGGTTTTTGTACACTTCGTTTAACTCAATACGCCGGTGAATCCATGAGTCATAGGAGTTCATGGCCTCAAGAAATGCTCGGCCTTTTTTGGAGGGGCAAACTCCAATGTTGCGTGTTTTGTCCCATGCAAAAGTATGTCCTGTGTCAAGGCAATGCATAGCCATTTTCGAAAAACGGTTATGGCTCTTCGCTGCAGATTGGTGCTCGCGGATGCGGATGCATTTCAGCAAATAGCAATGTTTATGGTCAGTTTTTTTGTATTCGAAAAATTGTGTCAGAAAATTAAATAAATCCACATTTGCGAAAAACAATCCATTATAAAGAAAATGGAACGTTCCTTCATTTCTAGTCAAATCGAACTGTTGACCTTCAATAAACTTTAAAAAATTATCAAAATTCTCAAATTTCATTGTCATATTACGTTGTTAAATGTTAATATATGCAGAAGTTCGTCAGCCGAATATCTAATCAAAGCAATTTAAGAAGCTACCTGTTATGGAAAGTTTTTTTTCTTATTTATCTTAGAAATAGTAGTTTTACAATTTCACTGCGGACATGATTCACACTTGACAATGTCATTTGCTGTTTTGAGGCAGTTATTCATATAAATATTGTTGCCATGTTCATTAAAACTTATATGGGAAAACGCTTTCTTTCGGTAAATGCTCTTTATGTTTATCTTATTTAAAAAGGTTTTGGTGTAAACTTCGAACAGATGCAGTATTAATAAATTTATCAATGAAGACAGTAAAAACAAGGAAAATTACTACACACTTTTTTCGATGACATTCAATAAATACTTATCCAGTAACAGTTTACAGTATATTTTGACAAAGGAAAACTTATTTCTATGTATAGAAAGCGGTTGCTTCAAGTTTTCAATTTACCACAATTGATAAATTAATTGTTCTAATTTATAGCTCTTTTTTACGTCCCGAGTTCGACGGGATTATGGAGAAAGTTTATTGTTCGTTACAAACACTTAGTTATTCCTTCAGTTCTTTTAAGTACTTAATATGCCACATGTTGTTTATTATTATCATTTCTTAGTTTTCCTAAATTCACTCACAGTGGCATTCGAGTGATGATCAAGCTTATGAAAAGTTCTGAAAGTGGCGTGGTCTTTGGCGACTAATGTGTGGTAATGCAACCAATTAACTATGGTAGTTGGTGGACACATATAGTGTTATTGTTTTCAGGGTCGGTTGGAAGGGAAAGGAGAAAGAGATGGTTTGGGAAGTTGTGGTCAGATCTGATTAGGTTTGCTTGGTTCGTATCAGCGGGGGCCCGTTTCCGAGGCCAGTGATCCATTGCGTGGAGTCGTGTTAACTAGTTTTTCCCGTGGCAACCGCGGCGCTTCGATGTCGGTTCGTGCGACAAATATATCTTGCCCCACAGGAACAAGTAAATGAATATGTGCACATACAGCTGGTCTGCCCTGGCAGTTTATCCTTGATCTCTCCATATAGGACGGGAGTAGAAGAGAAAAATGTATGGGCATTAGCTGCTGGAAAGGTATTTGCTACGGCCTGGCTCAGATGTCCCCTTAGAAGTTTGCTTGGTCCGTCCTCTTGAAATGTGACCCTGATAAATATTCGTTTCTTCTCTACTGTTAATACTGAGGGGTTTGGTGGCCTCTTAGCCCTTTTCTTAGTAAAAAATCGACTGGGATATTCATTTTGTCAAAAACTGCCTTCAACAATCTTACGTTTCTCTTGAAAATCCACCAACCAGCATTGTTAATAAATGTAAAGGCCTGAAGATAATATATCGATATCAAGCGGCTGTTTGCCAATTTATCTTCTAAAATAATTCTCCCTGGCAAACTTATTCTGATTGGCATTCCCTGATATTTTGCAAATAATATTAAGTACTGCTCTGTGTAATCTATAATCTCAAATAGTTGAAACAATTTGTTAGGTGAAGCGTTTGAAAATGTTTTAAAAGCGCCACGTTTGTTCATCTCCACGGTCGTGCAGAAATTTCATAAAACAGGATTTTAGATCAAGGAAGGCTGTGCAGACCTTATCGTAGTCTGTAAAATCATATCTTACCTTTTTTCGAAAAATGTATAAACTGTTTTCCTTGAGAAAGCCAAAGTAAAAGAAATATCATTCGACATACACATAATATTTATACGTGAGATTTTGTCAAATAACAAAGGGCCATTTTCTCGTTATGGTGGTTAGAATGGCCTTCAGTGGAGGACCAGCATATTTCAATGCCCGGCTTATTCTAAGCTTTTCATGGTAGTAAAATGACGTGAATAATATTTAGTATTATATTATCTAAAAAAAGCCTGAAGGTTTTCTATGACGCATGACCTAAAATGGGGTAAGAAAACGTCCAAGGCTACCACTTTCTTTATGCGTGACGATAAAGCCTATTTCACCGTTCGATTACTAAACTATTCAAGTCATATGCATGAGGGTATATATTAAAGGACAGAGTGAAATGGCTGATGCCAGACACAATTGCGTAAAACTAACTTGCCGCGCTTTGGCACAGCGTATGTCAGCCAAATATGCAAAGAAGAAATTTCGGCGAGCTGCAACAGAAGCTGGTTTTAGAAACATTGCAAAAAGAATCTTTGATTAAAAACAACCAACTTTTAAAACTACAGAGTCGATTATTTGTATCACTATATTTTTTTGTAAAACCAAGCTTAATCACATAGTCTGGCATCATATTTTCCGCTAGACTCTTCTGATATTATCTGTATCAATTTTAATGATAGCCTGTTAGTGTCAAATGCATTAAAAACTGCAAGCAGCTGGATAGTCAATAGGTCTTATCTGTGTCTGCATAATATTGACGTATTCGTGGCATTACAAAAAGTCCGTGCATTTTCCTTAGTGCAAATAGACAAAATCTTTAAGAAAGCATTTAAAGACTTGTAGGCATAGCCACTACCTGAACGCTTTTAGAAAATAAAAGCTTGAATAAGCGAATCATGGAGCAAAGAACGAATGCATAATCTGAGATAACGTGACGGGGGATTCAATGGATAAGATGTAAACCAGCGTTAAAGAAAAGTGAACGACAGGTGTGCAACACTATGTGTCAGGAGAGGATGCAACTTCGAAAATGGGATTCCGTTCTTCTCGGCTGCTTCACTTAAAGTAATAAGCATTTGTCGTGACTAATTCATGTTTTATGATTATAGATGAGATTGGAAACCTAAACTGCAAACCAACGCTAGAATATGTCGGGTTTCACGAAGTCTGCAATATGCAATGCGCTTAGATTCACCTTCCTCTGCGGCATTTGTTACTATTCTCAGCCTTTGCAGTTAAAAGGAAGCTGATCTACCCAATAAGCCTGGGTTTGGTTGCTTAGTTGCCAGGACTTTCGCGGTTAAGGTAAAGTAGGTTAAAGCGAAACCAACCCATCTCCTCTCAAAGTAGTTTTTATCCACAAATTCCTTGGTATACACTCTTTTTCGAGTGTGGCAACAATCTCAGCAGCAACACTGGAATTGGGTTTCACTACCTGATGAGGGTAACTTAGCTAGAAATGGTCATTTTTGTGTCCGATGTCTTTGTCGGTACTGTCCTTCTGCCTATATCCTTAGCCGCCTCGCGGGGGAGGCACAAGTGACAGCTCTAATGGCAACATGGACGGACGAGTATCTCCTCTATCAGATCGGTGTACGCGTATTTGCTATTCGTACTTGTGTTTTGTATGCATAGAATAAAAGAGAGTTCGCGGGTGTTACATAAAAAACAGTTGAAAGAAGAAGCAGTGAATCGGTGAAATGATTTGCAGAATTTGCCTCCAAGTATGGGCTACTTTTCAGAGGTTAAAAAATGATTACTACTAACTGGTGAATCACATCGATCTTGTGTGAATTCATCTACACTGTACTATGATTAACCAAAAGTTCGTCATGGTTTAAGAACGCAGATGCGTGAGTGGAGCAAATAAGCCCAATGCCCTGAATATAGAAGTCACTCATAAAAAAACCTTCCTGTATTTGCCTAGTGTAATCTCTGACTGTTTTCTCAGATATTATAGTCCAGCGTTTAATTTTTCCACGGCGAGCGACAGTGAGCGACGGATCTCTTGAAATTTTAACTAAACTTCTAGAATGACATTTACATTTGCAAAAATAGACTTGATCTTAATAAAACGAATATTAATTGTGTGGTATGATTTTATGAGAAAGCGGTTAGACCAACCTGCCGGCTTTTGAACATAGGTCAAGTTCAGTTGCCTACAAAATATTCGATTGCGTCCGCTCGAAGCTTAAAGACTTGCATAGACAACTATGCTTAGTAAAGTGCTGAGAAAATTTTAGATGAAATTTATGAAGGACTGTGTGCACTGCTCACTGACTTGCACCCCCATCTTAATAAAACGAATTGTTTATACATGCTCGCCTGAGGAAACTGTAGTGATTTCGTGACCCCGAACACCTGAATCACAATCAAAATATTTAAAACCACACACATCACGTTCCGCAACTTTTGCATGTCGTCCAACTCTCATTGATGTTTATATTGTATCCGCCAAAGTCCGAATCTAACCAAGAGGGCAACGGGTCTGTGGCCACATAGGCAGGACATCAGATCTCATAACAAAGCAGATCGCTTATTCGACTCGCAGGTGTTGCAACACCTGCGGTTGGGTGGACTGGCAAGTTGTTTTGTCACATGCGTAGGTAATGCAAGTAGGTATACAGTTGCAAATTTGACTTCTACGCAATTGAGTTTTGGATTTAGTGCAGTACGTGGACTTTGGTACGTTTTGAGTGTACAAAATGTTTAAAATTTTTGCCTTCTATGTACACGAGGGCGCTTACATTCAACACGTCGGCTGTGATTATCGATATCTCTTTTATGTATTATATAAGGAGGCCCGAAATTTACCTCAGCCTGACAAAATGACTGCACTTCTAACACTTCCCATGGGTGTGCAAATCTTCAGCTTGGTTTCGGGTTAGATTTCTTCAACTAGTGATACTTTTTGTTTCTGTTGTCGAAAATCTTAAAAATAATTACAAAATGATAAATATCAATGTCATTCCTATCAACTTAGAATACTTATTGTTTTGTTAATGTTAGCAGATGCTTGATTATTTGGTGGTATATATGAAAAAGCCTTGAAGTTAATGTAAACGATCTCAATTCGAGTACATTTTGGAACACAATCCTGATAGTTTCTACAACCTCCTGTTACTGAGTATAAGCATACAAGTCCTAAGTTAATGTGTGCATGGTACCCGCGATGAGACACTCTTACACGTTTATTATGCATTATGATGTGTTGGCAACTCTGATATCAAATACTAAAACACGTGCTACAATAAAAAAGAAAATATTCATATGTAAAGAACGAGGAATTATAGAAGATTATACACATCAATAGTCTAAAGAATCGAACGTATGGTTCCATTTCTTTTTCACCGAAATTCGGTTGGTTTCTTTAGCGCTTTCGATATAAACTCTACGTCGAGGCGTGAACTATCAAATTAAAAATGCATATTAAATTGATGCTGAAATTGATATGATAATAATTCTAAGGATCAGCAGCCTTAAATTAATGGCCAAATTGTGATAAGTCAATGTGCGCCTTAAGCGTTTGACTACAATGATCGCGACAAAGGTAATTAAACCAGAGATGCAAATCACGAAGGTCTGTGTGCAGGGCTCACTGAGTTGCGCCCACATTGACAAAACCACTGTTCATTCATGTATGGCCGAGTAAACTGAACTGACACCGCAAAACCCCACATGTGAACAAAAGTGGAAACGTTAAAACCACACACCTCACGTCCAACATCCTTCGCAGCAGGATTGGATCTCGTACCGACACATTGCTTATTCGACCCACAGTTGTTGCCACACTCGCGGTTGGGTATGACCGGTAAGTTATTCTGTCACATGTGAAGGTAATTCAAGATGGCATGCCCTCACAAATCGGATAACAACGTTGTAAACTAAGCGTACTTGGTGCATGATGATCTGGTATACTGTTTATAATTTTGGACCTCCATGTAAACCAAAGCACATCCATTCGACGTTTGGGCCACCATCACCTATTAAATTGCTCTGTGGTATATACAGGTAGGTTAGAAGCGAATATCAACCGTTCAAAATGACTGGATTTCTAACAATCCTCTGGGTCTGCTAATCGCAAGCGCGGTTTTGGGTTAGTCTTCTTTACCTAGTTTTACTTGCTATTTCTTGTGTCCAATAGAATAACAAAACAAAGTATATAAGGGCTATTTCTTTTCAATTTACGATATTACTTGTTTAGTTTTTTGTCAGAAAATGCTAAAGTTTTTGCAAAAATGACCAAATGGCTGTCTTTTTCTACAATTTAAGTCCATAGTACGCAATCATCAAACTATCTAAAATCACCCCTTACCCGGTAATTCAAAACGAATTCCATGCTAATTGCGTGCATGCTATTTGGGCCAACCCTCTCATGCTCTTCCAATAAAAACTCATTTAAACTAATCGATGGATCAGAACTACACTTGGTGAGTGTACACTTTCGGTAAATTATCGACAGGCTTTACATTTTAAATTTATATTGTGCATTATCATTTCTCATAACCTTAATGGACATACTCAATTTCAGGCTACACCAAAAAGGAAATAGAAATGTTTATTATACGAGAAATTATCGCGGGCATAAAGGAATAGATTTAACAGGAAAATAAATTATTATATTTGCTTAACAGAAATTTAATTTTTTCTTAGGCGTTTTTAGAGTGAATATCATTGATAAGTCGAGGCAAGAAACATTATGTCAAATAAGACACATAAAGCGAGTGCTGCTGCCGTTTATATGTTAATACTTCCCTGGATAAGGAACTTTAAGTTTGTAGAAAGAACGTGATGACCTATGTTCACACATTCCTGTTATATATGCTAAGGCAAAACCAAGCACGTCGGAAGGGATATTATTTTTCCTTAGCGGTAGATCCTACAGGTTGTAAGTAGACATTTCCCTTCTGGGCCATATTTTGGCATGCCCTCCTGGTGCAGTTTAGAATTCGTGGGTTGAATAAGGCCTGATTGTTGGTCCTTAAGTCGTATTTGTTGCAGTTACTTGATGTATCCGCGGCTTTAACCGTCCTGCGTTGTATGCACCAACCCCTCCTCAGTTACTTTCGTCATCCACCCAATTTGTCTTTGCGACTAAGCTCATGTTCATGATGCGTCCAAGTAATAGAATACATGGTGGATTCAATTTAACTGCATTCATGTTTCACTACAGCAGTTAGCAAATACAGTAGTCGCCAACAATCACGCAACATGTCGACATATGCGAAAGATTGATAGTCTTTTGCTACTCGACGTTAACCCAACTTGAGATACTGATTATCGTGTAAGCTATTCTAAAGTCATTTCAGTCATGAAAGGATGCGGGTTTTTTAAAGAGCTTTGTTCTGACTACAAGTGAAACAAATCTATTTTTAAAACTGGCTACTTAACTGGAATGCCCTTTGTCATTTATTTTGATTGCCTTTATAAATCAAAATTTATTTTATGGAAGACATGCACGAAAAATTTTTCTTTTACCTGTTTAATAGCAGATTAACCTTACTTTGAATATTTAACTTAAAAAGGGTAGTTTATGATTTTTAAAATAAAGTTTCAAAGTATGAGCTTTTTCACGATTGTGAGGTGTTTTATTCATAATACATCGTATCCGTCAATTTATTAATGCCGCCTTAACTGCAAAAAATATGTTTCACCTCTAGTACAATTTTTTATGACATTTATGTGACTTCACCGTCAAACCGTAGACGAAAACGTCCTTTTTTTAAACGGGATCAACAAAGTGCGCAGTTTCTTAACCTTTAATTCGAGTATAGTATTAATTACGTTAGAAATTGTTCGACAATCAAGCAACTTTTTTTTAAATTGAAGCCTACGCTTTCTTTGAATATAACATTAATAAAGGCATACTTTTCTTTCAAAGAAGCACAATAAATAATTTTTGTGCACGTTTTTCATAAAATATAGTTGAATTTATAAAGGCAATCACGATAAATTGTAAATAAACATACTATTTAAGAAGTTACTTTCGCATATGTCGACATGTCGCGTGATCTTCGGCGACAACTATTGTTACCCATATCGTAGTTTTCACTCAGGAAGCTTAACTGGTTTACTATAATAAGCTTTGGGTATTGTGAAATTGGCGTACATGGGCTCGAGGAAGTTTGTAGTAGGTTTTTTTGTCATATTCGCTCCTTTGACGGCGACTTCTATTCCCTTGACCCAGTTTTGAGAAACCCGATGGCCCCTGTGGGCGGTGAATGCATGGTAGCATAGGAAAGGCTTTTGTACTTCCAACGCTCCAGTCATCTGGACCACAAGTTTCCACAAATGGTCAGTGAAACTTGGGTCAAATTTGGCATTCAGCTCAAAACAGCATATGGAATCCAATAGCTTCCGTGCAGTCCCGTGACTTCCCAAGCTGGATATAATTATCAGTTTATCTTAATACATGAAACGACTTCAAGGTGCAGTTTTTTAATACGATGTGCCTTTTCATTAGAAAATCAAGCAAGTGCCATTCGTCTCAATTCGTCATCAGTATAATTGCAGAGCGTACGCGTATTTATTCCAATTGCCGTCTAATTTTTCCCCCTCTAGCCTCCAAAACATGCCAGACAAGGGCCTGGCTTGAAACTGCTCCAGCCCATTTTAAAGGGGTTTGAAGATACAATAACGCTTTTGCGTACCTTCTGCTGTTCAGATACATCAGTTTGAAGAAAATGTGCTTCAAAATGTTTAGTTTTATTTTTATTATATATTGTGTGCTATACTAAAGGTTTTAAGTTAAAGCTTCTGTTTTAGAAGGCAGAATTTGCCAGAAGGAAGGCGAAGTCTGCAGTAAGACAATCTTCCAGAGATGCTGTGGCGAGCTTGTCTGCGAACTGAGCGGTTTTGCAAAAGGCAAGTGCGTGAGATGCTTAAAATCAGATAAGCCCTGTATTCGCAATCAAGAGTGCTGCAGTGGAAAGTGTTCCGGGTTCTTTACCTGTAGATAGGCAGCATTCTTTGATATACTGCTGAAAAACAAATTGAAATTATTTTCGAAACTTCTACTCGATGATCAATCGCCCTCCTACAAGGATTGTTACTCCTACCATTTACGTGAATTTTGCCAATAAAGGATTATATATGATCTTGCACTTTCGTTTTGGTTTGCGTACAGGAACTGCGAGACTATTACTCCAATTGGTTTCGATGTACCCATTGGCATATTCATCAAGCCAATTATATTCGAGTTGCCTACAACAGACTGCGCAGTCTGGAAACCGTACGTGTCAAAACAACAGTGCTTACCTCGGTCCTGTAAATAGCATAGCTAGATGCACGCTACTGTCACTTGCTTGGGACGCACAATTACAAGCAATAACATAATAAATGAAAAACTTCAGTAACCTTCTTGGCCTTAGCCTGGCAGGACTGGAGGCATTTTCAAACTTCAGTATTTTAAGAACCTTCGTTTGAGCGTGACTATATGATCAGTAAAAGAAAACTCGAATTGGAGCGCACCGCAGCAAGTTGCTGAAATTGACCCTATTCTACCAAGAATATGTGTTTATTCGGCCATTGCAAGCGTAGGTGTCCACCATTTGCCTGAGAGCAGGGACGGTGACTGTGGTTATGTATAGTGAAAGTAGACGCGCCGCTATTTTCCCTACTCTTAACCCTCTCAACTGCATTCAATCAGTCAAAAACAAAAGTCGAGATGACCTAGCAGAGAGAAGCCGTAGGCCGCAGCCATAAACACCGCCTTAATTCGTATTTCGTGACAGTAGACTTTGCGTGGGTAATACTGCACTGTCTTCCCTTAGTCACCTATGGTAAGTGTCTAGTCAGACTGAAGTCAGCCAGGACTGGTACTCCTTATACCACTTTTGCTATTTCTGATGCTACTATTTAGAGTTTAGTTGGGTGAAAGTAATTGCTGGTACTTTTGCTACTGTTTTGTAAGTCAGAAGTGACGCTGATTAAATTCAACACTGGGGACGTATCGATTAAATGTATACAAGAAGTGTAGTAGTACTGGTGCTAGCACTGACGCCACCATTTGTCAGAGGTGACGCTGACTTAGCCAACGCTAGGGCTTATATCCCCTTCATTTCAACAAGGATTGTAAATCTGGGTTTAACTTTTTCGGGGAAGTACATCCTCGGGATCCTGAGCGAAGCTTCGTTTGCCTTGGTTTCCGCACTCAGCTCGATCCATCGGGCTGTACGGACTAAGATTATGCTCATATAGATACGTGCCCACGCTAGAAGTGCTAATTCTAGTAATGATGCATACTAAGGCCACTAGGTAGTATACGATAAGTACTGCCTGTGTATGTTTTTAAGAAGTCGCACCCAGTCTGCAATCCTCATCTGTGTGAGGTAATATTGATTAGCAATTGGGATAAGAATAGAGCAATTTAAGAATATTGTGAAGGTCTTACCTTGCCCTTTTTCGAGCATATTGCCGTCTATAGACTACATTTGGGCCTAATGCAGTATCTTTCTGTAGTAGCACGACAATAAAATATCATGTAGGTAAAGTAGGACAGTCTTAGTTAGTGGAATAGGGAAAGGGCAGTATTAGTGATGCCAGTAGTATAAGTGATAGTGGAGATGCTAGCACATCAGGACTTTCCTTGTGATCAGCCCTCTCAACTCTGTCCATCTGGCGGTGTCACCTTATGGTTATTTAGAGATAACTAATTAATATCACAGGGTCTGTCATGTCATATGGTGTTACAGTAGACGTTGCGCTGGTTCACTCACTTAGCCTTAGTAGGTGCCCAAAAATATTCGAGGCGACTGAGTCTCGTGTTCCTACTGCTGCAATAACTGTTTCGACTGCTGCTTCCAGTGGTGTAGCTGAGTAAGTTTAGTGCTGCTAATATTTAGGTCAAAAATGCAAATTTTTCGGGGTCAGGTCTGAGGTCGCGAAACCTTGAACACATATAAGATTAAGCCAGGTGTTTAGAGTTCAAGGCACATCAATGCTTGTCTTGGTTGTATCCGATGTTTACACTGCTAGGGCTAGGATACTGCTGTTAGAAGTGCTGCGCCTGTGCTAGACCTATTGCTTGCTAGAACTTGTATGTACAAGTATGAAATTTTAAATGTAATGTGCAGTGTTAACCTATAAGGAGATATCAGTAAGCTCAAGGTAAAAGAAGAGTATAGGTGATACGGGCTGATGATCATGCATTTACGTTAGAACAAAATGGCATGTCTAATTTCCTGGGATTCTTCTTACGAAGTGCTGTGCCTCTGCTTAAAGTGCTTGTTAGGTCAATCATACTCACAGATCTGCAAATGTTTTGCCGAATTGAGAGTGAAACCTGCCAGATTAAGGTGACAATTGGTTCATGAATTTTGCGGAGGTACTACGCGCATTTGTCATAGCTGAGGAGCATGCGTCCGAATTCTTATTGTTCGCAGAGAGCTGAAAAGCCGTAGTAGCGTTAGAGGCAGGATTTCCAGATTTACTGAGACCAATTTGTAACTATTTTTGCTACAAATCGTACTGCTACTGTGGTTTTTGCTCTGCTAGGTCTGTGTAATACTGTAAGAACTGCTGTGCCTATGCGCAAAGGGCTAGTTAGTTCAATCCTATATGCTAAAGCCAGTTATTGACAAGCTACAGTGCGGCATGTACGTGCATGTGAAATGGTTTAGCCTAGTTTGCAGTCGTAGCCTACATGTAATTTTAGTAGGCTGACGACTTAAAGAAAAGTGCCTTTGATATTAGCCCACGATCTACTATGCTTTTTGGTCATAAAAGGTGGAATTTTCCTTCTATCCAGAAAATATTCCACTTTCTGCAGTTTCTAGCTCTAGCTCAGCTTTTTAAAGAAAATAATCTTTCTAGAAAGGTGCACTACAAGTTTGGCAATAGAGGACGACAGTTTTACAGCACATTGCTACAGTTAAAGAGCATTAATTTTAATACTGACGATACTACCGACTTCTGTTCGTTTAGTCTTTAGGAAACCGTCACCGTATTTGATCCAAAGAACATATAATTATGCACGTTTGAAGTTGGCTTCAGATAAGGATAACAATGGAGATGGCCTGCCTTATGCCTAAACAGTATTCGGCGGCTGAACTAAGTGCTGAGAAATCTCGAGTACCTGACATGGCATACAGGGGTTTTGTCTGTCCAGGCCATAGGAGAGTCATCTTTTGTGGTCACTGAGCTGGCTGGCTAGAGGTTTAGGGGACGTGTCCTTCTAATAGAAGATCAATCTGTTCCGTAATGCACTATCCCTGCTGTGTCCTATAATTATGTTAGTAGTTCAGTTCTAATGAATAAGCAAGGTTGTACTGATACTGTAGCAATATCTGAGTAGTAAGACATGCGTTTTATATTTGCAATTAGCATAACTGATAGGAATATGCGCTTACAAGCCTCCTCGTCCTCCACGGAAGTGATCGGAAGAACATGCTGGTTAAGCTGGGTTGAGTTTTGTCGTTGTGCGGATGATGCGATCAAAAGGACGATTGACGCAGCCGTTGAAAGTCCAATGATCAACCTTTATGTCGGTCGAGTGCCCAGATGGTTTTTTAAGCAATTAATGACTCCTGGTTTTGCACGCGACAGCTTCGGCAATCAATATTTTGATGCCCAAGTAATGCCCCAAACAGGCTGATGCAGGGACTTAAACGCCAGTAAGGTTTTAAGTGATAGTCGACTTCCCGCAGCATCAAACCGCATTCTTGTTCATCACTCATTTATCATTATGACAAAATCTAACGAAAATCTACTCCACTTTTTATGAAGCCTGACTAAAACTGTTAGTACTAAATGGTTAAAATAACCATCGAGGCGTGGCGATGCGGACTGTTTCCTCTTTTGGGCGTATAAAGATTTAAGATGTATGCATGGCCTCATATCTGAAAGCTCAGAGTAAAATTGGTACTGACCTAAATTGCCGCGGGTTTATTTTAGGTGGTATGTATGTTAGGAATAATTGTTACAAAGGGGTGATATTAGGATGGTGGAACAACGGGTACCAAGCGAAATTGATTGGGCAAAGCAAAGGCTGGGTTTGTGTATTTTGTGATTTTAAAAAAATGGCCATCTATTAAAACACCAGAAGCGGTGGTTTTTGTTTGTATAAACACGTAAATGGCGGTGTCCCAAATAACTTTGAGGTAAGGTCAAGGAGTTCCAATGAATAGTTTATGAACCGATGGGGATGTAGAATGAAAGATATGAATGCAATATTATGCGTGAGGATAACGAGTTCACCACGGGAATCTCATTGCTTCTCGCATGTGTCGGCAGAATAAATGGACAACTGTCAGAAGTTATTCATTGTGTAGGAGTATGGTTTAAAATGGATGCCATATTAAGAAAATGATGCCTGAATACAGCGCAGTTTA
Source organism: Ligula intestinalis (assembly GCA_036362985.1). NCBI lineage: Eukaryota > Metazoa > Platyhelminthes > Cestoda > Diphyllobothriidea > Diphyllobothriidae > Ligula > Ligula intestinalis. Next base: position 59,560,374 of record JAYGXS010000004.1, on the reverse strand, counting down.
AAAATTTTGCAACGCAAAAAACGCTAAGATTTGCGTAGATGAAGTTTTCTTTCTGACATGAGTTGCTAAAAAGTCCGGGGTTTGGCTGTTGTATGGTACCAACTTCTACAACTGTTCCTTTGGAATACATGGATGTGTTGATTACACGAAAAGAGAGTGTACGTGGATCCTACGCTAAAGCTAGGTCCAGAATAGGGACTGCGCAATCGTTTTTATCTTGTATGAATTAATTTACTCGAGGAGATTCCTTGATGAAAGTTCCACTAGTTGTCCATAACAAGTATTGCATATCTTGAACTTCATGGATCCATTTTCTAACGCTGTTTTTTGCTATCTTTAAGTTTGCAACTTGAAAAATTTGCTTTGAAGATGCCATTAGTAAAGGAAAGCCAGACTTTGGACTTCTATAAGCAAGCCCGAGCCCTGTGTGTTACAACACCAGTAATTCTTACTAACTTACTATAGGGACCGCGGCAAAATATACAGTATTGCGAGTCCTGCAAGCAATTTGCCTAAGTTTGCAAATGTTTGATTATTTCTGCCATACCAGCATGAACGCACTTACAAAAACTTATTAATAAAAAAGCAGCATTAGGTTATAAAGTACCTAAAAGAACTATAAGAAGTGCTCAATGTTTGTTAAGGAAAATAAAATTTTCTCGATAATACTCCGATTCTGCAGACGTACAAAATAGCAATAAACTAAAATAATAAATTTAAATATTTTGTGAAGTATAAAACTTAAAGTAACCACTTTTTTATATAAAACGAACTTGTTTTTAATGAAAATATTTTCTACATATGGTAATTAGTGGATATCTTTTTATTGAATATCGTGGAATGAAGTCTCTCTTCATTTCACTCGTTTTTAGTGTCTTCATTGATAACTTGATAAATTGCACTCAGGTTGGACGTTTACATCAAAACCTTTGAAATAAAATATAACTTAAAAGCATTAACCGAAAAAACAAGCTTTTGGATATAAGATCTTATTAAGATGGCCATTAAGGTCACATGGGGTAATGCTCCAAAACAGCGAACCGCACTGTTGAGCATACAGAATGTCTGGTAGATACCACGCATTTTGTTATTTTTAAGATTTAAAAAGGGTCCATAATAGGTTGCCTATTTAAAAAGTGATTTTATTGAATATTTAGCTGACGAACTTCTGTGTATGTTAAATTTTCCAAAATAATGTCACAGTGAAATTTGAGACTTTTGACGATGTCTTTAAGTTGCCTGAAGATAAGCGATTTAATTTGACTAGTGATGAAATAACATACTTTTCTCTTTATATCGGATTACTTTACAATCTAGAAGATTAAATTCACAATCTGTTATAGGTTTGCGAAGGCAAAAAAACAGGTCACAAATATGACCTTTTTTAAATACTTACTTGCAATACTTATTTTTATTATTCTGTTTGTTCTAAATAACACATAAGCTGAACGTGTTGTTTACGAAAATGCATATTACTACCAGACTTACATTTAATAAGGCCTCCTTAATACCACCTTTACGGTTATATATATGACAAAGTTTGCCTTGGCGCTCGTAGATATCGGTGGAGTAAAAGCATATTGTCATACAAACTTATTATTGCACTTTATGACGCAAAACGTAACAAGATAATAATGTGTTATTTTGAAAACTTAAATTATTACTTGTTTCTGAAAATACATACGATTCCTTAAGCTTGGCTTTAATTCAATTTTATCAACTTTGTACAAAATGTATTAGTTCTGGAATGAAGTATTAGTTCACTTTTTTACTTATTCAGGAATTCTTCCACAGCACAATGTATATTAGTAAATATATCTGTTCTGTCATACCTTATAGCATAGGAAATTTGTTCGATATAAACTTACTCATGATTTACCCTAAATTAGTGCCTATTCGCTCCATAACTTTAACAAAGATGGCAGTTTTCCAAACTAAAGCATTTTAATTATCAAATCCACTTAGTTGATCAAAATAACTTGTCGAAATGCATGCCAAACTTCCAACTTAAATTTCTTCACGAAAGTTGTTTGCAGGACTTGCAGGACTGTATTTTTAAAGTATAACGTGTTCCAAATAGCTGATTACCACGTAGTGCGAAACAGCACATTTTTTAGATTTCATGTGGGTCAGTTTACCTGGTAGCCTTTTGTTGGCTAATTATTAATAGTCTGCAACCAGATACAACAAACATTATTCTTACCTGAAATGGAAAACTACTGACGGATTCGGAGCATTCAAACTGTCTTTGTGAGGGAACCAATCACGTTCGTGACTGACACCAAGCTGAGTTTTGCTTACGTCACCCAAAGGTAATTAGACATGTGTCATGCTTTATTCAGGTTTTAAGACCATGGTCTGAACTGGACATTTAGTTACGTAAGTAACGTAAGTTAGTTAGTTCCGAATGTGCCGCAGATTACAACATTTACAATATGAAAAGCATTAAGAGTTGCAAAAGTGCACTTTTTTCCCGATATTAGTTAATTTTGTCAGAATTTGTAGTAAAATGTAATAAAGTACATCAGCTGATTCTGACTGGTGGCAACGCTAATTGTTTTGGGCTTTCATCGGGGTTTATCCCTCTACACCTGTTTGCAATACTGTGATAGTTTTTCCTCAAGTGTAGAATACGAGGACTAGCATATGCTGCTATAAGTACTATGCCAATGTCAGGAGTGCTAATTCTAGTAACTATACTTTCTATGGCCACTAGTTAGTAGACTGCATTGCGGCATGTACGTGCATGTAGGAAATTTGGACCTAGCATGCAGTCATAGCATCCATCGGGATTATATTTTCTGAAGGGTTAAATAAGCATTATTTAATAATGTCTCAAGTTTTACCATGACTTTAGTTCGCAATGTAGTATTTTTTGTCATTTTTAAGGCAAATTATGATACTATGCAGTATCCAGCTTACAATGCACAACGCAAAACTGCGGAGTTCCATCTTTCCGCATGGTTTGGGCAACCAAGGACGACGAAGGCTTATTTAGACGGCGCAATAATCATTCGATCGAGCATGTCATATTTTGACTAATTTTGCTGTGTCTAGTAGCTTGCAATAGAAATCGTCTAATTTTTAATGATGTGCTTCCAGTTCTGCTACTACTATTGCTACCACTATTAATAGGCAAACTAGCTGAGAGTTGGTAGTGCTGGTATTACTTCTGATGCTAAAATTTGTCAGAGGTGGTGCTGATTTAAACTGAGCCTGGGGCTCCTAAATCCTCGATCCCAACAGGTAGTGTGCATCTGGGTTTATGCAGGTTTGAAGTCCAGAGGACATCAGAGATTTCGTTGGTTTCCGCCTTCTTAACTCTATCAAACAGGTTTGGTTACCAAAATTTTATTTGGTAATAGCTGAAGTTTTATCACCTCTTTATGCCGCATGGGGCCATTTGTTGTTATAAGGCTAACTTTTGACTTTTTACAGTAGTTATTTCCCTCTTGAGGTTTAAGGGACGTCTCCTGTCTAATGGGCGAGTAACCTGCTCCCATAACTAAAAAATCGAAAGTATGCGAGGCACAGGTAATTGAATAGAAGGCGGGACGACGCCCTATTGGACCAGTATTTTATTTGCCGACTTTTCCGACTCACATTCGAAGCCGTTTTCAAGGAATGAAAAAGTGCAGCTCACTGCGTGACGAAGTCACAAGGACTGCTGGGAGTGTCCTTGAGTTGCCATTGTTCGCTGCGCTGCGAGCGACTTTGAGCCCAGCCATTGCTCGCGCTAGGCGAAATAGGCATCTGGGGAGATCGATATGCCTATTGATAGAGTCCGCGTGCGAGTGCAATGCCTCCTACAAGAGGCGTGAGATTCTGTCGTCTGACTGACCTAGTATTTGCACGTTTTCGAAATGGAAGCCGTGCCCTGGCATGAATGCGTGAGCGAATAACAAACAAAGCGTGTCATTCAAGCGCATGGCGAGTTCGTACTGGTGCATTCTCGTGAGAATTCGTCTCCCATAACTGTAATAGCAGCTGAGTAATAATCCGTAAGCAGTGCAGGTGGGAATATGAGCCTACTCGCCTTTCTTCCGCTTATAAGATGTTTGTGGGAGACATCCGAGGTTGTCTTGTGATCATGCATCTCTATGTGGAGTTGCAGGTGAGCAGGCAAGCAGATTTTTCCCGAATGGCCGACAGGTTCGGAGTTCTTAGGAGTTTAAGTTCGCACGAGTCTATCAATTTCCTTAAAAAAAAAGTTGTTTACATCGAACGTTCTGATTGAGTTTCGAATACCGAATGACTGCCGGTTTTACAGGTGGGCGAGTACACCCACGTAAAGCCACTAGACTCTTTGTGCAGGTTATAGGTCTTCGTTGGTTTTTGCGTATGTAAGGACGATTGAACTATCCTGGTACCATATATGTCTACTTGGAATGTTTTAGACTTCTAGAAAGTCAGTCAAAAAATCTTCTGTTAAATTGGGACGAAGATTACTCTAGTTTTATCTGAAATGGTGCTACTTATACTGTATCAAAAGGTGCTCGAAAGCACAAGCATCCAATATTTGTTACCATAAACAAAACAGATGGAAATATGAAATAACCCTCGTCATCATTTATGCCAGTGGGACTGCTTTGGACACTGGGGTTGCTCTTTCACCGATTTTGGCGAGTACGTTGTCCCCGTAGGGTAGGTGCTGTATAAAGACAGTACTGCAGTCATTTTTAATGCATGCGGCTATTGCATGCAGCCGACAAGTCAAAAATCAAACCCGAAGTCTCAGAAGTATTATCGCTTTAGCATTCAGGGTCACTAGTTTAGCAAGCGCGCTTAAGGAACCATTCCTTATCATAAGCCAATTTAAGAATTTAGATTGGCTTTTTAAAAGAGTGATGGCCAACATTATGTGCGAATTTGAAACGAATGGATTCTTTCTCATTTTCTATAACATCGTAAATGCTACTGTTAAAACATTTCTATCAACTCACTTATTTGTGCTTAATGGTAGCCGTAACGGCCATCGCTGAGCGATCAAAATATTCGGATACATGTTTTGACAGTGTCTCCAAAGTGATATTGAGCTAACTGTTTTTTTATAAGGGCATGGAAGATTTAGATAACATATACTTCTGTGTATATAATTTGAAGAAGAACATGCGGGATAGTTTCCACTGTAACAAAAAGGTCACACCTTGATTATATCATGTGCACACAATGACATTTGCAGTTTATGAAGGAGCTGACTGAAAGATTGTCTCCGAGCACTTAATGGTTGCCATTTAACTGTTAGTTTTAAAAGCCAAGATGCACACCCTTATGACAGTTTAAACACGCTAGGAGTCTTGTCTTCTCAATAATTTCGGAATTGTGAATAGCATGAAAGCATACTTTAGTTTATCTTGACCAAGTGACGGATGATCCTCCTGCGCACAAAACACATTGTTTCATGATAGGGACACTCATTCGCTTTTACATCGTTTTTAAATACATAGTCAGTTAATGATTAAATGAGTGCGGTTCAAAGGTTGCATATCCTTTCCCTCAATCTGCAAAGGCAACGCGAGAGGTCTGATATTTAAGAAAGTCAAAAGCGAAGGCCCTGATTTACGACAAGTAGCATTTGAGTGTCAGCATCTGCGGTAAAGGGTGACTGGCATATATCCTAGCACGAGTGCCGTCCCCCTCCCGATCAAAAGGTACAACGAAAAACTCTAGTGCATCCAAAAAGACGATGATTCCGTGGCTCAATAGGAGGGGCGGTGGACTTCTTACCGACGGATTGCTCATTTGATTCGAAGGTGTTGCAGCATCCGCGGTGGAGCTTGGCTGTCAGGTTATGCTCTCAGCAATGTGCCCATCAGTCAACCAATCAGCTACGCCAGAGGCCGACAATATTTTTGAATAAGACAGCCAAGAAAGCAAATATTTGGAAATATATTTCAGTAGGAGCCATACAATATATTTTAAGATTATAGTGAATGTTAGTATAATAAGCCTCTGGATTTATTCGCTTGAATAGTTTGTTTATAATACTGATTGTTTAAGCGACTTTTGTGCTGCATGGATCTGCTGATAGCTTTGTATTTTGGTTGGTAGCTATTGAGGTTAAGCTTTATACAAGCGTTGAGCCGTAGCAACGAGTACTTGGCTCAATAGGCTGGTCATTGGATTTCGTACCAAGAGATCACTTACTCGGTCCGGAGATGTTGCAACACCTGCGGTTGGGTACGACTGGCCGATTTTACTCCTGCATGCCAAGTAAATTCAAATTCGTTTGCAGTTGCAAATTGGACTGCTTTTCAATTAAGTTTTGCATCTTCTTAAGTGCGTGGACTTCGGTGCGTTCTGAGCGTATAAACTGTCTACAATTTACGTTATCTATGTTAATCATTGCACGCACATTCAACACGTGGGCGGTGATTAAATACATCCCTTTCATTAAGTTTATAAGGAGGCTCAAAACGAATATCAAGCATTTAAAATGGCTGCGCTTCTCCATTTCTTCTGGGTTTGCTAATCGTCAGCTCGGTTTTTAGTAGGATTTCTTAACATAGTTGTACCTTTTTCCCTCTGCTGTTCTCAACCTTAGGTAGGATTACAAAATCACGAATATCAGGGTCATTTTTATCAAACTAAAATGTAAAGTATGTAGTTAATGTTGAAAAATGCTTAGTAAGTCGGTCATATATATAAAGCCTTTAATTGGATGTTAACTACTGCATTTCGAGCATGATATCAGTTCACAATCCTGATTTTACCTATGGCCACTTGCTACTGAGTTTTCCTCAACAAATCCAAAGATAATGTGTGCATGCTTTCCGAAACATGCCTCTCATACACTATCTATTCTTACTCATTTAATAGAAGCACATATCTTTATATGGTGTGGTAAAATTTATCATTACCTTTCTCGTAGCAAACACTGAAACTTGCAACGTAATTCAAAGTATATATATTAAAATGTTGAGAAACTACAGCAAATTACGCCGAAGAATATTGTATTGATTTATATCTTTAACAATTTTGTGGTCCATAGAGCAGCAGCCTTAAATTTGAGGTAACAATTCTGACTAGCTATGTTAGGATATATATGGCACCCCATGATGATTTAAAACCAAACGCCTTTACAGGTGCCAGTTTAGCAGCGACCTTAATGCTCCTGTTCCTGTTTTTTACGATAAAAAATTGCCACTGGCTTTCAGTACAACCCCGTGACATGTCATTCTGATGTAGACTATTTCTTGTTAAGCGAATAACGCCCGACTATTCTTCCCGATGCATTTTTTTGTTGCAGTCGGTAACTGGTTCTGCGGCTTTAAGCATGTTCGCATTTAATGTCCACCCCCGCCCTCCCCAGTGATTCTGGTCATCCACACGTTTCGTTTCTGCGGTGAAGATCATGTTCATGGTGCTTCCAAATGATGGCATTGGTGTTGGATTCACTTTCACTGTGGTCACGTTGTGCTTCACTGGCAGCAGTTACCACACAGGAATCATTTCTGGTTTACAGCATTATGCCTTAATTATTCCGCAATTAGTGCATCCATGCATTTCCTTAACAGATCTGGGTTCGAGGACGTCTGCTGTTTGGTATTTTTAGCATGCGCCCAGCCAACGGCCGTTTTCTATTTACTTGACCTAGTTGGTGGCTTATGTGAGACCCAATAGGCTTTGGTACTGCCAACGTTCCATTAAACTGGGCTACAATTTTCCGCAGAAAGCGTAGAAGTCTAGGGCTATTAAGAAATCAAGTTCTCACCAAAAAACAGATATATGCATGAGCGTACACGTATTTATTAAAATGGCCATATAATTGTTCGTTCTCTTACAACCGCAAAATGCTAGAGCGCTGCCCACCTTCATTCTGCTTGAGCCTTTTTTATATGTTTTGAAGGAAATTATACAATTTGAAGAAAACCTCATGCAACATCTTCAGAAATTTATATTAACATGATGCGCTTTTTCCATTTTGAGATATTGAGCGACAGCTCCTGTTTTAGAAGGCAAAATTTGCCAGTAGGAAGGCGAGACCTGCAGTAAAACCATCTTTCAGAGACGCTGCAGCTGACTTGTCTGTGAACTGCGCGATTTCGGGAAAGGCAAGTGCGTGCGATGCTTAAAACCCCGTAAACTCTGTATGCACAGCCACGAGTGCTGCAGTGGAAAGTGTTTCTGGTCTTTACTATAAGAATAAACAGCACTCTCCAATATTTTGGGGAAAAATGGGCTTTTTTTCGAAAATTTTAATTTTAAAATACACCGTTATTTAAGATGCTTGTAAACTACACAATTTACATAAAATTTGTCCACAAAAGATTAAATCTGATCCTCTTCATTTGTCTTATTTGTAAATAAAGCTGTACCAGAACATTCGTGCAGTTTACTTTGCCGCATTTATTCGAAAATTGATTAAGCAAACTACAGAAGTCGCTAAAGACCATGTAATTTTCATAACTTTGTATAAAATTGATCATTGCTCAAAGATCAGTGTAAATGAATTAAGGAAGATTTAGAAATAATAATGAACTGCATTAGGCACATTAGGTACTTAAAATAACTATGTGAATTACTAATCATTTGTAAAGAAAAATAAACTTTTCTCGATAATCCCGTGAGTTTGGAGATATTAAAAAGAACTATAAATTAGAACAATAGATTGAGATCTTGTGTTCAATTGAAAACTTGAAGCAATCCTTTTCGGTATATAAAAAGAACTTTTCTTTTGTCAAGAAATCCTGTAAATGTGACTCTTACTGGATAAGTATTTACTGAATGTCATCGAAAAAGTGTGTCATAATTTTTCTTCTTTTCACTGCCTTCATTGATAAATTAATAAACTCTGCATCCGTTCGACCTTTACAACAAAACCTTTTAAATTAGATAGATATAATGGACATTAAGCGAAATAAAGTATTTTTCGATATTAGTTTAAATGAACATGGCATCGTTTTTGATACACAGAAATGTCTCAAAACAGCAAAATACATTGCCAATGTTAAATCTTTTCTGCAGTGCATTTGTGAAATTACTATTGCTAAGATAAATAAATAAACTTTTCATAAAAAGGAACCTCTTAAAAAGTGTTTTGATTTGATATTCAGCTACCGAACTTCTGCATATATTAACCTTTTCCAACGTAATATAACATTAAAGTTTGGGAATTTTGAGAATTCCTTCAAGTTCCCTGGAGACAACCAATTCAATTTGACTGAAGATGAAATCACTTTGTTTACTCTTTAAAATGGATTATTTTTCGCGTAAGTGGATTGATTCTTCTTTCTGATTAAATCTTAAGGATTTAAACAACTGTCCACAAAAATTGCCATTTTTTGAAATACTTATTATTTTTCTGCCAGTTTCGTTTCTGAATAACGCAAAAGGTCACCGTAAAGTACACAAAAACAACATTTTTTTCACGATAAACATTCAATAGGGCATTCGTTGTCTTAAATTCACATTATAATGTTCGATTTTTGTTTTTGTAGCAAGGTCAAAAGGAGGATTATATTAAAATTCCATGAAACACTTTTGTTACTAGATTTTTTGCAACAAAACTTCACCAGATAGCTAAGCATCATTTTTACAATACAAATATACAATGTTAATGCAAACAACTGTGATTCCTTTCACGTAGTTTCACTTGAATTTGAACAATTTTCGACAAAATTTTCCAGTTCAGGACGGTGTATATTTCATAACTTTTTCAATTATTTTGGAGTTCTTTCATAGTATAATCTGCATTAACATGCAGTTGGGTTCTTTACTTTTTAGTAGCTTAGGAAATGCTTTCGATATGAGCCTTCTCCCAATTTTCCCAAAATTTATGGACATTGCTCTTAATAAACCTAACTAAAATGACTATTTAATTTACAAAAGGGCTGTCGCAGAATTCAATAAACTGAATGAAACAAAACGGTTTTACAAAATATACGCTAAAGTGTCTAGTCTAATTTCATCATGAAGGTTGCATGGTCTTCGGCGGCTACTGTATGTGTGAGCTGCCTGCAACCGATTGTGTGGTCCCTATCAAGTCAACAGTGTTGACCACTATCCTGGTGAGAGCATTAGAAGATGCACTCATTATTGAGGCTCCTCTTTAAGGCACTTAAGGTTAGATGTGGTAAAGTCTGCCGAGTTAGATGCGTGGTAAACTGTTTATATTTGTAGCCTTCCGTGTACATCAGAGTGTGCCCATTAAAAGCAGCGCAGACTTTGACCTGGTGTTGGTCAAATATACCATGTACAGAATAAATAATAATCCAACTTAGCAGTATCCTTCGATACATTCTCCCGAAGCCATTACATTTTTATGAGAAGGGAGTAACAGGTAACATGTGGGCAATTATTTTCATCATTTAAGGCAGTTTAGTTAAAGGAAAAGGGCAGGTGGTAAGAGATTGGATTTTGATGCTATTCGGTTGCTTGCAAAGGCAATGAGGGTTTGTTGAATGCGGGTGTGGTGGAAGGGCGAGGAAGCGCGGAAAAGTGCAGGAAGTTACGTAACTGTTGGCCATGCCAAACGCGGAGCTTGCAGAGGGATATTTGTGCACACAAAAACCGGCGTCCTCAACTGGATCGCGGTCGCTTTTGCCGTTGCTAGCAAACGCTTACCCAGGTATTTTGGATAGTTTGGTGGGATCTTATAAATAACCTAAAAGGCGTCGTTGGGGTTCACACGATGTCCAGAGTTAAACATGCTAACAGGGATGGCGCTTACGATGCTTATGACTTCACATTTGTTCAGTCACGTCGGGAGGTGCTCCTGTATTCTTTTGGATAAGCGCTCATTCGCGCGAACGATATTACCTGATCCACAAGAGCAACCAAATATGAAGATGCACATAAAAGTGTTCTGAGCTGGCAGCCTATCCTTAACTTCGCCATGCAGGACCGACTTGGTTGAGAATAGCACCCAAAATATTCGTTACTTGGAAGGTTTGTTATACGACTAAGTTGAGGCGTCTGCTTAGGATTTTGCTTGCCATATCTCCTTGAAATGTGGCTTTGAGGAGGAGCGCCTTCTTTTTAATAATGCGTTTTGCTTCCCTCTCCATCATATCCTTTGTGATTACAACTATATAAAGAAAAAGACGGCTTCGCTGTGGGCTCGCCTCTTACGCCAGACCTTTTGAAAAACGAATTTTTGCCTGAAAAAAAAACCTCTACAAGCTTTGAGCTTGGCATGTCAAACGGTTACAAACCTGCCTGCGTCTATCCTTCATCTTTTACCCTTTCACCCTGCCAACCTTCAACAAACCCTCATTGCCTCGTAAACAGCCGCGTACTATCCACCCCCAACCTTCCTCCAACCCTACTTCTATGTCTAAATTGCCTACAATGATAAACATAATTGCCTGCATGATACTTCTTACCCCCCTTCTAATATGAACGTGATTGCCCAGGAGAATCTATCAAAAGCTACATATGCTCGCAAAATACTCTTCTAAATTATATGCTGGGAATTTTCGCAACCTTGAGGTTATCTCGTATTCGGTTGAGATAAATAGCCTAGTCTCCTTCGCTCTGGTACCGCACCCTATTTTCCCGTTAACTCAGCCTTGGCCGTGCTCGATCAATGATGTGCTTTTTACCACCGGGTCAGATGATAATTTCCTAGAAACTCAGATGCTAGTAAAGGAATCTCTGTTGAATGACCTAAAACCTGCACGAAACCGTAAGGCCACGTAACGCGTCCTCTGGCCTCAGAAGTTGAAAAACATGTATTTGAGTTTGGCTAGTTGATGACGGATGATAGGCCTGGAATTGTGATTTGAATCTTCTGCGGATTTACCGGCAGCACACTAACTATTGAGTGGCTGCTTTTGGGACCTAAGACGCTACCCCAATACAATTCCAGACGGGTTTCGCGTAAAATTATCAGTGAGCACGCCAATAACAGTGTAAATATTGGATATTTGAGCGTTAGATGTTTAATTCAGGAAAAAGGGCCTAAGGTTTACGTTATAGGACCGTATACTTAGCCAATCGATTTGTGTATGCAGACCAACGTGGCTGTTGACGCCGTTTGCGCCGGAGTTTCAAGGTATGACAACTCCTCGCGGCTCTATCTGGTAGCCGTGGCGACCACATCAGTAGCGTCTCAACTGAAGCAGTGGTCTTCATTGTTGGCCTGCTGAAACAAGAGGGTCAAATAGTCAGCTTTTGTTCATTTATGCCTGTCCGCAGTTGTCGAGTTAAAATGCCTACGTAGGCACATACTCAATTAGCACATGGGATGTGGCCAGTGATGTTTAGATTGTTGCCATTTCGGCGAAAGAACCAGGTTAAGTTGATGCTGGCAGACGAACTCTGTAGTGCTAACCTGCCGGACGTTAGCCTTAGAAAGTTTTCTGAAACCATTTTAAATAAAAAAACAAACTTTCTAACCATAGAGTCTGTGGTTTCTGTCACTATATATTTGTAAGGAATAAATTGCCATAAATCGGTCAAGAACACACAAATAAGTACAACGGCGCTGATTGATCCCTGATGGATCAGTCCAACCGACAATATTTGGTTAGCAAGGCAGTGATAGCCCGCGAATATTGTGGTGGCCTAAAGAATGCAGTATTCAGGAAAGTGGTAAACACGATGAAAGTACCGAATAACAAAAGCAACCACCGTGTCAGCCGCAAATGCAGTTGTGTAAGCACCCGTTATATCGCCTCTTCAAAACGCACTGCACCGAAATTGGAGATTGAGTCGCCGAAGTACACTACCTTCGACGGATGTTTAGAGATAATGGCTACCCGCGCAACTTCGTCAGCCAACGCTTGCACAAACAAGATTGCCAGCAAGATCTTTCCAACCCAAAAATTTGGCGAGCAATCACTTGCGCCAAACATCTACATCCACGTCTACATGATCTTGCGCAGTTGCGGACTCAGCAAATTTGTCAGAGAAACTGGCAGGCTTCTCAAGACGCAAATTGCCGAACACTCAGCAGCAGTGCGGTAAGATTTTGCCAATTGTTTAGTTGCAGTAATGACATTCTCCCATAAATACTGCAAACTTCTGGGCCTATGTTACGCGTATCTGCTATGGGTTTCTCCTTATGTCTCTGATGACGAATCTGCGATGGATCTCGAAACGTCAAGCGAATAAAGATCTTGACCCTACCATCGAGTCGTTTTCTTCTCAAAGATTACTTAATTTGGTTTCAAAGGATAGTCATCTTTCGGGATAATGCGAATACGTATCTGAAGGACAAAGATCCTTGCTGTTTAATGCACTGCATTCCAACTTCCCGCGAAAAGCGGCACTCCATAAAAACTCTGCAGCTATTAACTATGAAAAGTTTTCTTTACTGAATCATGCTGTTGTTTTGAATGCAGTTATTTGATAGGAAGTCGCCACTCAATAACATCTTTTTGTCCTCTAATGCCATCTCCATTGAGTATTATGCTCTGTATAAGAGAATATTTTGGTCGGCTTTTTTCACCTTGTAAAATACTTAAGACCCAACAATATCCATTTAGATAGCATAGTATTCGTCCGTTTAATGCCGTGCCTCCTTGAGTGGGCAACAAAATTCACGTTTTGCAATTCGTTTATGAGTATATGGTTCCCTCTTTATGGTACAGACGAATGTAAGACTTTTCTAACCTAAAAAGTCTACCGCATGCAGACTGGCGAACAAAAATTCAGACGCTACTGTAGATCGGTCGTAATCATATTTTTTAATTGATATTTTTTAATTTAACACATATTCCTTTGGAATAAGAGGTAATCCGTGGATCAAGATGTTTATTGTCCTCCCGTATCGGATTCCTTCGAGAATCCTTAATCACAGGTAACAGAAGAAGCGTATGAGACCTGCGCAGCTATTCCTCTGGCCATTACATATTAAGAGTACCAAGGTAACACTAGAAAGAATATCAATGTTTACTATTCATATAATATTTAAAGGCAAATCAAATATATAAAACCTTGCTATTAAGTAGCCATTTTTACTGAAAGCGGCTAAAACATACAGCCTAAAAGATTACATGTAAAGCCGGCATTTGGACGTGTCAAAAAAGCTCTCTCACGCAAGATCTTGTACGTTAATTAACGTTACAGCAACACTCACACTTTCCTTCCTTAGCATAAGCACCTTTTGGAATTTCTTTATGCTTGGAGGAGACCGATAACTGACATTGTGTAGGATTTTGAGGTTATAAGTTTTGAAAGCAGAATGCTTTTAAGAATATAAGTTTTAAAACTCAGATTTTCTTCCATCAGTATTATTACGGTAAATATTTATTTTAAAATGATTCTAAGGTTTAGATACCACAGAAAATCTGTGTACAGAATTCAAACTTCTTACTTCCGTTGTAACACAAGTTGCTCGGTTTGATTCATTATCTTGCCAGTAATGGAATACTTGGATCTAGGAATGAGTTCGTTGGAAAGTTTTAACTGGGCGCTGCAGTTATTATTTAACGCGTAACTGGCATAAATGGTGACTTTATATTTTGCAGACGATTAAAACACGTCTAGGGAGTTCGACTTTTCAACTATTTTAGCATTATATTCTGCATAAAATACTACTGTGCACAAAGAAAATCAATCCAGGTTCTTAGCATAAGGATATATGTTTGTTTTTCAAAGTAGCATTTAGCCAGCTCCTATGCCAATGTGTTATATTTATCTTCTAGAAATTGCATACATTCCGCTAGGAGCTGTACTGTCCCAAAATAAAATTAGATAGTTGAAACATTTTTCCCGAAAGAAATTTGAAAAAGGCAAAATCGGCACATTAACAGGATGTAGTGATTTCATATAATTTGACGACCTGGTATTTAACTGCAAACGGACATTTCCTTTTAATAGGATAAGTAAATGTCCAATCAAGTGTCAAACAAGACGGATGAAACTTTATAGGTGAGGAGAGTAGAAGTTATTTATTTTAGATGTGGGCGCATGGTGAAGGGTTAGAGGAGGGGTGAGGTGGTTGTCACAGCGTGACAGTTCATATTCACGAAAGCCTGGAGGACGTGGTTAAAGATGGGAGGAAGGCGGAGGAGAAGGTTAAAGACGACCGTTTGCAGCGTAATAGAAGGTTACGAAATTATATTTCGTCAATAAGTCCTGCAAATATCGGGAACTTTGCCCTGTTAAAAAGTAAATAAGATAAAATTGAGAAAATATGTCGTATTCTTGCAATTTTGTCGTATATCCTCTATATTGAGTATGCAACTGAGCATAGAAACGCTGTCTTTAGTGATACTTTAATAAGTAAGTTTGTTGACAACAACTAAATCAGATAAAGAAACTGAGAGATGTAAACAGCAAATATAGCGGGTCTGATTGCACGGCTCACCTTGTAATAACAAGTGCTTATTTATGCTCAGCTGACTAAACTGGACCGATTCCACATCCCACAGCAGGTGAAACTGAAACAAAACTTGAAACACTCGTTCACTTACTTCCGGCACCTGTCGGCCACAATGCATTGGTGCTGGTCTGTGCCCCAAAACGCTCTAACGCAACCGAAGGGAAAACCAGTTGATGGCTTAATATATATTTACCTTCGTATCCAGATTTTTATCCATTATTTTAATTAAGACTAGGTTCTTTTTAAACGGTTCCAAGGTTTAGATACCACGCACGTTCTGCGTACAAAATTCAAAGCAGCAACTTCCGCTGTAATAAAAATAACACGGTTTTTTTTATTATCTTGCAACCGATGGATTAGTTAAAGCTAGGAATGAGCTCGTTGGAATCTGGTTACCAGGCCCTCGATAAATTGGGACCGTACATTTTGCGGGCTTTTGAAACACGGCTTTGAATTTTAACTCCTTAACAATTTTAGCATTAAACTGTGCACAAAAAAACTATACTATGCTCTCTTGCCCAAATGAAAGGCGAACGTTGGTCTTCAAAGTTAACTTTAGCCAGCTTCTCTGTCAATAAGTTATAGTTATCTCGTAGTTATTCCGCACATTCAGCTAGAAAATGTACCGTGCCAAAAAAGTACATATCTGAAGCGCTGTGTCCCGAAAGGAATTTTAACAAGGCAAAGATCAGGAGATTAGCAGGTTTTGTTGCTGCCATATAATTGCGTGACCTCTTATTAAACTGCAGACCGTAATTGCCTTTTAATAAGATAAGTAACTGCCCAAGAACGTGTCGGCCTATAAAGATGAAATGTATATGTTAAGAGAGTAAAAGTTATTAGTTTTAAATGTGGGTGCGTGGTAAGGAGGTTGTTGTGACAGCATGGTAGTTCCTGTTCATGAAAGCCTGTAGGCCGTGTTTAAAGAAGGGAGGACGGCAGAGGAAAAGGTTGCAAATGATCATTTACAGTTGAATAAGAGGTCACGAAATTCAAAAACGCTATTAAACTCTGCCGATCTCATGATTTTGCCTCGTTAATAAGCAGATCGGATTCAAAAGAGAAAACATGTCGAACTCATAGACTTTTTTGTCTCATTAGCTCGAGTTTTCAGCATAAAACTGAGCGTAAGAAGGCTGTCTATAGTGATACTTTCATAAGTTAATTTTTTTACAAAAACAGCAGGTAGAATAAAGGGACTAATGGATGGTAAATGCAAATAAAGAGGGCCAGGGTGCACTGCTCACTGACTTGCGCCCACATTGTAAACGACAACTGCTTATTGAGGGTCAGCTGACAAAACTGGACTGATTAGTTATCCCCCGAGAGGTCAAACAAAATCAAAATGCTGAAAATCCGCCTACTTATTTCCAACACCTATCGTAACCTCCTATGCATGCTGGTCCGTGTTCTCATAGGCCGGACAAGTAGTTTGCGCCTCAATAGGCAGGACTTTGAATCTCGTACCAACAGTGCCCCCCTAATTCGAGCGACACCTCCTCCCCCATTCCCATGAAGTGACGGTTGGTATGCGGTTTCACATTTGACTCCCACGCAATGTGAATAGGTTCTAGTAAACTGCGTGGATTTGAGCACGTGATGATTTGATTAACTGTTAAAACACCAGCGGTTGCACGTTTCTAGCTGTTTATACCTTCAAATTCAAAGGAAGCTAACGATGGCATGCACTTTCAGTTTTGACTCCTACGCGACCTCATTAGAATGTAGTAAACCACGTGGATTCAGGCGCATGTTAATCTGGCTTTTTGTTTGTGCTTATGGCCTGCCATGTAAATCAGAGCGCGCTAAATTTCTGCGTGGGTTGCTATTACTGTACACCACACTTCTGTAGTATAGAGTTTTGCAAAACATGCTGCACTTTTTAACATTTACATAATTCAGAACTATATCTGGCGAGTGTACGTCGGTTTTGATCAATTGTCTTCGGGTTGACCCAAGTGTGAAAAAATCTAGGCGTTTGGCGGGATTTTAACACGCGCATCAGAGAAAGCCTTTACCGAAGGCTAATGCTCTACCGCTAAGCTACAAACGCCCGCTTCACGCCATGAGTTTAATCACACTTGGATCGATATTACCCGCTCAACTTTTCGCTCATATAGAATCCACCAATATGGGAGCAAGTTGACTGCCCAAGCAGGATTTCCTTAGCAATCATCTAGAATCCACCAGAATGACTACTAGGTTGACTTAATTATTAAGTTGGTTTGGCAGATTTGCTTAATTTGAGTTGACCCAGGTGTGAAAAACTCTAGGCGTTTGGCGGGATTTGAACACGCGCATCAAATTAAGCAAATCTGCCAAACAAACTTAATAATTGTCTTCGGGCCATAACATTTATATAGGGAGGGAGTAAAAATAACATGTTGACAATTATGTTCACCGTTTCAGACAAATGAGTCATGGGAGAAAGGGAAGAGGTGGTATTTATAGTACACGGCTGGTTGTGAAGCAAGGAGGTCTTGTTGAATCCGGATTAAGAGGGAGGGTTTGAATGGGAAGACATCGCGGAAAGCTGCAGACAGTTATGCAACCGTTGGCCATGTCAAGCTGGGGGCTTGCAGGAGGTGCTTTTGCGGTCAAAAACCGGCTTCCTTATACGGATTGCGGTTGCTGCTGCTGTTGCTAGCAAAAGTTGTCTCAGGTACTCTGGGCAGCTTTGCGAGACCTTATACATTGCCTTAAAGGTTTCGTCCACACCGAACATGGTGAACACACGTCTGGCAAAACGGTGGGTGGCAGAACATGTCAGTGGGATGATTCCAGCACTCCTTGAACACTGCCATCGTGGAGTGCACAAGTACAATGGTGCCGAGCAATTACAAAGTATACCATACGAATCGGGGAGGAGGAGTCATGTGATCGCGACAGATGATGACTAAGCGAACCAAAAACAAACAGGTGAGAAGAGACTTCGAGTTAGGTGATAATCTTTTCCAATGAAAACTGTATTTTCTGTGCAGAAAAATCTCAAAAAGCTAAAGCAACAAAAAGCAATATGATAAAAGCACCGGGCTGACGCTAATGAAGGCTTCTATAGCTGTATGCATATCTATCAGGTCGGATGATGATTGAGAGTCACAGAACAAGCGGACAGGTATGCTTAAATAGGAACTTTGGGAAAACAAATCCCTGAGATAGCATTGAAAATATCGTTATGGTACGCCAAGGCAGAGCATAAGTTATCTCATAAAGAAAATGAATGCTAAATTTCTGCAGGTGTCGGTGTCTTGTTTACAAAGTATGGACTTTTAATCCGTAAAACACGAAAAACAACGTAATGTGGGCACTAAGGGGTAACATCGTTGAGAATGTCGAAGATTCGGAGTTAAGCCCTAATGTAATGGTGTGGGGAGCAGAGACCCTTGGTGGGTTCCCTCGCACTGCTACAAAATGCCACAGGGTCAAGAAGCGAATAGTGATTGTTATAAAGAGGAGATCCTTAAGCTTAATCTTTTAAAAATAGCGGAAAAATACATGCAAGCAGGTCAAAAAAAACTTGTTCCAAACAGGTCAAGGATCCCCTTTATGCACCACAGAGCCACGTTGGGAAACCCAGAGAACTATCCAAAGTTCAAAAGGAAAGACATGCGACTACGAAATAATCTTTATTTGAATTTATTTGAAAATTAACTGTCAATTATTAGTAATATTGTTGCCGATAAAGTGCCTGCTTCTCCTATTTTTGTTGGATAAGAAAACCAAACCTGGAGGCTTGGAGAAATATCCTGGTTGAACCGCTCAGGAATTTCATTCATTCGATGTAGGGCAGAAGCTGTCTTAAAGGCCCAACAAAAATCTTCTGTAAGCTCAATCGTAAAATATATAATATTTTGGAAATTATCTGTGCTATTTATTGCAAAATATCATCGGAACACCTCCTTATATAAGAAATCTCAACACGAATATGAAGCATCCACAATGACTGCACAACTAAATATTTTCCTAGATTCGATACTCAAGTTGTTTTTTTCGTTCCGTTAACAAAACCGTCAAGTAATTTGCAAAATCAAGAAAACAAGAGTCATTCCTATCCATCTGCACTGTAAGAAACTTAATATTTGTTAGCAATAGCTTGCTTATTCGATCGTATGTATAAAGGCCTCAAATATCTTGTATATTTATACCAGTTGTGTACATATCATTGCACGATCCTCACATTACCTACGACCACCTGTTACTGAGTACTCCTTATCAAATCCTAATAGCGTACGCGTATAGCATCGAAGACAAGACCTTCATTGAATTCTCCTTAAAAAATAAGAAAACATTGTTCATTGTGAGTTAATAATTTAGTGGTTTAGACCTAGTGAAAATGTTGTATTTAACGATACAGTAGAGAAGAGATATAAATAAGTATAAAGCGATAAATCGTAGCAGAAGGAAGAAGCAGAGAAATCGATAAAATTACTTCAGCCATATTCGATTTCGATTTTGAGCTGCAGGCAACATGTACGCACAGGCATTAAATGTTTAAGCAAATTCAAGAACACATTCCAAATGTTGCCGATATGACTATCGAATATCGATTACGAATTCTTTTGATTATTAGCTTTAACTTGGTGACAGATATTTTACTGGCATGCCGATGGCAGAACCTGCTGTAGCAAACCGAGACACGCAAAGACGTGCCAGCGTAGTTGAAACCGGACTTGATGCGATTGTTATAAAAGCAGTCTACTTGCATGCCAGCCTTTCTGAGGCGCCGTGGCTGTGGCTGACTGTCGCAATGATGCCTTGGTCAATGCGGACTGCCTTCAAGGTCATCTGTTCTCTCAAACCTGAACCGGGCAGACGCACGCGAGCCCGGGCGCCTAACTAACTAAACGCTTTTCCTCAACGGCCACTTAGGAGCCCCTACTCGGCAGGTGAACGTATTCCAACGTGCCTTATCATGCCACAAGCAAACGCGCTTGACAATCACCTACAGGTAACTGTCAAGTCTCAGACAGTGAGTTGCAAAATGGACCGACAATAAGACCACCAGTCCGTTGGAGGTCAGCGTTGGCCGTCAGCCAGCGGCAACTGCCGCACAAAAAAGCAACTCTTTGTGTTTTACAAAATAAACTCTCCTCCGGGTAGCTTACAGCTGTATGTCTTTCGTATTATGTAGCTCCTTGGGGATATAAAAGAGCGTAATTGCATGGTGACACTTCAAAGTGCCACCGGTACAACGTTTTCCCTTACGTTGCCTTATCGTTAATGTATTTCATAATTTATGTTGATCTTGAAAGAGACTGATTGAGAACCTTCAAATCGCTGGTGGTTCTGTAAACTTTCTAAAATATCCCAAATGGTTATGTGAAAAACTTTCTTCTTAAATCACGCGTAGTTTGTGTGGAATATTGACAGCGACATTTCTTGTGAGTTCAAGATACCCATTTATGCCCTATGGTAGCAGAATCCGTTTAACTTTGAAATTCAGCACTCTCGTCCGTCAGTGCAAATGACTTAAGTTTATCTTGTCTTATGTTTAATAGGTTTCGATAAGACTAATTTCGCTGTAAATAATTTAAAGTAAGAAATTTGCGGCAATTTTTACTCTCATAAAAATTCCTGGGACCGATTTATTTTCCGGTAAAAGATTATGTTTTCAAAGCCAGTGTGCAGCTGACTGGGAAATTGACCTTTTAAGTGTAAACTTGATGATCAGAAACCTTGAAATTGCAGCTGACAACTGGAACCCACATGTAAGGATCTTAGGTTGTGCCTTCTAACTCTGCCTGCACAAATGCTGCCCACTCTAATACCCAAATGAAAGGACATAAAAACACTTTATGTTCTTTCCCTGAAGACATATTTTGGGTTTCAGTTTACTTCTAATGATTTCCTGTGAAAATTCATTTTTTAAGTAAATCCATTTACACAACCAACTCCATAGAAAATATACCACAGTAATACTCCAAACCAAATATTGATTATTAACTCTAGCCGATATTCTCTGATCGCGACATAATTTCAGAATATGTATCACGGTAGCGATGAAACGCGTCCAGTTCGAATATAACATGTCGTTTCTTCTAACCTGCGTTAGGTCAACACGCAAAACCGAGATTTGCATTTCCGGCATCTTGTCTTCCATTTTTACTCGGTAGCATGCGCTTGAGGTAAAGAAACTTGGGTGGGACAGCATGGTCACGAGAGTGGGAATGAAAAAATGGATGCAGATAACGAGGACCTGTGTGCACTGTCCATTGACATGTCTCCACTTCCTAACAGCAACAGCTGCTCTAAGTTGGGTCAAGTAAACTGCACTGAGTTCTCTTTTTCCGGCGTGTGAAACAAAATTAAAGCTTTAAGGCCCAAACCCCCACTTGCGGCATCTATCGGGAAAAGATTGTCGTCTTGTCGCAGGTACAAGCAGAAGGATCCCCATATCACACGTCAAGAAAGACAGTGTTGGTAGACAGAAAAAAAACTGCCGAACAATAGACGGTACAATGGCTGTGTTACGAGCCAGTTATCATCAGCCTATGCTTGCCAGATGTATCAGCGAAGTAATGTGTGAAGTTGTGACCGCGGGATGGGTGCTTTGTCGGTTGACGCCAGTCAAATAAGGCGGAAGTATCAATTGGTTTCGCGCGTTACCTCAGTGAGTTGACAGCAAAGATGCTAGAGGATAAAAGATCTCAGCGAGCGAGGCTTGGTGACCAAAGGCGGTGTTAGTCAACGATGTTGCGCTGGGCAGCAGCGCCCTAAAGTCCCTATCCCACGGACGTTGGCCCGGGCCCGCAATCGTCCGATCACAACCGACAGAACAATGCGCCCATGGCTGAACAGTCTGGAAGCTGCTTCGCGTACCAACATATCACTTCTTCCAGCCTCCGGTTTTGCAACGCCCGCATTTGAATGTAAATGACCGATTACACTTTCACAGTCAGGAACTAAAATGTGCACTTTGCACGCCAACCCAACGATGTAAACCATGTAGCTGTACGTGGATAATGTTCTGATGAACAATAGAAGCAAACATCCGTGTGCCAGGAAGCGATTGAGGAGAAGAAGACTCGATTGCTAGGACAATATGTTTATTCGCCTGACATTTTGATATCCGTCGCGGATTCGTCATCAGAGACATGAGTAGCAGAAAGGTTAAGTATGCACAGACGTTTGCAGTATTTATAGGACACAGTCATTACTGCAAGTATACAGCGACAATTAATGTTAATTGCCTTCTTGTGCGCGGACTGCTTGGTGGACGGCACGCGGGCTCTGACCTGTTGAACTTTCGTCACGGGCGGTGAGCTCGGGCATGATGATTGCTCAGCCGTCTGGCTCCCCGGTGTTTGCGTACGATGAGGCGGTGGCCTGCCCGTTCCTCGACTGACGGCTTGCTTTGGCCAAATTTAATCTAAGGATTGAATATGGATTTGGCAAATCGTTGCACTTGTTGATAGATTGGGAGCTCGTGAACCATAACTCAAGTAGTTCTCGGCTCACCGTATTGTCACCTCTTGCGAGAATTTTGGCCTCGTCAAATTTTAACGTGTGGCCGGCTCTCGTCGAATAAGCTGCAGCTTGAGAATTGGCATCATCTCGCCACACTGCTAGCAGCCGAAAGACCAACTGCCACGGCAGGAAACATCTGGGCTCGTCTACAGGATCTGGTGCAGTTGCGGTCAAAGCAACTATGTCGGAGAAACTGGCAGACTTCTCAGCACGCGAATTGCCGAACACATGGCTGCAGTGCGGCAAAATGACGCCAATTCTCAAGTTGCGGCTCATTCGACGAGACCCGGCCACACCTTCAAATTTGATGAGGCCGAAATTCTTGCAAGAGTTGACAATCGGGTCAGCCGAAAACTACTTGAGTCATGGTTCAAGGGCCCCCAATCCATCAACAAGCGCAACTATTTGCCCAATCCATATTCAATCCTGAGATTAAATTTAGCCAAAGCAAACCGTCACTTGAGGAATGGGCAGGCCACCGCCTCATCGTACGCCAACACCGGGGAGCCAGACGGCCGAGCAATCATCATGCCCGAGTTCACCACCCGTGACGAAAGTTCAACAGGTCAGAGCCCGCGTGCCGTCCAACAAGCAGTCCACGCACAAAAAGGCAATTAACATTAATTGTCGCTGTATACTTGCAGTAATGACTGTGTCCTATAAATACTGCAAACGTCTGTGCATACTCAACCTTTCTGCTACTCATGTCTCTGATGACGAATCCGCGACGGATATCAAAACGTCAGGCGAATAAACATATTGTCCTAGCGATCGAGTCTTCTTCTTCTTGTTCTGATGAACAGTTTGTAATATTGACCTTCCCCGTAAATCAGAGAGTGTATGTGCAGTGCGCGGGCTGTGTGAGGGTACCTTTTCGTTTGCACTGTGACCGCAAATACTTCCGGCATCTACTTGGCCGTCCTGATGGATACACATACAACTTTACTAACGCGCCACTTGCTTCATTTTAGACTTTGTTAACACTATATTTTATCCTACATACTCTGAGCTTCGCGCCAGCAGGATATCAGATACTGATTACCATACATATTTTAGAGTTTTTTTAGCTCAACTGTACAGAAAACATTAGGTAAAGAATAACTCGAAATATGCAGGGTGCCCCAGAAAATTAAATCACATTTAAATATTTGTAAACTTGCTCTCTATTATGATTTTATTTTTTCGACAATGTTAAAATATTTGCAACTATCATTCTTTTCACTGCATATTTACTACATTTAATATAAATGTAAATGGCCAATAATTAGAATGTTATGTTTATTTTGCAGATTCAATCCCCGTGTATAATGATGGCAGCCATTTTAAACTCTGAAGGAAGAAAATGTACTGAAAAATGCGACTGGAAAAATGAAAATTCAGTTGAAATCTAAAGACAGTTTAGGAGGAAATTCAAAAGAGAACATGCAACGCAAAATACCATCACTTAAATTAGCGACAATTTTAAACTGACAGAAGTGTTCAGAAGTCTCCCTCTACTTTGTTGGATCCACTTAATCATACCAACTTACTCACTATGTGACGGTCATGAGGGTTTGCGTTGCGAGCGCCTTGGCAAAGTGGAACTTTATTGTTCCTTGACTAGATCGGTGAAACACCTGCATTCATTAATCATATTCCCGATCAAAACCGACAAAGCAGGAGACCCGTGGACTAGAGGCAGTGTCTCGAACACAATGAACGAAGGTCTCGGGTTCAAATGTCGGGAGTGCCAACCCTCGAGATTGGGTATGACTGGCAGATGACGGCTAATAAGCTAGAAATGGCCATTTCGGTCTCAGTCCTTTGTCAGCCCTACGTCCCATGTATATCCAACCCCATGAAAACGCTGACACAGAAGATCAAAACAAGGCTGTTGGCAATGGATAACTCAGGTGCAATACTGTTAATCGACCCACGCATGGCAAGAGCGCAAGAAACGGCTCTGGCCCGCTTCTATGGTCTCACCAAGGTGCACAAAGAGGGACACCCCTCCGGCCAATCGTATTTCTCAAAGGAACTCCAACCTACGGATTGGCAAAGTGGCTGTTCCGACGGCTAAAATTCTTGACCGCTGATTCAGCCACAACAGTAAGGTCATTAACACAATTCCTGGAGAAGCTTAAAAGGGTAAGCCACCTGCCAAACGATATCATGGTTTCCTTTGATGTCACGTCTCTTTTTATTTCTATTCCACAGGACCTGGCAGTCGAGACTATCAAACTACTCTTACGAGAGCAGTACAATGTAACAGAGAATTGCCTCGGGCACGCTCCACTCCTCCAGCTCCTAAAATTCTGCCTCAAGACGTACTTCACTTTCAACGGAACTATCTACGAGCAGATGAAGGGCATACCTATGGGTTCGCCTATCTCCGGACTCATAGCAGAGGCAGACCTGCAACGATTGGAGTCTTCGGTTTCCCAACACCACAGACCGAAATTCTGGGCTCGGTATGTGGATGACACCTTCGTTGTAATTGAATGGCATCAGGTGCTTACATTCAAAAGACGACGAAACGCCGTCTTCCCGGACTGTTAATTTACGATGGAGGAAGAAGAAAACAACCAACTGGCCTTTCTGGATGTCCTCGTTTGCCGCAAAGTTGATGATGGGCTGAAAACGAAAGTGTTCAGGAAAGCAACCAACACTACTCAAGTCCCGAACTACAACAGCAACTGCCCCAACGGTCACAAATGCAGCTACGTAAGAGCACTACTCCGGCGCGTTGAAACGCATTTCAGCGAAGCGGACGACAAAGTTGCAGAATTACAATATGTTCGATGGGTACTGAGAGCAAATGGTTACCCGCACAACTGTGTCAATCAATGCACATGCAAACGAGAGTAAAAGCCACTTCCAACTGGTTCAAACGTTTGGCGAGCTCTTCTGTACGTGAAAAATATATCGGAAGCGGTCAGCCGTCTACTCACCCCACTTGGAGTTGGAGTTGCGCACAGGCCAGAATCAACCATCAGGCGCCGGGTCATGAGGCCGAACGACCCACTACCATGGCAGTAAACGACTGGAGTCGTTTACCGGATCTGGTGTAGTTGTGGACAAAGCAACTACGTTGGAGAAACCGGGAGATTACTCCGGACTCGAATGGCTGAGCATGCAGCGGTGGTGAGGAAGAAAGACGCCAACTCCCAGGTTGCAGCACACTCGACGGGACTTAGCCATGTATTCAAGTTTGACGAGGCCGAAATACTCGTAAGGGATGAAAACCGCCTGAGCCGCGAGCTGCTCGAGTCATGGTTCTCAGGCCCCCAGTCCATCAACAAGCGCAACGATTTGGCGCAATTATCAAACCCGCACCTGAAGTGGACAAGAATGTTGTGGTAATTTATGGGCCATCACAGCACCAATTAAGGCCTCAAGCGGTGGCTAAAGGAACTGACAATTATACTACGCATGTGGATGACAACTATGAACTATAAATACTGTCTAATCTGTGCATACATCACGCTATATCTGCATGTCTCAGACTGATCTTCCATTACCCATGATGAAGGATTCCCGAGGGAATCTGAAACGTCAGGACAATAAAACTCTTGTTCCAGTGATCGTTTCTACTTTTTCCGGCCCTGTAGTGGCAAATTTTCAGCAAAGTTGGAGAAAGTATGTACGACAGGCCTGTCTTGGGATTGGCTCACAATAGTAATAAGCAGCATTAGACATATAAAATACTTAAATCACCTAATGCAAGTACTAGGCTTTTGTTAAGAAGAATGAAATTTTCCCGATAATGCCTTAGTTCAAAGGACGTGCAAGTTAGTACAGATAAGAAAAGGGTTTTTAAATATTTTGTTAAGTGGAAAACTTAACTTAACCACTATCGTTATATTCAAGCAACTTTTATTGAATCAAAATTTTTGTATATATTACCATTAATAGGCAAACATTTATTTGATGTCGTCCTTTAAATTCTGCTATCATTTCCTGGCTTCTAAGTGTCTTCAGTTTTTCGTCAATCAATTGATCTTCTGCTCAATGTTTACGTCATAACCTTTAAAATAATATATATAGAAAGAGCATACACCGAAGAAAATAAGTTTTTGGGTATTTCTTCTTATGGAGATGGTCCCGTTGAGCATTTTTAGAAAAACTTCAAACAGCAAACCAAAAGAAAAAATAAATTACGCAACAGAATTTTGAAACCTTTATTTGAAAGATTTATAAATACACTTTTTTTAATAGGTTACCGTTTCAAAAAGTACTTTTACTGGAGATTAAGCATACGAGTTTCTCTGTAGATTACCCTTTTTTCAAGGTCATGTTCAAATAAAAGTGCATACTGTGACAAAGCTTTTAATTGATCTGAAAATAAATGATTTAATGTGAATGGAGATAAAAGAGCTTACCTTTCTCATCATAACAGATTATTTTCTACCCTAGTGGATTACTTCCAGGATCTGCTACAAGCTTGCAAATGCAAAACATATTGGTCATATATAGGCCTTTTTTGACAAATTTATCATCCTTCTGTCTGTTAAGTTTCCAAATAACGCATAAGCCGAACGTATGATTTACAAAAAGGTTTATTTCGACATGACTTACATTTAATAAAGCCCGCGTATCATTACCTTCACGGTAACATGCATGGACACTTTGCTTATTCGCTTATAGATATTGACAGGGTAAAATAAATGTTGTCGTTCACATTTATTACTGTATTTTATGGAACAAAACTTTACAAAATCGAACACAATAATTGCTAAACCTCGAATTTTTCCGGTTTTCTTAAAATAAAAGCGATTCCTTTAACCTTAACTCACTTCCATCTGAATAACTTCGAACAACATTTTCCGGTTCCGGAAGGGATATGTTTTACAATTTTTTTACTTATTTTGTAGTTCGTTCATTGCACAATGCATACTGATTAACGGTTCGTTTTGTCCCATGTAATGGCATAGGAATTTCCTCCAATGTTAGACTTCTTACAATTTTGACAAAATTAATTCCCATTACTCCTAATAAACACTAGTTAAAGGACAATTTTCCTGACTTAAAAGCTTTCACAGGATTTACTCTACTCAGTTGATCCAAGTGACCTGACCACTTATATGCTACGCTACAAGTGCTATTTTGTCATTAAAGTTGCATGCAGGACTCGCCAAGCTGTGTTTGATATTCATTCTATGGTGTTGTCGCCTAAGCTTGCTGGTAATATGGTCCTAGATATGTTGCTGGGTATATGGCAGACCATGCTGCGGCGAAACCTGGCATGCATAGATGTGCTAGCTTAGTCAAAAACGGGCTAAGGGCTCCCTATCCGTGTAAGTTATATGCAACCACTGGCCTTTGTTCCAACCTTCTGACTTGCTATTCCGTTAGAGACTATACTTTGTGAGGTAAATTTTGCCAGAAATTAGCCACTACTTATGTATACCATAGTTCTTACTTAGGAATTTTAGGCTTCAATTCTAGTTATTTCTAGTGTAATGTAGTAGGCTTTAAGCATTGCGTAAACAGGCTTTCCATGTATTTACTTTACGTATTTGGAAGGTAATAAGCAAAGCTTCGAGGAAGTTGTCGTTTTGGGGTTTTTCAGAATTTCCCAGCATAACGGCCATTTTTTATTCTTTTCACCTAGTTGTGAGAAACTAGGCCGCTTCTGTAAGAGTTGGACGCACATCGACAAGGTAAAGGTCTCAGTACTACCATTACAGTAAGCACTTCAGTTACGAATCTCCCTCCTACGCGTTGTCGTGATTTAAACGACACCATTGAGCCTACTGAAACCTATGGGCTTCAATAGTTCTCAGGCATTTGACTGGCTGTCCCAGCTGGATATCGTAAGCATTTAGTCTAGAATACGCCAGGCATTTTAGGGCTACCCTGGGGCAAAATAAGTTGATTAGCGTTCAGGAATTTATGTCAATTGGCCTCCAATTACTTCCTCCAAATTTTTCCTAAAATGGCCAATGAATGCACTGCGCATTTCCATTTTAGCCTAGTTTTAAGTTACAGGAACACCTGTTTTTAACATCCGCAATCCACATTCATCATTGTAACGAAAAAAAATGATTAAAAATCTCAACCAGTGAAAAGGCCCAGTGAAAGCTAAAAGTCCCTCGTGGTGGATACGCATCTTGTTCCGCTGGCCACTCGGGCACGACTGTGCGTCTGCTGGCACCCGGGCACAACAAAAGGGGGGTCCCATAAACCATTCGGTGAGCACACCTTTACCAGCGCAAATATACTCAATCACGTTCGACAAGACAACCAGCATGTTATTCAATAGGCTGGACCTTAGCCTACTAAAACACAAGGCCGAGGCTGACGTGTCGCAAAACCAGCAGTTGAAAATGGCCGACTGATGACTACTAAAAATCCATCAACATAAACTATGCGGTTTATCTAATACTATATTTTTGTTTAATCTGACTATCTCTGTATTTAATACGTACAAAATATCATTGGTAGGGACAATTAGTTCCTAGGAAGCTAAATAGTGATTTGTATTTGCTATTGCTGGATGCAAAAGAAACATTTCCTACATAAATGTCACTCGCGTATTACAGAAATCTGAAATTATATGAAACAATGATGATGCTCACAAACTATCCTTGGAAAAAACTAAGTGAAACGTTTTCGCAGATGGCTGACAGTGCCTTTACAAAAGGAGAACTGTGGGACTTAAAAAAGATGTTCAGGTTCGTTTAAGTGGGCATCACTGTTGAATAAAAAAGCTCTGTGAAAACAAAAATAAAAACGACACTTCCGGTTTTTGCCAGAAACGCTTCTGGGTTCTGCCAGAGGCAACAGTGTATACTGTTTACTGTTGCAGCGGGACGCTTTTAGCAAAGCGGATATTTTAAGACTAGACTAATAGCTCAAAACTGTGAGTAACGTCACTGTAGGGAAGGATTTGGCGACTGTAGGTTGGTTGGGTAGCAAACACATAGACTGAGACGTTTTGATTTACGTAAAATAATCGCACGCCAACTATATCAACGTATCAAGGGAATTTTTATATGAGAGAATAACCGATTCGGCTCTTCTACAAGGTCAAAACCGATGTGCAACGGGCCAACTGACAAGACTGGCTTACCGATTTTTGCTGCAGTTGCTGGAGTTGCTATTTTAAACGAAAAAGCTCCTAGACCTGACAGATTGTGATCGGTGTAAATATACCCGACCACATTCAACGGGCCAGTGAGCACGTGGCTCAATAACCAGGATCTTAGCCAACTCACCCACAAAGCCGAATCTGCGGTATTGCAAATTCAGCGCTTGAAACTAGCCAACTGAGGACTGCTTTAAAGCCGGAATTGCCTAGTCCTTTACAGAAACGCTGTTCGGTGGGTATATTTGTGCAAATATGTTTGATAGCAGGATATATTGCCTAAGGTGCAACAGGCCAAACGCAGATTGCAGTTTTATCAGAAGCCTTGTGTAGCCACTGCGATGTATTTGTCTGCGTTCGGCCAGTTAACCCTTAGCAACATATTCATGTTTCAAATGTGACATGTGTGGATTCCGAGATAATACATAACGAAGGAAGCATCGTGGGAAAAAATGAGATGTATTCACGAATTTTTGACGTGGTAATATCGACCTATCAGTAGAAGAAATGGGAAGTGAGAAATAGAACTATTGCAAAAAGGGTTGATGCAGAGAATGGGAAACAATTTTTTTAGTATAGAGGAGAATCATCAATCTTTTTGGCATGAGAATGTGCAGTACTCTTTCGCTTGGGTTATATTCCCACAACTATTTAGATGATGAAATTCGTGGAATGTGTCAATATGCTCCGATAACTTTATGGTTACCATTTTACCGCTAGTATTAAAAACGGAACAACGCGTCCTCTTGAACATGTTCCAGTCAGCTCTTTCGTAACTTAACAAAATGCAATAGTGTGCACATAATTTAATCAACGTGTGAAATTTTAGTTACGGTCAAAATTGCAACGACTTTTTTTCGCGGAAATATTTGCACAGAAATTAGCATTAGCTTAATCGCCCAACTTTTTAAAATAAATATTTAGCTTAAAATCGTTTTGAAAACTAATATTCTAAAAGCATTCTGTTGTCAAAACACGTTACAGAATGTCTTGAACATTCAGCTACCACACACCCTCACCAGGGTGGAATAAGAGCGGTGGTTACAGCAAATGATAACTATAGTTCTCCTGTCGTCTCCATTGTTTAACTTAAAATTTTTATGTTAAAAGCAATGCCTTATTTAGTTCCGTCAGGGACTCTCGACTTTGCCAACATTCGCTGTTTATTTGCGTTGAAAAAACAGCCCTATGCATTTTTCTTGTAGGATAAAACTCAGAAACCTGCTTTGTTAGCTAAACAGTTTTAACAGACACACTGAGAGATCATGGTGTTGCGGACTTTGTGATGGTGAACCTACGTAGCATTTTTGCACCTATCTCAATGAAGGCGCCATCGAGTCCGTTTTACGGCTAAAAAGCTATGAAAACCTTTTCAGTAGAAAGCACCGATGAGGAGTTTAGAAATATCCAGAATTCGCTTCACCACAGCCAATGTCCTGACGGTCTTTTTATTGCCGATATACCTGGCAGTTCCACCACTTTGACGGTGGAAAGAACAACGCTTTTCCTAGAAGTCCCAAGTGAATGGGTTCCGGAGGCTAAACACACTGTAAGATAGGTTAACCAAACTATACCATAAACCTTCCCAGCAGCATCAGTTTTGTTAGTATTCTCGAAGAACCTACCAAAATTCAATGGCAGAAAATCTTTATAAATACCTTAAATGAGAATGCAGAACTGACAAATACTACTCTTTTATTGACTGCAACATCATATACTGCTTGCAAAGCCCAGAAAAATCAACTCAGGGTTCATTTAATTTTATTGTATCCGCTGTGTTTAATTGTTTGTCCATACATCATTTTATTGGCTAAAAAATGTAGACCATGTTATCTTCCTTCCAAGCAGCATTAATTAAGGACACGAGCAATGCCTTGTCGACGATCTTTGAAACATCTCAAAATTTTAGCTTCATATTAACCAAAATATAACAATTTGTCACGTATGAATTTTAAAGAAGATTGAGTTTTCTACCAATAGCACTATATTCCGCTTCCCTTTGTGAAACCCATTAACAAACTAAAATACATAGGAATTCAGTGAAAAACAAATACCTTGTTCATAAAAAGGTTTTTTTTGGTAAGTGAACAGAAAAGCGTTCGGTCTTCCACGCGTCTAAAAATATTTTGAGAGTATACTGCGCAGTAAATAATATTGCACTCTTACTTGCATAATCTTTTTTTTTCAAACGAAGACACGTTTCAGAATTTTAGTTAATGCTTCATATGGGACACAGCAACTGTCTGTCATGTGCAGTGATGCAGAAAGCACGAAATCTTACTTTTTGCATAGTTTTGAATAAACCGTAAAAAAGCATATCAAGTATTAATAGGGGCGGCCTCTTCGGATGTTATGATCCGGTGCAAATAAGTTAGACAGTGTTGAAGATACTATCCAAGCCTGAAGAATTTACGCTTGATTTGGAGATGCAAATAGCGCTAAATAAGGGTTTGGATGGTGATGTACTTTAACGCAGCTAAATTTTTCTTATAATTCCGCAAGCGTGACCCTTATTGTAAAACCTAGTGCAAGTTCCGTGAAAATCAGCGCAGTAAATTTGAACGGTTGGGAAGAGGGAGGTAACGGGTTGTCGCTGCTTAGAAAATAAAGAAGGAAGGTTTTGTAGCTCACATCAATTCAGTTTGGATATATTGCGAGTTTTATCATTGAACATAAACTTTAAATTAAGGATAGGGTGCTTCCCATTTTTACCGGATATGAAGTAAAGGCATCAACTTAAAATGACTTCTTCGCGGCAAATACGTATATCATTGACCTTCGTCCATCAATCGTATATTTTATGATACTTATGTCTAAATCTCACATCGGAAAACGGTGGAGGGAGCAATATCCCCAAAAATAAATTGATGTTTGATTTAAATTAAATAGAATGCAGTCACTTCTGAGTCCTAGGCCTAACCATGCCTGCACAACCCAGATTTTCCTGAAAGTTTATTCCCCTGTCCTCTTTGAGCTTTTGCTTTGTTTAAGGATTGACACGAGAATCCGTCAAAGTATTTTGGCTTTGGTTGCAGTTGCGTGAAACAGAAGAAATCTAAACGAAATCTTCGGCCCCTCAACCCTAAATTAATTTCGCTGTAGAAAGTGACTACTGCAGCCACAGTAGCTGGAAGTATTGCTGATTTGACCATTGATTGTGATAAAACACACCACAAACTCCAAGAAGGTTGGGGGCAGGAAGGTTAATGACGACAGGGATTAGCCTCGAGTGACTATAGACGTCGCACACGGTCCACCGCACTTTCAACAGGAAACTTTGGGGTAATAATATTTAGTACGGCCTAAAATTCATGTAACATGCCGATATATGTGAAAGATTTATACACTATCACTTATTGGCAGGTGATAAGGTTGTAATATTCATAAGCATCAAGTAAAGTTTATAAAAGGAAATAAAGGCAACGGCCTTTGAAGGCCTTTGAACTTATAAAGTCAATTCTGGAGTCATTTGAGTCACGATAAAATTCCAGGTTTTTAACAAGCTTCCTTCTGAGCACTAACAAAAGACATGCACTGTAAAATCTAGCTACAAAAAGGTATGCAGTCTTTTTCTTGATTTTGACTGCTTATATAAATTCAAATCCATTTTACGGAAAACATACACGAAAAAGTTAGCTCTTGTACTCCTGTAGTGGGAAATTAAGCCTTCTTTAAATTTATTCTTAAAATATAGTCTTTTTCGGTTTTAAAAAAGGTTTTAATAAGGACTTTTTTATAATTGTGAGGTGGTCATTCATAATTGATCGTGTCTGTTAATTTATTAATTATGCCTATGATGTCTGCAGCATGATCCTCATCTTATGCAACATTTTATGACGATTATTTGACTTCTTCCTCAAACCGTAGGTAAAAACCTACTTTTCCTTAAACAGAATGTACACAGCCCGCAGTTTGTAAACCTTGACATCAAAAGTAGAATTCAGTACGTTACAAAATTATTCGGCAATTTAAAACTTTCTTTAAACCGAAAGATACTTTTCCTTTAAGTATAAAATGTAAAGAAGTCTTAATTTCCTACCAAAGAGATAATTTTGTTTATACGTATTCCATAACATAGACTTGAATTTAAAATGGCAGTCACAATCGATGAGAAAATTCATAAAACATAAGAAGTCACGTTTTACAGTACATGTTCTTTGTAAGCGGACAGAACGACGTTTGTTTAGAAGCAGCATCCTATCTTGACTGAGATGCCTTCAGAATAGACTGCATGATAAATAGAATTACAACCTTATTGAATGCCGATTAGCGAGTGTGTATGAATATTTTGTATATGTTGGCATTTTACATGAACTTTAGGCCGTACTGCAACATTTATAAAAAGGCATACATCGATAGCTTTACGGCAAAATTTACAAGAGGGCATTACGCTTCGTGAAGACTAGGGTCAATTTCAGGAATTGGTGACGTTGAAGGAAGCGAGTTTTTTGTGCTTTTCTGTCATACAATCTGGGTGTATTGAAGTACACTCCGGGTAACTGAAACTGTTTTCGGTGTGCTTTTTTTCGCCAGATCCTCAAATAAGATAAACCACAGTGAATGTAAACTGTCACTAGCCAAGCACATTT
Source organism: Ligula intestinalis (assembly GCA_036362985.1). Lineage (NCBI taxonomy): Eukaryota > Metazoa > Platyhelminthes > Cestoda > Diphyllobothriidea > Diphyllobothriidae > Ligula > Ligula intestinalis. The sequence goes on along the minus strand of JAYGXS010000004.1, from coordinate 59,525,975 downwards.
TGTTATCGTCTTTTTGGTTGTCTGTGTTAGGATGACACACGTTGAAGCAGGCATAGCTGCGGTAAGTACATTAGGGATGCATGCACAGAAATAAATCTGCGAGCATTAACAGGTAGCATGCATGCTATGCCCGAGGCTCCCATGAAGGTTAAACTGTCAAAATGTATGCCTTAACTGCAAGCCAGCTGTTAAAAAAGAATATTATATATCGTTTTTGACTCAATTCCGTAAAGCTCAATAAAAAAAAAATATTTAACTTCAGACAAACATTACCGAAAAACTATGGTGACGCAAATGGCTAGTTCTGGCCGCACGATACAGCAGTGGGCCCCTTTGCTTTCTCGTTTTGATTAGGAGTATCAATAATGGTGAACGGTTGCACACTCACCGATTGCGGAACTCATTTTTCTTGGGGCTCAATCTCGCGCTTTGCCAGCACCCACAGAGCAGCTAATAGGTTTTTAATTCTTCTCAACATGTCGTGGATTTGAGCCTTTCCACTTTGCACATCCTGGACTCAACTATGGCTGGCTGGTAATGGCTAATGGGCCAGAAATGCCCGTTCAAGACTGCCATGGTTTTGTCGACAATGTTGGTTTATCTAGCCGCTGTGCGACGGCTGCTGTGCCTAGAGAGTGAGCTTTAAAGCAGAGCGGGGCAGGGAAAGTCGGTTTGCAATCAGTGAGCGCTTATCGACGAGTTCCAGTATACTTCATTAGTCCACCATTAGATGTGCAACTTGTGTTAATTTTTTTGGCAACAGTAGTTTATGTAGTGTACCTCTGTAGTCTCAACACTTTCCTAGGAACACGGTGCTTATAGGGTTTTTCGGTGTGGGGTCTTAGGATTGACAGGTGAATATACTTTTTATAACCGCTATGTGCATATATATTTTATAGTATTTATAAATGTCGTTGATTTACTTCTTGTAGATCCCCCTTATGTTTATTATTGTTAAACTTATAACAGAAAACCCAAATTATCAAAATGCAGGTTTCTTGAAGTTTCTGAAAAGAAAATGGTGGTTAGGAGGTTTTCTAATTTGACTTACCTCATTTTCAACTTACCATTCTGAATTTAGGTGAGTTACGTCTGGGGCGCAAGTTGCCACTCACACTTTCAATTTAAATGCAGAACTGCTTACTCACAGCGGCCAGGGAAAACAAATTTGAATTCATTTTTTCCCTTTTTACTTACTTCTAAAAATTTTCCTACGTGCCTGTCCTATTTCTTACCCCAAAAATCCCTAAAAACCGTTTCCGTAAGACAAAATGCTGGGTCTAGTGTATATGAAGTGCACTGCATAAACTACAGTTGCCCATTTTTTCAGTTTTCCTTTCCCTGCAAGTGAAGCTGGAAGTTTCAATAAGATGAGATTTAAAACTGCTTCCGTTTCAATTTCCGTTATTTTTATTTATCTGCTTTTTATCGTCAGAACTTCCACTTAATTCAATTTCCCAGGGTCAGTGGTATTTCTCTGATGGCATCATAGGTCGGCCTACATGTAACACTATCTCACTTTACTTCGTAAATACATTATAATATTGCAAGGTTCTTCGATGTGAATTATGCCAGACGCAATAGATGTATTCCTTCTCCAGCAGTAAGCTCACAGTCAAATCAGACACTTCTATATATTTTTAATTTTATCAAGGCAAATATATATGCAATTGCCTAAAATTATTGACGGCCAGTCAAATGCAGTCATAAACAATTTGACTATTTCCGTTTCAATCTACGAAATCTACACTGTCTGGTTAATATTTGGAAATACGAATGTGGTAGTTTGGTCACTGATACTGTACCGTCGACATGCTTTGGCTTAAGTAATTTAGTATGGGAAAATGATTTCTCCGAAAACGCGTGGTCCACGCAAATAAATGTTGACTAGAATGAAGGCCAATTAAAGCGATTTTTCAAAAAATTGACTTTGTTGGGACAACAGGAGTTTATGTAGTGCATCAAAGACACCCCTAATAAGAGAACTGTATCCTTCGGGACCGGTGCTAATGAGTTTTTTATGGGTAGGTAGGCATTGAACCGAAGGTATCTAAAGAATTCCAAAAAATCGATCAAACTTTGCAAGATTTATTTACGCCGGCCGCAGTATAGCAACGAATTGGAGCTCAGTAATCGAAAAAAACAAACACAAACAAGGCACTCTACAAATAAGAAGAATTTGGCAAGGAATAAATTAATGACAATTCAGATAAATATTCAATTGGAAGAAAAAGCAATACGTCTCAAGTACACTATCATTAAAGGTTGACTGCCAGGGAGTTAAAAAATAACTTCATATGGGAGAAAATGATCAAGGAAACGGCCGAAAACTGTAGACAGCCTTACATTCGAAGAATTATCAAAATAAGACGTTGTGAACTTGTGCATAAAATAGTTGGTGAATGAATATAAAGACATTTTATCAAAAATGATAAAAAGTGTTTATTAAAAGAGATCAAGGCAGCATTTTTAATTCATACATGAAAATTATAGGCTTACCACTACAAGCAACAGAAAAAGCAGACAACCGCAAGTGAAGATATGTGTTATTGAAAATTGTTGATGAACGTTCACCGTTCACAGGATTACCAGTGAAGGAAATTTGTACAAGGAAGAAGGAAGTTTCAGAAGATAAATTGGCGAACATACGTTTGTTTTCGATAAATTCTCGTCAGGCCTTTACATTTATATGGTATGAATAAAGGATGGTGGTTGGTGGACAGATGAAGTGTGGGGCAGGATATATTGGTCGCACGAGCCGGCGCTTGTCCAAAAGAACAAGGGAACACATACCCGCATGGTTAGGGAATGGTCAACTTAAAGGTGTAAACAGTTCAATCTTAGTGCACCTGGTAGACTCGAACCATCGCGTGGATGCCAAAGAGGCCTTCCGAGTGATTTACAAGGTGCCTTCAAGCTACTCAAAACTCCTCGGACAGCGTATTTTGGCGACGGCAGAGGCGGCCGCCATCAAGCTACGCAGACCGCTGCTATGTGCCCAAAAGAATTTCGTCGCGGCGCCCCAGTTGCCATGGGCGAAACTAGGTAACACGGCCACCCACAGCGGACCACAGGCCTCGGAAACGGGCCCCCGCAGAGACGACCAAGTCCCAAGTCCAGCCACGAACACCTTATTGGCAGTCCTGGACGCCGGACCGTCTAGACATTGACACTTTGATCTCAACTCCCCCAACCTACCCCCTACTCCCCACCCCCCTTCCTCCCCCCTCCTCCCCACAGTGACAACGAGAACACTTCATCTGTCCACCAACCACCATCCTTTATTCATACCACATAAATGTAAAGGCCTGCCGATAATTTATCGAAAACAAACGTATGTTCGCCAATTTATCTTCTGAAATTTTCAGTGGGAATTTTCGCAAAGTCGAAGAAGAAAGTAGAATGATATACAGTAGATTCACTATCTCATGCAATAGCTGTCGGAATTCTGCAATGAGTTTTCGAATGGAACATATCAATTGCGGATGGTTGAAATGGAGATGATCATATGGACTAATCTCAACATATTTTAGACAATTTAGGATATCGGCTCTCTCACCAGCTTTTTTCTGACGACCAAGGCAAAGCATGTACTATAAAGTGATTATTCAAGTATAATGCCTTTTTGTCATTAATTTCGACTGCCTTTATAAAAATATATTGTATGGAAAACATGCACAAAAAAATTATTTCTTGTACTCATTTGGTAGCAAATTACGCCTCCTTTAAATTTTATGCTCAAATGGAGGGTATTTGTTGGTGGGGTTATTCGGTGGAATTTAATAAATCACCTGAAAAACTTCGTTAGGGTGCACACGATTTCCGAAATCAACAACAAAAAACACTACTTATGCTCTTGGCTTTACTTTTTCTCAGCCATACCGGAAGGTGTTCCCTGCTCCACAGAAGCAAGTAAATGGGTGGATGCACATTAAGGTGGTCTGCGCTGGCAACCTATTCTTACCTTCACCGTGTAGGACCGGATTGGTTGAGAATAATACACACACTCTCGCTGCTGGAAGGGTGATGGGTTTTATTAATTTCGCAACCATATACTCTACAATTTTTCCCTCACGATATGCGCTCTCGCCAACCAGGTCCCGGATTTTCTTAACCTCCTCAATACTGTCTGCCGAGCACATTTTACTAGCCCCGTGCGCTAATCAGTGGACTAGATTGCGCTTCCTTTGGCTAGGTAAGAAACTGCCAAATGGCCGCTTCTGGCTAAGTAGTCGTCATCAGCCAGTCATAGCCAATGCCAATTGGTGCACCAACCGAGGCGCAAATCCGCTTCTTTTTTGATTCGAAGTGTAATGCTCTAACTAATGAGGCACAGCTTCTTCACCTTGCCGGTTAAGATTGCAAATATTGACAATCGTTGGTGAGCGCTCACCGATTAAAAACTAAACTCTGGCTTGGAGCTCACTCTCCAGCACCACCAGCAGCCGAACAGTAGCTTAGGTGGATAGCATTTCCGCTAAAGAATGTTGATCATGTTGTATACTTTGTAGGCAGTAAAGTAAAGTCGACAGGTTATATCAATTATGAATAAACAGCTTACGGTCTTAAAATTGCTCTCGATGGGGGAAGGCCTAGCGACCCGTTATTTCGCTGTCCCGATAACACATCCAACAGTGCGCTATCGATCGGTTAAAGCCGCGCGAGTGATGCTATCGATAAAGTCGCCGGTAATGATTAATTTTCTGCGCTATCATTCTGTCCAACACGACTGTCAGTCAGAATTTTACCCCTTCAAGACCACAATTGTATTAGTCCCATCTTGTGTGCTTTGGTTGCTATACTTACTCTGTACTACGCATGGAAAAAGACTTCGAATTTTGTCCTCATTTTGTCGTGCTCTTCCTTGGGGACTCACATAAGATGTAATCAGACCGCGATATTGCACCTTTGGCAACATTTACGACTATTCTATAATAAGAAGCATTTTTCAAACCAAAATTGAGCTTACCTTCAATTAGAAAATTTAAAAAAACCGAATTTTCTACCACACTAGTGTAAGGTTGAATATTTCTGCAGCATACTTTCAAAATATAATTCACTTTGTGAAGGCATCCAAAATTAACTTTGCATATGCATTTTAGCACAGTTCTCGTGTTTTCTACTTTAATATTACTGCAGGCAACCAGCACAAGTCTAATCAAAGAAACAGTATCCTGACATGGCAAGAGTATCTTCGAATGAGTCTGCTACAAGATATTTCGAGTGTTTTTATTTTTCGAATCAAAAACTGGTTTCAGTATTTTGGTTGAAACTTCATGTGATATGGAATAAACTGCATCTGTATGTGTATACGAGGTTAATTTGGATGTGTTTTGCGTTCATTCAGCGAACTTTGTAGCGATTTTAATTGTTTGTTTTTACTGTTTCATCTAAACGCAAAATGATGTTCAAAGAAATTTGTAAAGAACAAACATATTTTGTTAAAAATTATTATATACCTCTCTTGTGAGAACAATGATTTAGAGAGCAGTATCATATGTTAAACGGGCAGTGTGGACATGACATTGGCAAGAGGACAATTTACTCAATTTTCACGCGTTTTTTGTTTGGATGTCGCGTTTTCTGCAAATCCCAGCCTGACTCTATGAAGTAACAACAACGTGCAAACGACTAGAGCACTAGCCTTTTTTAAATTGGACGTAAAGAAAAAATTCACACAAAACATCAGTGATTAAAAATTTTTCCAGTTAAATTTGATTTGGTTTCAAAGTTTTTGATTCAGTGTTTTCCTTCTCTCCCTCCATTCATCTGCCGGCAATGTCTCGCTGGCGATGTGTTTAGTCTCATAAAGACTATTTTGACTTAAGTGTGCCAACTGGTTTCATGGAAAATTTAATAATGCATGTTTTGGAAATCCTCGAAAAACAAACCTATTAAAAGGCCGTTATACAATTTGTGTTTTGTAAGTTTTCAAGCATTTATATGTGAAATCAGCAATAAAATGTGCTAATTAAAATTCCGCTGTATTTTTAAAAGCACATAATATGCACGTATTTGTGTTATAAATTAAACACCAGTTCCGAAAAACTGAGCTGTCCTAGAAACATTTTGTTTGATTGCAAAGCGATGTACTGTGGTGTACTCTACAAGATGCAACACCTTTTTACAAAGTGAATAGTCGTAAGAATGCTATTAGTTATCCAATTATTAGAAAATATTGGACTGTATTTTATATTTTGTAAGAGTAAATACATTTTTACAAAAATTTAGCCCAAATAAGTTAGAGTTTCCCTTATTTTTCATAAGATGAACATATTTTATCGGGTATGAGTGATGATTTTGGCACACAATCGGCACGCTTTTAGCTGGAAAAATTAGAATAAGCTTATCATACAGCAAGGAGCCGTTTTTTTAAATGGGCACTAAAAAGGATGGCTATCTAATACTCAGATATATAGACGCAACATGCATTTTCCTAAACCAGTTCAGTTTACCACAGATTATAACGACATTTAAAAGACAGCATCAGCAGGGCAAAAAAACTTGGTCCTTTGATCTGAAATCCGATTCCTCACGTGAACCCTCAACGAAGAATATCGTGATAAGAGACTCTTCTCTATTTGAAATTGCAATTGTGAGAAGCCGTAACGTTGCAATTACGCCATTTATCAATTTTCATGATTTAATTCATACTGCACAACTACGTCAACATCAGCGAACACTCATACCAAATTTTTATTAAAGATGTTTTATACGGACATTAAGTTTTTTCCCTTTCATCCTTTATCACAATTTACGTGCAAATATTATACTACTTATCTTTCGCTTTACAGCTTTGCATAATGTTCAATCGAGTGACTAAATATGCCCCCTATGTACAGGACGTACACGTTTTCCTTATCTTATTAAATTGAACCTTCGCTATATGCTTGCTTTGACAAATGTAGCTTGCCTAATTAACCTTCGTGACAACGACAAATAAAATTTCGATCCTTCTTTGCAGTCCTTTTTTGTTCCTTTTAATTTACTGTGACTTTAAAGTAAAATGGAAGCTAATCAATTGGTACAAGAGTAGCATTGGTACATCGTAGTGTGCATTAACTGGGGTAGTTAGTATCCATTAGGCTATCCTATACTCTTTAACGTGCCTACTGTTACAGAAAGCACCAGAAGCAATAGGCTACAATTATAGTGGATGCAAGTCAATCAATTATCAATTGCGCAAAGCTCCGTACGTTGAAGTCAAAGTGTACTTTTAAGTTTTAGTTAAGGGAAATGTAAGCAAGCGTCTTTCAGCTGCTTACTGTTAACAATAACATGGAAAAATCAAAAGGCCGATTCATAATGGGCATCTGGCCAAATCTGGGAAATAATAGTACTGCGAACTTGGTAGTATAGTAGACGCCAGAGATCACGCAACATTCCGACAAATGCGAAAGATTGATACGCTTTCGGTAATCGGCATTGACTCAAGTTTCGATATTGATTATCGCGTAGTTTATTCTGAAGTCATTTCAGTCAGGACAGGATGCGGGCTATTTAACGAGGTTCGTTCTGACCACGAAAAACGTATCTATTCTAACAACTGGGTACTTAAGTATTATGCTCTTTTATCATTTATTTTAACTGCCTTTATAAATTCAAATATACTTTATGGAAAACATGCACGAAGAAATAATTCGTTGTACTTGTTTGACTCCAAATTGAACCTCCTTAGATTTTTATTATAAAAGAAATGGTAGCTTTAGGTTTTATAAAAGTTGCTAATTATGTGCCTTTTTGCAACTGTTAGGTGTTTGTTCATAATACATAGTATCTGTTAATTTAGTAATGCTGTCTATACTGCGTAAAATATTTTTTACATCTATTTTAATATTTTATGACAACTATGTGCCTGCTTCCTCAAACTGTGGGCAAAAGCATACTTCTCCTTAAACAGGATGTACACAGTGCATAGATTTTATACCTGGAATTCGAATGCAGCAATCAGTAGGTTAGAAAAGTATTCAGCAATTGAGCAACTTTTTCAAAACCAAAAGCTACCCTTTCTTTGGGTATAAAAACTAAAGGAGATGTAATTTTCTATCGAACAAGTACAACGAATTATTTCTTCGTGCATGTTTTCCATAAAGTATATTTGAATTTATAAAGGCAGTTAAAATAAATGATAAAAGAGCATAATACTTAGAATAGATACGTTTTTCGTGGTCAGAACGAACCTCGTTAAATAGCCCGCATCCTGTCCTGACTGAAATGACTTCAGAATAGACTACACGATAATCAGTATCACAACTCGAGTCAATGCCGATTTCCGCAAGGGTATCAATCTTTCGCATATGTCGGAATGTTGCTCGATCTTTGGCGTGTACTGTTGCAAGTGTCATAACCTGTAAATGTTCAGAGAATGACGATTAAAGGGAGAAATTGGTTTGTTGCTTGATGTCGTGACTTTGATGTTTCTCAGCGTAGACAGAACTCGGGTTTGCATTCTGTTTACACTTCAATATAGTCTAAAAGTCGTCCGGAGCCATATCAGAAGAAAATACGGTTGATACGCAAACGTCTTTTTCGTCAATTTTAAGGATTAATAATTGCATCAATCTCAATAACAATAAGCGTAGCATTTTGTAGGTTTTACGTCTCCGGAGAAGGTGGGCCTATCTTCAACATATACACAACCTCTAAAAAGGCAAAAGTAGTTTAAGTAAAACACTTCATATACCCCTAATCCTAGCATTCTGTCCTGTAGAAGCAACGATTTTGGAGGTCCTGGGTAGAAAAATAGGATAGAAACGGAATAACATTTGTAGAGGTTAGTGAAAGGGGGAAAATGTGGTTGAATTCATTTCCCGCGGCCGCTGGGAGTCAGTTGTTTTGCATTCAAATTAAAGGTGTACGCGGCGATTCCCGCCTTGGACTCTAGCACGGTATGTTGCACATTTGGTAAGTTGAAGTACATGACAACCTAACCACCATTTGTATTTTTCAGGGATTTCACATAACCTGCGTTTTCACTATCGGGTTTTTTCGCAAGACTTTATATGCTAATACAGATTAGAAAAGTCACCAGATCTTAATCAACAACATTTCTAAATACAGTCCAATAAAAATGAATATAGCAGTTATTAAAGTATAGCCGACTTCCTAGCCTACTTCCTCATCCATAATACGCCTATAACCACCGTTTCTGTAGGACAAAATTCTAGGTCCAGGGGTATATAAGATGCACTACTTTAACTACGGCTGCCTTTAAAAATATAGTGGCAATATATATGGCCAATAGAAAGTGTGATTAAATCAATCCTTCCTGTTGCCTTTAACTAAATTTATGGAAGCATGCAATTTACGGATAAATGAAAATATGATTTAGTTTGATTTACACGTTTTGGTGGATAATTCCGGTGGAAGTTGTTTTTTTTAATAATTTGGTAGAGGTCTACAGTGATGGATTTATTTCTGCCGAAAATTTAATTGTCCTGTATTTATGCACAAAATTATGTACATTCTAATTCCAAAGGTACAAGGAATGGCGACTGAATTATTAAGATATAATTGGTGGAATGTTTGCACATATAGTCTGATGTTCTGACAACGCGATTTCTTGCTCAAGCAAGTGAATGACATTGTCTTAAATAATTATGTGTTGGAACGAAACCTTAACTATGTTACATTATTCCTCGGAACAGCAGAAGAACACTTAGATATTTAGGCCTCCTGATGAAATTTTAAAAAACTGATCAGTGTGCGTTATTTTAACGCAATAAACCCAGTCTTGATGCAGAATATTCACAATTGGTACCATTAGGTCTTACGCAAGCCAAAGTTTTTCTTAAAAAACTAACTCTTGTATAAATGGTGTAGGCACGTACCAAAATATGAACATGCCACATGCTGGGTTTCACCAATTTCTTTACCAAGTGGTTCAATTGTTCGAGTGAAAATAAAGCAGTGCAGTTTATGCAGTTGACCCTATCAGTGAGTTTTCTCATTCGGTGATCCTAAGCGATTCACTGGAGCTTTGTTTGAATGCAAAATGCTAACTCATATGAGCGCATTTATTAAAAATACTTCATTCCTGCGCACCTGCAAATGCTTCCGACTTAGTATTTATCTGTTTTTTCAAATATTTTGAAATCGACTTGTAGGTTGCAAGGGTTATTTAACTCATGAGGCCCAAAGACCCGCTACCTCTGACAGAAAAATCAGGTGTGGTCTACAGCATACCACGCCAAGACTGTACTGCAAGGTATGTCGGTGAAATGGGCAGACGTTTTGGCACAAGGTTGCATGAGCATGAGCTCGCAATCAACCGCGAGGATACGTTTTCGTTGGTCTATGACCACGTAAAGCAGAAGAAACACAAATTCGCCTTTAAAAAAGCAAGGGTAATAGGCTGGGCCAACGACAAGATGCCCAGACTGCTGCTAGAAAGGTGGTCTTCGACTGGCACACTAACCGGAGCCATGGATCTTCATCCCGCCTACCAAGCGCTCCGCAAAAGGCTAACATCGGCTCAAAACGGAGCAATAGGTTTGGCGGAGAGAGATAAACGGGGCCGACAGCCGGTAGCCGCGAGCAAAGAGGGTGGAAACTCTCACAAGTCACAAAAACGACTTAACATAGCTCACGACGGCGCGAGCAATTCAAACAGCCAAGAAAATTGATCGGCACAAGCGACTGACGCATGGGCGAATGGACGTTCACATCTATTTGACGCACACAGGAATGCAGACACCTTGTTCTGACGATGCAAGCGAGCGAGCTTTTGAAACGTCAGCCTGAATATACTTTGGTCTCAGAAATCGTCTCCTTTTCTTCCTCATCCGGGGCTGATGTAAGGAATAGGGTTATTCATTTCTAGGACTATAAGCCAACACATAGGGTAAAAATTTGCGTACAATTATTCGCGCTTTCACTGCTGCATTTACATGCCTTAATGCCTTTTTGCGAATTTCCAGATGCTTTTCAATAAAAAGGTAGATTGTACTATATAGTAGAAATTCGTAGTATACTGAACACTTTTAGCTCAGGTATTGCTGACAAAAGTGCTTACCAGTAAGTAGGCTTTCGTGCTTTAGTGGTCGCAGGTCTGAGACCAATGTCTTCTTTGAACTGTTGTCGTATGCAATGATTAAAAAGTTTGGAGAGTACCCTTTTTGGGGAATGCAGTTTGAAAAGGCACTTCATTTCCGTTCGGTATGCTTTTTTTCACCAAAGAGTGTGTTTTTGCTCGACTGAGCAAACTGTTGATAGGGATCCGCTTGTGGGACATAAAGGGTTACTCCCGAAAATGACCTCGAAGCATATCTTTACGAAGCACTGATGTATGGAGTATGAACGTATGGACTCGAAAATGCACACAATAAATTTTTATTCTTTCCCAACTTATTTTATCGTTTAAAATATGTATATCGCCTACGATGACCATATTTCAAGCAAACGCAAAATCTTCTGAAAATTCACAGCCTTTTCAGCACAAAATTCAAATTCATGGCAAAGACAGTCACCGTTCCCAAAATTACCTCTTAAAGTTCCTGTTGTTTTTGCACGAAGATGTGGGGAACATAGCCTTATCAGCCAATCAAACAAGTTAGCGAAGGGAAACAACTTGGTTGGGAAATGAGGTGCATTTTCAATATTTAGCCCTCGTTACTACCTGTTCCTTACATTGGATTGAAATATTTGCCTTTTGTTCTTCTAAATTATGTTAATTTTTACGTTTAACCTGAAATGATCTGTGAAATAGAAAAGAACTCAACGACCCGCACAGTATGTTAGGCATAAAATCTGATATACAGTACATGCCATAATTCGTGTAACATGCCAGCATATGCGAAATATTGATAATCTTTCGCTAATCGGCATTGATTTAGGTTGTGGTACTGATTAACGTTTTTTCTATTCTAAAGTTATTTCAGTCATGATAGGATGTGGCTTTTTAACCAGCTTCGTTCTGACCACTAGCAAGGCATATCTATTTTAAAAACTGGTACTTAAGCAGTATGCTTTTTTGTCATTTATTTTGACTGTCTTCAAAAATTCAAATTTATTTTATGGAAAACATGCACGAAAAAATTATTTCTTGCACTAGTTTGGTAGAAAATTACGCCTTCTTTAAATTGTATACTTAAATGAAGGGTATCTTTCGGTCACTTTGAGAAAAATTATAATGTCCAATCTACTTATTGTGCGACAGAGGGTGAACCCACATGGCGGCATGACTGGAGCGGAAGTGCCAATTCCCGCGTGAGTTAGCGAATTCGCTCGGCCGCTGAGCCTGCAGTGTAATCGATAATCTACTCGCAGGTAGACAGCTGTGCGCTCATTGGTTGGTGCCCTTAATGACGCTAGCGAAGAGTACCCAACAAACAATCAATTGCAAGCTTGAATGGGGTGACAAAATTAGAGCTCAATTCGCACTGCCATTGCCAAGATGGATGCTCGACGAAACACCTTCTCGCAGAGGGTACTTGGAGCACGGCACGGATTTCCTGACGAGGTGGTCCTTTAAAATACTGTTGAGACTAAACGCAAGTTGGATTCTCATTTGCTGAGAAACTGTGATACATTTATTGAACATTGTGCCAAAAGTGGCATTTTGCAATTGGCTCATACACATTGCTGATGTTAACTCTACATTTGTCCTATGTGCTAATGTTAACGTTGAACTCGCCTGCGATTTTTGGATATAAATAGGTAGCTCAAGGACGAAGGCCTTCTTCCCTTCTTAGAGTGGCTTAAAGTGACTTTTGCGTTAGTACTCACTTTGGTCCATTTCTCAGACACCGCATCTTTTGACCAGCAGATTGGACCAATTCATGAGAAAGTGGTGTAGAAGGCATGCTAACACTCCCTCCCCCATTAATGGTAGTTACTATAGGCTTGCGTGGACTCTGCCCTGCCTGCGAGCGCATTTACAGTACAGATCGTTAGGATGACGATTAGGGCAGATCACTGGGACAGGATTGTTACCAGCGACTTTATCTTCTTATAAACACCTGAATGGTCTTGGAAATTATCATGACAGGCTAGTGGTCGTGGTTAAGTAATTCAACAGCTGATGGGTTAACTTCTTCCTACCCAGGCCTTATGGTCAGGCTGTAATGATTTAGTCTTCATGCGGCCTTCCTAGTTTTCTCATTAGTGTGAGGTCTGCGACCCCTGAGCGAAGCGTAGCTCTTGACGACTGATGAACCAGGTCCTATGTAATACGTGTTCGAGAACTGTCAATATCTGCCGGTAACGGTGTGGGCTACGATGTGGTCCAGCCAGATAATAGACGAGAGAAAGTAACCCAACATGTATAATTTAGTGGAATAGGATAAAGCGTGGAAGGCCATAGTGTCAGGGAGAATTTACTAAGGTAGGAACAAGCGTAGTATGTAAGCAATAGGAACAGTGACTTCCGGATGAGTGCAGCCCAGAGTCGCATTCCGGCAAGTCGATCAGCGGGTCTGGAGGTCTGCAACCAAACAGTGAGTCGTCGGCTCTGGAACTGAATGAGCGTAAACAAATCGTGCGCATCTCGGGCACTGGTCTAACATTGAGAAGTGGTTGGATAGTGAGACTATACCGCCTTGAGAAAGCCAGACAGGAGTGACCTTGAACGGAGGCCTTGACTATGGTGTCTTGCGGACGTGTGGTGGTCACGCCAGACATGACCTTGTCTGCGCGGCGTCCGAGGAAAGCATGACTAAGAAAGGGGGTCGCTAGATCGGTACCAACATACACCCCCGCCCTGTTTGCCATCTTCGGTCTGGAAAAAGAGTGCGAAAGTATCGTGGGTGGTGCATTATTTATATTAAATACTTAAATGGCTACTAACTGCATTGCATTAGGTGTAGTTTTAATTCGCATTAGTCTTTTAGAGGATAAGCAAATTCATGCGCATTGCGCATTCATGAGTAATTGGTGACTTCTGCCATTTGTGATGATAGACATTTCGGTTTGCAACCCGTGAACAGGCGTGTACTGACTCAGACGGGAATCGGGAAGATGATAGTGCGTAAGTTCGATGAACGCTTCCATATGCAGGATGCGGGGACTTGCCAATGGAATAGTCCTAAATGATAAATAATTTGGGCTGCATCTAGTTTGGTATGGTTCAGTTTATGTAGAGTAGTAGACAGTGCCATTGTGTGTGTTCGACCATCGGTTTCGATGAAGTTCACCAAGTGAACCAACAGGTTGGTACAGTAGGTGACGGCCTCAGGGTTTCGTTTTAAGTGATAGAGGCCGTAGTTAGCGGCTCCGCACTCTTCACCTTCTCCCTGATTCTCGAAGACTAGACGGGGTCTGTCGTGGGCGGCTGCATCAAATGCAAGCCAATACACCCCCCTTCTTTGTCTTAAGTGACAGCAGAGTTTACGCGGGTACTACTGTACTATCTATCCTCACTCAACCATAGTAGGTGTGAAGACAGACCCAAAGGAACCGAGGTTGATACGGCTAATACTGTTTCTACTACTATTGGCTATCGATGTAGCCGAGTCTTAGTATCAGTCTTGTCTCTGACACTAAAATTTGTCCGAAGTGACGTTGGCTTGAAGTAAGCTCTAGGTCTCATACCCCTTGTCTCAACGAGCAGTGTGACTCTGGGTTTAAACTATTTCGAGTAAGTACATGCTTTGGGCCCTGAACAGAAGAGCGTTTGCCTGGGTTTCTGCACCCTCAACTCTACCCATCGAGCTTGCGCGGACTAAGATACTGCTGCTTTAGGTATATGCCTATACTACGAGTACTAATTTCTATTACTCATGCTTGCTAAGGCCAGTAGATATTATACTATAAGTACTGCCTGTGTGCGCTTTTTAAGTAGTTGCACCCAGTATGCACCCCCAATCTCTGTGAAGTAAAAGCGATTACAAGTTGGATAATAATAGGGCGTTTGTAAAGTAATGTACAAGTCCTACCATGCCCTTATGTCGTGAAGTTTGCTGCCTATAACCTACCTATAGGCTTACTTCATTTTTCCATCTGTAGTTTGGATTTTTCAGAACCCCTGCTAGAATCCCCTTGATCCCAGCAGGAAGTGTGAATATGGGTAAAAGCTATTCCAAGTAAATACTCACCTTAATTAGCTGTCAAGCCCAAGTTCTGAAAACCAAGGCTGATACTGCTATTGATATTGATAATACTACTAACTAGGGGTCAGCGGATTAATAGCATTTTTGTTACTATTTGCGATTGTATTATTATTTAGAAAATGACACTGATTAAAGTCAGCACTGGCCCATATCCCCACCGTCTCAACAAGAAGTAAAGTAGTACTGGTGCTAGCACTAATGCTTCCATTTTTCGGAAGTCAGACCATCATCTTTCTTAATAGGTGCGCTACAAGCACGGTACTAGAGGACAGCAGTGTTGCTGTGAATGCAATAGGCTAGAGGCATGGACTAGGCTTTAAGGACTAGACTACGTTACCATAGCTAAGCAAATCTAAACTAAGAGATCCAACTGCGTAAATTAGGAGGTAAAATTGTGTCTAAACTGCGTAATGAAGTTATAGCCAGCTAGATTTGAATTTGGTGGAACTTACAAAGCAATTTAACTGCCGCTATCACATTTTACTAAGTTTGGGCCAGGATACTGCTGTTAGAGGTAATATGCCACAGTTAAGAGTGTTAATTCTAGTAATCATACTTCCTAAGCCCAGGGAAAGTTTATTCTAGTAATATATTCTTAAAATTATACTGATAGCTGACATGACAGTCCAAGTCAGTGCAGCAGTAAAATGGCAATATTCGTAATGCTGGTAGTACTAGTGATAATCGTTATACCTATAACAGTATTCAAAGTTCAGTAGTAAAACGTGCGTCCTATTTTATGAATTTACTGTAGCAGATGGAGGTATGAGTTTAGTGCCTGAGCTTACCGCGCTACAAGTACGGTAATAGAGAACAACAGTGCTGCAGAGACTGCAATATGCTTAAGCGTTAGACTAGACTTTGAGGGCTACACTGCACTGTCAAAGCTAAACAAATCTAATAAAGAGACTGGAGTGCGTAGGTTCAGAGGTACATTTGTGTCTTAACTAAGTAATAAAATTAAAATCAGCTAGATTTGAATTATGTATAGCTAATAAAGCAAATTTACTGCTGTCTTTAGGAGAACTACGCTATTAAAAAATAATTAAAAATAGCAAGCCTACGCGCGTTCTATTCTTTGTGTGGGCTGATGTGTAAGACACCCGACGAGCGTTCACGTCCGCGAGACAGATACGACTGTCATCAATCCCATTGATGACAGTCGTTTCAGAGAATGCCATTGAAGACCCTATTGAAAGCTGTATACAAATATACTCGAAATATAATAACTAACATAAATAAGTAAGAATCAAATAGTGAGTAACGTATGTGCATGCGCACATTTTAAAAGTGAACTTTACGCAAGGTTATCCTGCGGATCGTAGACACAATTTTCGAATACCATACATGAATTTCATTTCTATGTGTGATCGAAGCCTTGGTTTATTCTAGCAGCGCTTTCCTGTACATATGAACGGTGGCTGTAAGGTAAATAGACATAGATGGCACTCTCCTGCCTCTCCTGAGTGTGACAAGTTTCAAGACATAATCAAAAAATCCTCTCGGATTTAAAGGTCCGCGCGACGTGAGCGCTCGAGTAATGATCTTGTACACATTCAGCTAATGAGTTTTGGCCCGCGGCATCTCCAAGCATTGCACGAAATCTATTTTTGAAAAGGATAGGTTAGTAACTGTTTCTCCTGGGGCTTACTTGTATCTGCATTGTTTCAAAGGCATTATGTTTACCAACTAGATGTTTTCTTTTAACCAGTGCCATTGTGGCCTAATCACCAAATTCTTACAGTGGTTAAGGCTATTTCAGCTGGAAGTTAGTCTATATTCCTAGTTAGGTAGATTTGTCGACCTCCAAGTACTTTCGAAATTGTCTTAACAATAAATGTTTTTTTCAAAGAATAGTATGTTTTTATCCTACAGTTCTTATGAGCGAGATTACTGACTAATTTTTTAGCCATCTCCCTCAAAGAAGCCGAATTTGCGTCGTTTTGCTTCTGCCAAGGAACAAAGCTGTTTATTAAATAACTATGTAGACCCTTGAAGGAGATAAAGCCATGCATTGACTGAGCTACTGCACGTGTTTATCTCGTGGACGCAATACGAAGGCAAATTTAGCAAAAAGTATATGATTTATGTGTCCAAACACCCCCCCTTCAATCTTATTGAAAGCTTATAATGTTCTTATACGATTTCCTATAATTTCGTTGTCACTTAATCGTTAATTTACTTTAATAAATTCTGTTCTGAAAACAATGACAATTTAATGAGCTTATACCAAAAGACTAGTGTATTTAATCTTAAATCGGCATCTTAACACTTGTCAGTTGGATGACTATATACAACCTTTGCATTCACTTGAATGTCATTCTATGCATATCCTTTTGCAACAATGTGCGATATGGCAGTCGAGCCGTCGCAAACGAATGTGTTCACTGTGTGTTCCATGAGGTGGACGCAAAATCTGACTTCGCGCGGGAATGTTCTCGCAGAAATAATGAACAGTTCTGCGAGTGCTGCAAGCAAATTTCCTAAAGTTGTAAATGTTTAATTATTTCTCCCATACTAGTGGGAACGCACTTACGAAAACTTATAACTAATAATGAGCAAGATTAGGCATATTGAGTACTTAAAAGAACTATAAGAAATACTAAGAGATTAAGAAAAATAAAATTTTCTTGATGATTCCCAGCTTGTGGAAACGTCAAAAATAGCTTTATATTTGAACAATGAATTTAAATAATTTGTTACGTATAAAACTTAAAGCAATTACTTTCTTTATACAAAAAGAACTTGCCTCAAGTCGAAATATTTTGTATACATGAGAATGATTACATTCGTAGTTATTGAATATCGTTGAATAAATTCTCTCTTCATTTCGGTATTTTTTGTGTTTACAGGGATCACTTTACTAATTGTCCATTTGTTCGACGTTTACACCAAACCCTTTAAAATAAGATATAGCTAAACAGCATTTACCGAAAACACGAGGTTTTGGATATAATTTTCCATGCAGATGGCTATGTTAGTCAAATTCGGAAATGCTTCAAAACAGCGAACCACATTTTTGAGCAAACAACATGTCTGCTAGATACCATGCACATTGTTTTTCCTAAGATTAAAAAAAAATTTCATGGTAGGTTACCTCTTTAAAAAGTGCCTTTATTGGATATTTAGCTGACGAACTTCTGCATATCTTAACTTTTATCAAGATAATCTCACATGGAAATTGGGGACATTTGACAATTTCTTTAAATTATCTGAAAAAAACGATTAAATTAGACTCGAGATGAAAGAACATACCTTTTTCTTCATAAAAAGATTATTTTTTGCCTAAGAAAATTTATCACAAGATCCGTAATAAACGTGCAAATGCAAAAAAACAGGCTACGTATATGACCATTTTTTGAAATACTTATTACTCTTTTGTCTGTTTCGTTTCTAAATAACGCTTGAGTGGAACCTATTGTTTGCAAAAAACTATATTTCTACATGACTTACATTCAATAAGGCCTTCTATTGTACTTGTGCAGCATATATCGTTAGGGGTTAATAAAGTTAAACCCTTGTCACTGCAATCTTTAGGCCACGGTTTCTTAGGTGAAGAGAGAAGTCATGGGAAGATCAGAGTAGAAGGAACAGTCCGTTCTGTACAGTGGAAGTAGAGAATAGGCTAGGGAAATTGACTGTCAGACGACCGCACAACCACAGGCCAAAGGACGGCGTCTGAAAGGATGTCTGCTTGGCAGCCGTCAAATGAGGCCCTGTGTGAGTCGAACTGTTATTTTTTGTGCCAAAGACTGGAAACAGCAAGCGTTCACGAATGTGCGTTTGACTGAGGCTAGTCACGATAAGTGTTCTCAAGTGCGCTTCGTGTGGAGCTAGTCAAAACACATATAGCAAACTATCTGACTCCTCGCCCACCTGACTCGTGTGGCAAGACAATGTAAAGACAACGAAGGTTCTGGTACAGTAAAGTCAAATTGCGCGTCTACGAGTGCCACGTACGACCTTTTTCAAGTTTTCCTTATGACTGTTTCAAGTGTATATGTGCAAGAGTGCCATGGGAGTTCAATTAAGAATCAATCATTGCAGCCGGACACTCAGCTCCCGGTCGTTTAAAGATATTCTCACGAGAACACATTAAGTCCGTATTCTGAAATCCCGCCTTCATCTACTTAGTGAACTACCATTAAAAATGACTACCTATTTGCATTCATGTAATTTCCTTAAACCGAATGCTTAAGTAATAGGTTGAGTAGCGGATGTCATAAAAACTGAATCGTTAGTCACTCGAGAGGTTCTTCATCCGAAATTTTTACTTGAATGATTATTAAGACTGAAAAGTTTTTCAGTGCAGATAGTACGGGTCTGCTTTCTACTTGTGTCTCTGATGATGAATCCGTGACGGATATCGAAACGACAGACGTATAAAAGTGTCGCTACAGCGATCGAGTCGTCTTGTTCTCATGTACAGATAGTGCGGGTACACTCATGTCGTTGATCGAGCTGTGGAAACACAAGTAAGCTAGCTGGATATTAATTCTTATGTTGAGCGGATTGGAGTAAACTAGACCGTCAGTTGGAATGTCAGCCGCTGGACCCTAACGCTTGGGGTCAATTGGTCATAGAAAAGCGGCTAGCTGAATGGCTGGCCCATTTCACTCCTGTCTCTCGAAGAGAACTAACAGGACTAAATTTGCTCCTATGATAGTTTCAACAGTGCCTGTTAGAAACCTGGCCTAAACAAATACCAACATAACCCTGCAGGCTGTTCTGAGGCGTCGTGCCTGTGGTCTACTGCCACGATTATTTCTTTTTTCAATGTGGACTGCCGTAATGTTCTGTGTTTTCGCTGTGCCTGCTCCCAGGCGATAACTTTTAACCACTGGACTGCACACGCACCCAATCCCATGCACGTGGCCAACTGGTCGCACTTCCTCAAGGGCCACTTAGGTGCGCCACACGGCAGGTGATCTTATTCCAACGCGCCTAATCATGCCACAAGCAAACATGCTTGACAAGCACTTACAGTAGGTGACATATCTGATGAAAGGTTTAGGAGTGGGAGATTTAACACAAACTTGAGGTCGTTTATGAAGTTCACTGGGATGACTGAGGCGCAAAATGCTGTTTATTACAATTGAATTCCGTTCAGGTCAGTATACTTTGAGAAAATATAAACAGAAATGGGCGAAATCCAACGTTTGTTGATTACCAAGGAGTTTTCTATGCTATTTAGCACTGCGGAGAAAAGATTCATATTTGTGTGTGCTGAAGTATAAAAAACATTCAAAAACAGCAAAAAAAGTTTTATTATATTTTTTCACTACAGAGAAAATTTTGTTTTGCGTCCATGAAATTG
Organism: Ligula intestinalis; assembly: GCA_036362985.1. Classification (NCBI taxonomy): domain Eukaryota; kingdom Metazoa; phylum Platyhelminthes; class Cestoda; order Diphyllobothriidea; family Diphyllobothriidae; genus Ligula; species Ligula intestinalis. The sequence goes on along the minus strand of JAYGXS010000004.1, from coordinate 59,505,611 downwards.
AGGTTATTTTACTTACAAGATAAATGACTAGAGTCAAGAAAAGCTTGATGAATCGAGTTAACAAATGTTTGTTCTACAAATCTGTTAAGTTTGGTGCCCTAAAGATAAATAATAAACTTACAAGACGCAAAAATGTGTTTAACCATGCCGAAATTAGTGGGCCTATTTGACTTTAGATGGCTTGCCTCGTAATTTCATATGTTTTTTAATTAACTTCGTAAACTAAATCCATGCAAATGTTGTCAAAATAAGGACGAAAATCAATTAATATCAAAACTCCAAATGGAAGAAGTAGAAGATTATCGTGTTGAAAGATATTGGAGGATATATTTGGTAACTCTGTTGTCCACTTAAAATCAAAGAACACTACCCTGAAGTAAAAGAATGCATTGAAAACTGCTCTGGTTTACGTAGAAATGTAAGTTCTTTCATTTCCAGCACAATTATTTCCTCTCAGTTTTATGGAAATCAAAAACCGGTCAAAATATGCCATTTTGATCTTGACTTTTTCGTTGAAAAACATATCGTACACATATATTCGACTTCTAAATATCTAACTACAGCGCTTTTTAAGCAGGTTACTTATTCTAGAAAGTTTTTTAATGAATCTTAATCTTATTCACTTTTGGCTTTTGTTATGGAAATTAATTTTTCTCAACAATTAGTTGACATATTTGGGCGATTCTTAAATCATGACCCACACAGGCAGCTATCAAAGGAAGAATGTTTACGAAATCATTATTTAGGTAAATGCATTTAAGATATTTCTTATTTCTAAGTTTTCGGTAAATAGATTGAACGAAATCGTTTTTTATGGACAGACAAAGCAAACCTGTGAAATTCGTAATGTGTTCAGTAACATTTCCAAAACAGTTTGCTACTCGTCGCACTCGAACTCTCGAAATATTTTTTTTAATGTGACAAACGGAAATTTCTTTCAACATACACAAGATGGTATGAATTTGATTAAAAGTACAACCGTAATCTAACTTTTTAGTAAACTGCCAGTCTATCCGTGTGTAGCCATCAATGTATTTTTATTCCGCTCAACCGCCGGTATGTGATTTCCATAGAAAATCTTTTTTGCAATAGTCAATAGAAATTAATACAAAGCACGCAAGAATCTTTTTGTGCGTTAAAAACGGACATTTGTCCGAAGTATCTACATTTGGAAGAAACTGTACTTAAGGTGACTACATCGATTTCTGACACATTTAGTGCAAGTTTAAATGTTATTGGAAAACATAAAGTTTATAAAAATTTTGAATTTGTAATTATTCTGTATGACCTTGCCATCCTTTTCCATTCCCATGCCTAAAAAACACACTTTTATTTCACATTTCACCAGTAAATTTTCATATCACCATTACTTGAGTTTGCAGATTTTTGTGAAAATTACATTTTTCTATGCTAGTAGAAAGTAATTTCCCAACCAAACTCTGACTATTTTTACTTATAGTTCTAACTATATTGTTATGATAGTTTAGGGGCAAGCTGTGTGTGCTGACTTCCCGCCTAATGACTTATATCGCGTTTTTGAACTTATTGCACGAGATTGTCCTCTAACTGCATAAACAACTGTCACATGCCAGACAGTGAGATGCACACGGCCTGACAAAAACTCTGCCAGTCCCCCGCTTCGCCATGCGGTCACAACAGGCCCTGGCTGACGCCAGCGGCACAACTGCCACCTGAAAAAGCAACTCCCCCGCTTTTGTAAACAATTAAATCTCCTCCGGGTGGCTTCTGGAGTTACGCCCTTCTTATTTTGTTCTTCCTAGGGAGTTCCAAAGGCCTAATTAGACGGGGATATCACACAGATTCTACCCACACTATCTATACCGAAGACTACTCACGATATTAGTTATCAGTTTTACTCAAACAAAAATAGGGACAGCATCTTCGAGTGGGCCATACCTACCTCCATCCACGGTTAACATAGGCTTTAGGGCGGGAGCATGTGCTAGAAGGGATTTGCGGTGTCAGAATCGCAACATCTGAGTCAGCCCAAGGTTTTGTTATCGAATGAGATGTCAACGGGTCTTACGAGCCTTTGCAATGAAAACTGTCACTGAGTTACCTTACCGTTCGTCTACCATAAGTCTGATCTTGAAAACTGGCCTGATCACCAATATAAGTGAAAATACATTAATCAAAACCAAAAGCTCTAGTAATATGGTCCAATTTTAGTTTGCGAAAGTGAGACGAATGGATAAACACATAAAATTGGAAACACATGAGCAGATGAATGAAGTCCATAGGAGTTGGTTTACCAAAGGAAAGGTTATGGTCCGAAGGTTTCCTAAACGTTCCTTAACTCCAAGCTACTTTAATGATGGTTCAGAAAATTTTTTAATCAACTGATTATTGAAGACGTACGAGTTTGCGAAAATGTCTTCCATACCAAAGGTTATAATGGCACAACAGTGCCCGGTACTAGGATTCTCTCGTTAATCGTATATGCCTATTTAATGAAAATTTAAAGGAATTAGTGCAAGGAGAGCACACGGCTGTTATTGCTGGTTACCCAAGAGCATCTAAGAATAAAATATTTAGCTGTCATCCTTCTTAATATATATCCTAGTTCAAAATTTTAAGTGCGGTATTATCGCAAGAAATTACGAAGACAACTGCAAAATCAGTCAATAATCCAGGAAACATCCCATTAATTCGAGTGAAACTGTAATTGCTACCGATAATTAGGAAAATACGATTAGCGGGAGCTTAAATAATATTGTGTTCATTTCGGTGTATTAAGAAAGAGGTTAATCAGTATGAAATGAATAGTTGATCAGGTAATTGCGCCTTTATTTCAGGTTGTTGATAATTCTGATGGACTCAGAGGACATAGGCCGCGAAGGATCGGATAGAAACGCACCAGTATGCTTGTTCGTGACTCTTAAGTTGCGACATAACTTTTATTTTTAGATCTTAATTTTACTCAGTATCCGCCAAATTTCTTGTTCTAAAGCGGATGGTTAACAGCTCCATTTCAGTTTTCTGGATATTGATTTAAATTTCCTTTGTTAAGCCCTTATTGGAATATTGAGAGGCCTATTCGTCTGTTTAAAAGTTTTTTCGAAGATAAAGGCAGCAAATATAAGCAGAAAAGACAGGTGTACCCAAGTCGGCTGTCGTCGTTGTTCGAAAATATATCTCCAAACATATCTGAAACCCATGAAAAGAGACTATTGATGCAGAAAATCTGTTCAATTGCCCCCAAATCTCAGTGATTGCTTTATCGAAAAATAAAACATTTGTCCAGATAATCGAATTTATTAGTTAAATGGACAGGTACATGTAATTAAATAGTAGACGAGAAAAGTAGAATTCTCACCGAAACTCTCGGTCTGTTGCATAGAGTATCAGGGCATGATGATTTTTAGATGGGAATAAGTAACTTTCATTCTCGGGATAGATGGTTTATGCTCTCTTGAATTCAGATATGTGTAAGCGGCTTTCGTCACACAGCTTAACGAACGAAATTGGCATAAAGTTACTTTAGGCCGACCCCTGTCCCCTTCTTTTGCCTCAAAATGCTTGACGATGTTCCTTGGCGAGACTTTTGCTGTTTACCACTGCTCCACCAATAAGACTTATAAAAATGGCTATGCATCTTTTGGGAACACCTTGTATATCGTAATTTAATTCGCTATTTGCAAACTACACGAAGAGTTCATGCTTCATAGTTGTTCGTATTGTCTACAACGCAATTAGCTGCTGTAAAGTATCTCCGTCGTAACGAGGGTTTTAATTACTTGGCCACCATAGTTAACCGGTATCGGAACTGGAGTAGTAGAAGACAATATCCAAATATTTAAGAGCAGCAAATGTGACATTACTTTGTTGGGTGCCTCCGCGTTGCCTGATCTGGGAACAGAAAGCACAGCATAATGAGCGTCCACATGGAGAAAGTGGAGTTAAAAAGTGATGGTTGACAGTGATCGCATAGTTTTAAGTCGTGGTTTCATGTAATTTGGGTCAAATCAGCACTATGTTAGCAGGTTTTGGGCTGTAAGAAGACGATATCCATTTCCGGGAGCTTATGGAGGCCCACTCGCAAAAGCATTATCCCAGGATGGGCGCATCCTGAGGAATAGCTCGGTGCACAAACAAATAATAGTGTTTATTGTTAAGTTCCCCGATTGTTTGCATTGAATCACTGGAGGTGTTTGTCCTTTATAATTAACTATGAACACTGTTCTTTGATGAGTGGAAGCAAACCTATCCACTGAAAGATAATAACCATTTGGCTTATATTTCATCATATAGCTTTAATAGCCTTTATCTTTATTTCTATCTAGTATGGTAATTGAAAATAAGTCTTAAGGGCATTATGCAAAATGTTCGCCAAGAGGAACTCGAGGCCCAAGGTCTGCAAAAGTGCATCTAGCCCACTGGACCATCACTATGAACCATATTTTCCTATTTCATTTGAGGATTTAAGCATTCTGATGACTGGATGGCCCGATTCGATGTTACAGAATCGCCTCTCGCTAAACGACCCAAGTGTAATGGACGTTAATTACGAAGGCGAATCCTACATGATATGCAATAAACTGTTCAAAATTTTCGGACGTGTAGGTGTCCTCAAAACATATCGAGAAGTTGAAGAAAACAGTTAATATGTATGTGAGACCCAGTCGTGAATGCTGCTCGCCCCTATTTAGCCTTCTGTGCACTAGTAAACGGAAGAAAATAGAATCAGTCTAGCACATCTTGAATAAACGAGTTTTTATTCAGAACACCGTAACTTATGCTACCCACAACATTCTGAACATATAAATCTCGATCCCTTGTGGCTTCGCAGATTACAGAGGGGACTATTTTACTGTTCAAACATTGAAACAGACGTACTTTCAATCCCCTCGCTCGTGAGAACCCCGAACCTGTCGTGTAGTCCGGCGTAATCTCCCTGTACCTGCTGACCTCCCAACCCCAACAAAGAGATCGCATACTCGCAGGAAATCCCAAGTACTCTACAGAATCATCAGGTGAAGCTGAGAAATTTGGCAAGCTCATTTTACCATGTTATGCTTATTGCTTACTACTCAGCTTCTGACACAGTTATAGCATATAACAAGATGAGTCGAATATTGAGCAGATTGCTCCCTTCTTACACAGAAGACCTCTCCTGAAACCTCAAGATTAAGTTTAGATAATGCAAAAGGTCAGCCTGTTAACGGTAAATGGCACCATGCGACACAAAGACATGGTAATACTGGAGCTATTACTTAATAACTGTTAGTCAACCAATAAGATGACACAGTCTGGTGGATTGAGTTAAAAGAGCAGAACACAAGGAGAGCGCTGGTTTGCTGGTTTCACCTTTAACACTTATGCTACCAGCATCACTGAAATTTCCCTATTCCTGTTGCATTGACTCAGACTGCCCTACTGTACCTACCTGATACTGCATTGTCCTACTAATCGGCTAATACTTGCAGTTTGCTCTCTCCTCAATTTATTCATCAATTCTACTTTTAAAGGTACTTACACTATCCCAGTATCAATCAAATAGAAAAAAGTTCCGCTCCCAGTACTATCAGTATAAAGAACTAGCAGTAGAAGCATGAGTCGTAGCAGTAACAATTTGAAGCTAGTTACAACCCCTACTTGTCGGATGAGGCAGAATGACCTCAGCTGGCATACTCATATTCCCACCTGGTAAACTGAATTGATAGAAATAGGATGCAGATCACGTTTCTGAACTATTTGTCATGTTAAAGGAATATACTAAGCCTCCATGATCAGCTGACTGCTGAAGAATCTTGCTTCCTACTAAACAGATGATACGCTGCAATTTCTAAGCTAAAACTAGATATTGCAGGTGTATTTAAAGTCCAAAATTACTGAGGGCAAAGCGGTAGTAGATCATTAGCTATTATTAATGCACGCTCTTAAACCCTTCTGTTTATTAACATCCCCACATACGCTATGGTTACATAATGGATTACAAACTCCTACATACATGCGCAGGCTTGCCACTTACTGGCTTTAGCAAATATGATTACAAGAACGAGATCATTTAGCATATGCCCAGCACTTCTAGCAGAAGTATACTGGACTGAAAATGTAATATGTCACTTTGTTACCACCTAAAAGCGTGATACATCATCAGCTACAATTACATATACCTTTCTCTAACCTTGAGCCTACGGTTATCCCCTTATAGGTCTATAACTGCATTCTAACCTAAATTGTCTCACATGTATGCACAGGCCGCATGGTAGTCTACCACCTACTGATCTTAGCAAGTATGGTTACTAGAATTAGCACCCCTAGCATAACATTTTTAAAAGTAATATGCTCGAAATCAGAGAAACACGGCCCCAGAACTGACGCCATTCAGCGTCATTTCTGACAAAATTTTAGCAGCACTAAATTGGTTAAGATACACTGTGAGAAACAGCAGTATAAACAGTAGTTGCAGCCGCAGCAACAGATATACGAGAATCGGGCGCCTCGAATATTTCTGGGCACCTACTGTGGGTGATTGAGGGTGAACAGTGCAGTAGAACCAGCGCAAGAGTTATTGAACCACCATGTGACATGTCAGAACCAGCGATATTAATGAATATTGCCTCGCTAACAATAAGGTGACACCGCCAGATGGACAGGGATGAGAGGGCGGAACCCAAGGAAAGCCCAATGCCCTAGTATAACCACCACCAATAAAATTATCAGCACCAATCCCCTCAGTACTATAAGGCAGCTCGACCATTCTCGACCCGCCAGTCATCGGGATGTCTTTTTATTTCTTCCTATGGCACGCACAGTTAGAAACCGAAACTTTTTTCAGCAAACGCCATACAAATCTGGCATACGCTCTACAGAAGTATTGAAGCACAGCAAAGCTTTCCTTTTTAAGAGAGTTACTACTAGTTTTCTACTTTCAGGACAACTGACACGAATTTTGGTGCTGACTCTGTCGAATCTCTCTTTCGCTCTGATGGCATTCGTGGACTTTGAACCCTGCCAGGCCTCATGTTAAGGATAATGGTGCTGAATCTGCGGCCCGCAATCGGCTTATTCTTCAGCCAACAGCGAGTAACTGTTCGCCGACAAATATTCCGCTACACTACACTCAAGGAAGACTGCGATCAATGAGTTCCTGTGGTAACACTCCCCGTCCCGACCTAAAGTCACTCAACGAGCTGCAGTTTTTCTGCTGAACTGTCAACTCGATCTATAACTGTACATAACTTTTTCTAGCATCTTACCTTTGAATTCAGGTTTTTTTACTTGAAAAATACTCCCTAGTTCGCCCACATTTGACCAAGCATAGAACTAGGACAAAACAAATATTGACTGCAAAAAGAGAGTTTGTCTTAGGTTTTTTTCTGTCTTCGAAGTTTTAGAAGGCACTCAAGAGGTGCTTTACCGCCTAACTCAATTCTTAGTTATCTGTAAACCTGCGATCAATAAATAAAGAAATTCCTTATCCTAGGATTGTAGAATTGACACAGTTAACAGTTTTCCTCATGACTACAGGCAGATCCGTCTTGATCTCATACTGGCTAGGGAGGGATCGGAATAGAGCCCTGCAGTTCGATGACTTCTTCCCATTAGCTACATCACCTAACCTACGTAGGAAATCTCTCAAACTCCGAGGAACCCTATCACACCTGGACTTCAGCAGTTATTCGTTTTCACAGCGGGTTGTCGGCGCCTGAATCCGACTGCTCGAGGAAGTCATAATGACGAACTCGACGGACGCATTTCAAAAATGTTGACGTACATTTACTTAGCTGGTACTGTTCATTGGGACAGGAAAGCCCTGCTAGGACATATCAACACTTCGCTCACACTTACAGCCAAAAATAATATCTGATCTTTGAAAATATTATCTTAAATCATCAGAATGACTGTGCGTTAATATTTTGTTAAAAGTGTGAACATGTGTTTACTTTAATCTCTATTTTAAAGTAACATCCTTATCTTATGTATTTTAAGTTGATTATATTTGCATTCAGTTTGCAATAGGGTCTTTAAAGACATTATCTGTTACCCTATATTTACTTGAACTTACTAAAACAAACCGCTAGGATCTTTGCAGTAATTCTGGTTTAGAGTATGCTTGAAGCGGAGAGCCGTACAGGAAGATACATGTTCATTAATAATGGTAATGCGTCTTTGCCGGAATTCTTATAATTCCTAAGTTGTAAGTACAAGAGATATATTCAAATGGAATGGAAAACAGATTCCAGTGGGCTTCTCCAGGGAAGCGCTCTGGGTCCCATTTTCTTTCTGGTGTATGTAAACGACTGTCTTGACTAACCACACCTGTGAAAAAGCCATGTTTGCAGACGATTTAAAGATTTGGAAGTCAATCGAAAGCTCGGAGGATTGAAAAACCTTACAAAATAACTTGGATCGCTTTCAAAATTAACGTGAAAAATGGCTACTTCAGCTCAAATTTTGCAATTGCCAAGTCATCCGCTTACGGTCTAGTCGCAGAAAGGTGATACCATTCGAGTATGGCTACTAGTGAACGACTACATGTGAACGAACTACGGGACCTAGATGTATGTATGACTCCCAACCTCAAATCGTCAACTCACCGTGCTAAAACCGCAAAGAAGGCTATGGGCATCCCCTATTTTGATGAGGAGCTTTTTGGGCGGCTCTTCGGAACAGTTGTTCAGCCGATGTTAGAGTATTTCGTCTAGGCGTGGTGCCTTTGGATGAAGGAAGATTACGTGGTGCTGGGAAAGGTCCAAAAAAGGGCGACCAAACTATTCAGCAGCTTAGAAGGCCTACAATATATAATAAGATCGCCTATATGGGCTCAATCTTCTTCCACTCTATTATCGGCAATACAGAAGAGATATGATCATGGTGGTTAATCCCGTCAGAGGAGTAGACTGTGCTCTTCAGATAACTGACTTCTTTGAATTCGCACAGACGGTACATCTACGAGGTCATCCGTACAAACTGAAGAAACACCATGCGAAACTAGGAGAGCCAGCTAACTTCTCCTCCTACCGGGTCATTGAAGACTGGAATAAACTTCCTTCCTCAGCTGTTCTTGCTGAAAGCGTTGACGCATTTAAAAGAAGACTCGGTCTTGCTTTACTTGCTGATCATATACTTGGTAGACAACAGCGATTTCTATAATGTATATATGGCTTTGAAACACATGCATGATATGACAGTATCCATCTGTAAATAAGGTTTTTAAAGGCTCCGCCTATCTCCTTTATACATACTGAATTATCCTTAATTATTATAGTCTCAAACGAAATTTTTGTAGATTGTGTGCCCTCAATGAGCAGCAAAAACACGCTTGTCAGGAGATTTCAGTGAATGTAGAAAATAATGAAGTTAGGAAAACAGTTGCTCAGAATGGTCTATCATAGGCTTATTCTAGCACAGCTTACGTGATCTGGGTCTGTTTAGAACTAGAGACAAAAACTCAAACACTATCTGATTTCCATTACTTTTTTTAATTTTTATGTTCTTGAGAGTGAGTTTTACAGAAGAATCCTGTCTTCACAGGACGTATACTATGAGAAGGATTCCGTGTATGATAAAAGTGATCGCCTTCCAATGTGGCTAGATTAAGGCGGAAGCTAAAGGTCCAAAAGATAAAAACACTGCAGCCTTTATTAGTGGCCTTTTAGAGTGTGAACTCAGGGAACTGCACATTGTTCCGATGGGGCTAGAGTGGAAGAATAAACAGAATTGTGAAAACAATCATACAAGGGGTGTTTTGTTGCGGAACTTATGCTGTTTGTCTGAGAAACTAATCGAAGTTGACTGGTCGCCTGAACTGCAAAACCAGGTGTCTGGTGGGAGGCCGTCGCGGTCGAACCCAAACGGTAAGTTTTTTATGTTCGCTTAAATGTATAACGGATGTCCGCGTCCAGTTGTGGAGAAAGTAAGCGACATCGGCAGGGAAATCAAAGTCGGTAAATTGCATTGATAATTCTATGATCTTTAAGGGATATAATCCAAAAATACATGCATAAAAGTGTTTTTTGTGTGTTTTATTTATTAGCAGTATAGTATATATTTAAATAGCATCGGAAGCATTTTCTGTTGTCCTTACCCAGTTTAGGTTGGCATCTTCGGCATTCGATGCTGAATGACGACGATCCTTCACAACTATTTCTTAGGTGTCCAAACTGCCCTCAGTGATAGTTGCCGAAATTTTAAAATGTACATTACTTCTAAGCAGGGAGAACACCGAATTTCACCCTGGTTTGATGCATTGCTCCAGTCCTATTGGAAGAAGATACTTTTCGAACTGACCATGGCTGAATATACCTCTGCAGAAGGATCAATCAAAAATCTATAAATGATATACTGTTTCCTGACCTCAAATATTCTTACTCTGAAACCTCTAACATATGTACTGCATGGATATTATTTTCCAATTTTGATCTTATTGTACCTTTGTAGACCGGCTTTTTTCACTTAAAACAAACTCCCTATCTTTCACACTATTGACTCAGCATAAAACAGAAACAAGGCGTATATCTGTGTGCAAAAGAAGGGGTTTGTTATATGTTTTTTCCTGTTTTCCAAGGGTTTTGACGGTGCAAAGAGGTGTCTTACTAATAAACCTTATTATCAAGCATGTCTAATTCTTAATGGTTCTCTCCTGACGTCCTGCCGCAAATTGTATGTAAAGGAAAGGAAACACTATAAAATTATTAAGTCTGGGGGCGGACAGAGACAAGGAATCTATTCGATCTTTTTCTCAAGAAGTCTTATATCAGAGATAATAGTTTATACAAGATCTTAGCTCCCTGTGTTCCAAGGTAAACGACGCAGAGGAATGTTCGCAAATGACTTATCGGAACAACTAAAACATATCTGAAAACTTGTATATTATTAAACTTCATTGGAGTATTTTAACTTAATAAAACGAAGGTGTATTTGGTTTACTTAATTTTGATGTCCGAACGGATTGAGAATCTCTTCCAGATTCAAAAATCGCCGCACTGTGTTTGATTATACTAAGATTTAATTTACTGCTTTGATAAAATACTACCAGAATTGCACTAAAGACCATTCTGGTTCCACTGCTAAATGTGGAGGGCTATATTAAGGAGTTGACAGAATTTACATATGATGAATCTTTGAATTTTAAAAGTATCGCACGTAGCAATATGAGGGATGCATTTGTCTTACAATCGAGATATTTGCGTAGAGTAGGAAAGAGTGTCAAAAAAGACGGAATCTGAAAGTAGGAACTCAAACCCTATGATGTTTACAAACGTTATTCTATGTGAACGAAATCCAAACCAATATTGGTGAAAAAACACTGTCATCGTTTTTGAACAGTCTTTGGGCAGTCAGCGAAGTAATGATTAGGGCATCAAAAACTTGCTGCAACCAAAAATTCCCTATGGTTACTGAGATTGGACTTAAAATCTGCATTCATCCTAACAAGAAAACTAGATTAAGGGATAAAGGAAATGGATTTGACGGCAGATCATCACTGTATAAAACGACATTCTGGGACCATTAGTGGCGTTGACGGTCGCAATGCGTCAGTTACTTTTTAAAGGCAACGATGAATCCATTAGAGTATTCAAAATGCCCTCAGCTTCTTGTAGGAAGAAAACGACAACTGAGCTGGAAACTGAACGTATCTGTTCATGCGGCATCTGTTGCGGCATTGTTTAAATGGGCAAATATGCGTTTCGGTTGACCGTATATAAAGCGCAACTATATGAATGGGATAGACTTTCTCGAGGCAAAGATAAAGCAACGGCCCATCCTCCTAATATCCAAGTCAAGTACACCAGAAGGTGTACATGTGGAAAAGATTCTTTCAGTTTATAACCTTAATAAGCGTGATCCAAAAGCCTATGAAATACTTAACATTGAACTTAGGCAGGACGTCGCCAAACTTGACACATACCTTTATTTTAAACATCTTTGCCAGTGGAGAATGGTAGGCCTAAATGCGTCTTTTTATTTCTTAAATTAAAATGTATACTTTTAATCATGTACCTTGAAATACAAAAGTTGCATTTTTTTGCAAGTCTTAAGTTTTATTTTAACAGCGTACTCTATAATTTCGTACGTACGTACGTAGGTAATAATACCTGCAATTTTTGGAGAAGTCGATTATACTGACAACTTCTATCCGACAGGTATCCTGCTAAGCTAAATGTGTCGATTTTACTGGCTCCCGAAGATGGTTGTACGTTAACTAGCGATATAATTGCTTACGCACTGTACTCCGTCTAAAGCTCTTATAACATCAGCCCTTCATTAAGCTCCCTACATGTGTACTACGTTTAGCTAACTTCATCGAATGGAATCGTTAAATAAAAGCTTTCAAACTGCTCCGAAAGCGCCACCAAATTCAAGGCATTTTTCCATTTAAGCAAAGTTCTGTTTTTTAAATTTAAAAAGTTAGGCATGTTCTAGGATTGTCTATGAACTATGATAGCCATTACACAATGGTATTCAACCAACTTAATCTCATTAAGGACTCATGCAGCTACATGACGACTTTTCTGTTGGTAAATCTAAAGCGGTGCCATTGTGTAAACAACATTCCAATGAGGAATGTGTAGTTTTCACCAGAACTTATAGTGAATAGGGAGATTAAAAATAATATTCTAATTCCGTTCTTAACCGCAACACATTGGTAAACAGGAAGACTGCGGAACTTCCTTTGAAGTATCCTCAGAAATGCAGGAACGTGGACATTTGTTAACTGAAGCGCCTATTTGGTGCGTGTCCATGCAACCAGCGTACTTTTTGTGTGCAAACATGTTGCAATATATAGTGGATCCGACAAAGCAAAAGGAAACCGGAATAGGCATCATCATCAAGTCATACCCGATTTCGAGGGTTGGCACCCCCGAGATTTGAACTCGGGACCTTCGGTCATTGTGTTCGAGACACTGCCTCTAGTCCACGGGTCCCCTGCTTTGTCGGTTGTTGCAATATCATCAGTGACTATCTTAAGCATACAACTGATCCCCGCGTAATTGCGGTCCGGTATTCGCAGATTCACTTATTCGCGTTTTTTTCGTAGAGCGTACCTAAAGTATTCGCAAATTATTTGCATTTATTTTAGTAACTAAATGCACTCTTACAATAAAAATAACAATTTCCTCATTTTCAAACCCCATTATTCAATGTAGGTGACTGAATACAGGGATAACTTCCTAAGATTCCGGTTTGATACGATTAACAACTTTAGATTATCTCACATGTGTCTTTAAAGCATACATGTTCATTAGCAGTTTGTAAGATGATTTATCAATTATATTTAAGTTTTCAGTATGATAGTTTAAGGTTGACCTTCTGTTTGAACATTAAAGTGGGCAATTATAAGCGTTTTAAAGGTTCTCGAGTTTTTGTGGATTTTAGTTATTTTAGGATAATTGTAGTCCCTAGCCATCACGAATACCAGGGATAGACAGCATGCATACATATTTCCATCGGATATTTGGAAGCATGCTTTACTAAAGAATTTCACCAAATGTAAGCGAATGTTCAATACAGACCGATATGACCACTGGCTGAGCGAAATTGGAAGAGAAAGATTACCATAGGTTTTACGCGAAAGGGATATCCATACCCCAATAATTACGTTACGGGGTAGGTCATTCGAACTTTTGTGTGCCGTCTCAGAAAGGACCTTGTTTGTTTTACCCTTAAATATTAACGGTAATAAAATATTAACAAGCAATCAATAACTGAAGCATTATCAAAATATTTTAAAGGTTTGGTAAACGAGAGACTGTCGTCTCAGTTTCTATTGTCCTTGTCGAAAATATGACTGCCCGGATTGACATTAGATAATAAAACCTGAAGACCTGCATTTTGCTAGCTAATCAGTAAGATTACTCGCAAAATACCTTCAGATTTCACGGTTCATCATATATATATAGAAACGCGTCCATGCATCTCTCCAGTTTTGCGGACGATGCAGTGCACGGCTACAGAACTAATCGCTCACATCGACGATTAAACGGGATCTTCGTAAAAAATTCTAAATTATAAACCCCGTTTACCGACATCATGCGTACTATCGATGTCGAAGGTGTTCTTCTGACGCTTCCAAATGTTGGTTTATGCATTAGAATAATGACAGTTAGTAATTTTATTTCGAAAGACTTATACTGAAGAATTTTACCAGACATACAGATATTCACCATAGTACCTTCCTGGCAGTCCAAGGTTTTGGGTGTAGGGATCCCTTATACGGTCCTAGGCAAATAAATGCCTGAATTTGGAAGTCTTATAGAAGAATTTGCGACGTTAAAATAAAATGGTCAACTAATTTTGGCAGGAGAACGGTTTTTGGGTAACCATTTATCACCATTCATCCTGAGCCGTGTCTCGAAGTATTATCGATCTTATTTTCTATAAAAAAAAGTAGAGACTAAACTAGTAGTTTATAAGTTTATCGCCGTTGTCAGCTAGCAGTGGTCTAATTTTTGACAAACATAATTCAATTGTTGCCTTTCATTAACAACAGTTTGCACTCTATATAGAGGCTGTGTTTTTTTTAGACACCACACCTATACATTCGCGGAAAATATATTGCCGGTGGAAAAGACATCATTGAGCTGCACGAATCGGGGAAACTGTACAAAATACTGAGAGAAAATGGATTCTGTTGATTTCGGGAATCCACTACGCATGTATGTCTGAAAAAAGCAAATAAAAGTCTTCTCCCCTAGTCCAACTATCTTTTACCGGTAATAAAGACAAATACCAGCCTACAATTTACACTTTTCGCTGAAGAGGAGCACTACTGCTTACGACAAAATACTATTATTTAAGACGTATCAGTGCGGCCCGAATGTGGAATTTGCAAAGTAACATAGGGACCAAACACCATCTGTCTTTGTTTTCTTGGACCCGACTCAAAATTGTTCTTGCTATCCGTGCTGCGTCATAGTTACTAAAAACAATGTCAGGGTGGCCCCTGGGGGCGGTCTGTAATTGGGTCAACTCAAGAAGACAATCAATCAATGAAAATTTTGTGCCGTAAAAAAATGAAGTTATTGGAGAAGGAATTGTGTAAAAGACTGACTCATCCTGCACTTCCTATATTAATCCCGATTTGTTTAGTGTTCTAACCTGTCAGTTAGTACAGGCGGTTCGCATATTGTAAAAGAGACGCTAGCCTCAGTAGTACGGTTCTTGACGGGAGAGGCTATTTGGACGTCTGCAGTCAGGAAAGAGTTGACAGGGCGGAGCTCAAGGCACTCCATGATGTGCTCAGGGCCTCAAACATATATTTGGCCGAAATAGCACAAGCCCAGATTTCACATTCGTTGCGGAGATTAAGGAGTTATGAGCCACAGCATTGATTTCAAAACGGCGTCACCTCTGACTAATTTTAGCGTCAGAAATAGTACCGGTACTAATAAAACTCAGCTGCATTGGTAGTCAGTAGTAGCGTTGGTAGTAGTAGGAGTAGCAGTAGTAGGAGGGGGAGGAGGAGGATGAGCATGAGGAATTGCAGGGGCCATATTAATCTCGGCTTTCTTGAGCCTGTCTTGACACATACTAATGGTTAGTACGGGTAGTTAGTGCGGTAGTACGCGCGCAGTCTGCTGTCACTGAAGGCTAAGTTAGGCAGTGTTTGTGTCTGAGAAATTGGCCAAAGCCGAGTTTTATTTGTCCTTCTTGACCCCGAGCAAAGGTGAAGAGTGTGGTTGGCGCCAACTACGTACGCTATTACCATAATCTACCCCCTGGGACTTGTCATCTGTACCAACCGGTTGGTGCATTTAGTGGAATTCATCGAAATCCACGGTTGTAACCCGTCAGTTAGTACGGGCGGCGCACACATTGTAAAACAGACGCCAGCATCGGTAGTACGGTTCTTGACGATAGAGGCTATTTGGATGTCTGCAAGCAGGAATTACGAAAAAAATATGGACAGTTTACTGAATAAAAATACAATTTTTATTTACAAATAACTGCAAAATCTGATGCCTATAAAAGGTAATGCCTGTGCACTTCCGCTGCGCTGGGATTATTAATTTATTATGGTGGGTTGCCGACCTCTGCCAGAGGTAAACTTCGGGTTCAGCTCAAGATCACGAGTGTTGGCATAGAAACGATTGCTGATTTCGTTCTCCACAAGATATTCCAGTCCACACTCCTCGTACTGGCTGCGAGTTGTGAAACCCACGTTCGTTTCCATGGCAGCAAGGCTCCATTTGCGTGCACCATGCCAGGCATCCAAACTCGGATCAGCTAAAACAAGAAGCGCAAAAAAGCAGTCGTTAGGCAGTTTTCTTACGGGAAACGTGGTTAATCTATTATTATTATGGCATGCGTGCATGAGCAAGAGATGAGAACAAAAAAGATTAGCTCCGCCCTGTGTCCAAGATTTTCAGGAATAATATTTTCTATGTTTAAAAGATGTACCTTTGTGCCGCGGCCCCAGACACACTGGCGTCAAGTTAGAGACCGCTTTTGGCATCTCTTCAGCGATTATGCCGACGCTGAACAGCCTCAAGTTCTTAACCGCGCTGAGCTGCATCGGCATAAAACCTTTTTACAATAAAGGGGCACAGACGACATGCAATATAAAACATAGTTAAGTGATCCAGCATTTCGATGAAAAGCATAAGGTTATCATGTGGGAAAATAACACACTGAAAAGTAAATTGGGTTTACTTCATGAGAAATGGGCAAAGCAGTTCGTTTTAGACAGCTCACTAGTGCGAGCACTCATTTGGACAAAAGTGTGAAAGTATCACTGATCAAAAAGTTACACATCCTGCTTCACTTCGTTGTCAGGCCACCGAAAGTCTCTTTCAATTTCGATTATCGATATTGGAATTTATTGCTGACATACTTTCATGGCTAAAATTTCATCTCTAAGCAGCAGTCTGCGAACTCATGGTCAAAAGTAACCCGAAAGAGGATGCAAACCGAAAAATCAGGACTTGGTGAAGGGGGCTTATTTCACACTCTTTTCACCTGCCCTTGCGTCTATTGAGTGGACAGTGTGCAACAAGTCTACAAAGCAGCTTGTTAAAAACGCAATCTATTCTTACTACAGTAGTCGCCGGTTGTTAAGCCCACGATTAATAGGCCCAGTCGCCTATTAAGCCCAAATCAGCTTGGGGCGGAATTTTACATAGCAAAATCCGCCGGCTAATAAGCCCAGTCGCCGGCTACAAAGCCCAGTTTGCCAACAGGAAAGAGTCGAAAGGCATCAGATTTCACAAAATTCGACGATTTCTGGTGCCTGGAGAAGGACATCAAAGAGCACTTGCGAGTGAAGTTTCCTCCAAAACAACTGACACTAGACCGCATTTTGTAAACGTGTCGCAAATCATTTTTTTGTTTTTTTTTTTGTTACGTAAAATACTGGTGAACAATATTCTTTTCTTGTACATAACCAAACTCTACACATAATACAAAACGTATGCAATGTACAGTGCCTATCCTGTGTTTGCTAATAAAGAACTAGGGCCCTCCGGTTAGTGCGCCCCCGTTTATTAAGCCCAATTCGGTCTGGGCCCCAGGTGGGCTTAGTAACCGGCGACTACTGTACTATCATTCATCTAGTTAGCAGCAGTATAAACCGTAGTAGTAGTAATAGTAGTAGCAGTAGTAGTAGTAGTAGTAGTAGTAGTAGTAGTAGTAGTAGTAGTAGTAGTAGTAGTAGTAGTAGTAGTAGTAGTAGTAGTAGCAGTAGTAGTAGTAGTAGTAGTAGTAGTAGTAGTAGTAGTATTAAAAGCAATATCCGACTCGGTACCCTTGAGTCTTTCTGGACACCTGCTGAAGGTGAGTGAGGAGGTATAGTGGATTAGTACCAGTGCAAAGGCTACTGTCACTTAAGGCTAATTTAGGCGGTTTTTCTGGCGTGCACTGGAAAAGGCGGCATACGCCTGGTTCCTGCTCGACTCTGTCCTGTCACCGGTTCAAGTGGGGAGAGGGTCTAGAGTGTGGTAGATGGATGCTTGTCTACTTTTACTATACCTGACTACAGTCCCTACTCTTTGAGCCTATGGTACACATCATAGAAATCGATGGTCGAACTCGCACTACCCCAAACTATGCAGAGGGCGCAGTGGAGACCTCAACACAAAGTTGGCTTGTGCTGCATAGGTCTTACTCTATTCCCACGCCCATCGCCTTCTAATATCAGAGCAAGTAAGGATACAGAAGTCAAAATTTTGAGCACACATATTAATAAAGCGAAACAGTCCACCTACACAGGCCACGCGACCTGAGACACGCATGAGACCCACAGAACACGTAAAAAAACACTGAAATAAAAGCTCTAGGAGCAAATATCTGAGTCATGCCTCCGAGTTCCTCGAGCAAGACCCAGTTGCAGCATCAGTTGGTAGAGTTTGGAGTCATCAGGTGCGTCGTAGTGGTTTCGAGACACGATCTTAGTTTTTTAAATGAAAAAAAACCACTAAGCGACTGATACGAGCGCGATTGACCTCCACTTTCTCATGCATTAACGAGCTCTGTAGATGAGAGTGTAGCTGACGTGCCATGAGCTTTCGTCCAGCACCCGCCACATCTACAATAGCCATGAAGACTCGCGTTATCTCAGCGCAGCCCAACTAACTCCTGTAGCGACCGCATCCTACACCTACTGCAACCACGCGCGTCACCCATTTTTCACAATTTTTACCACTGCGAATACAGAACTACTGTTTCGTTGATCACACCTCCTCGCCCTCTTTCTGTATCAATCGTAGGCATAATAGAAACATTGGTTCCACTAAGAACTGTTGTCTTCGTTTAAACAGGCGACAAAACAGTGAACACATTTTTCTGTCAATAATTATGCATCT
>JAYGXS010000004.1:59436324-59476993 GCA_036362985.1 Ligula intestinalis | reverse complement strand
AAACGGGACCCAAGTGTGGGGGGAGAATGTGGCAAATGTAGCACAAATCTACTGCCACTGTAGTCTAATTTACGCACAAGTCGTCACACCTGTGCGTCGCCTTGTCAACGGTTAACTGCCTTGAAACCGACGGCCAAACTGTCTTGCCTAATGGGACACGCTTTTAAGTAAATACGACGGTTTCAAATGTGTAACTTGGAGGGCCATAACTGATGCGAGAATGTGCTTCGGCCAGGCAGCAGTAGCTCCTTCCAATTATGGGCTTTACAGTAATTATTCACTTACGTGAACTCTGGGATACTATGATCCGATTCGGCTTAGACAGACCGCTGTGCCTAAATCAACCTCCACTTCTACTGACCGCATTTTAGCATTGAAAAGGGCTTGTTGTTGAAGCGAATACGTACTTGCCTCCTTTGCAAGTGTTCAGTGAGTGCATTTATCGGCCTGTTCCAGACCATCGCACGGGCACGGAAAAGACTGAGATTAGGAAACGTAAGCCGAGGTCCCTTTGCAAACTAGTAAAGCAATAAACACTTCTTTACTTAAGAGAATCCACTGGTGACATAGTTGCGAGTGCGAGTCCTCTGCATCTTACAGTAAAGTATCAAAGTCATTGCCAATTGAAGACCATTTCAGGTGAAAAACCTTGTTTCGGAAATAGTTAGGTTTGCCATCAAAAAACGGTCAGGCTATGGATATGAATCCCCAGAAACTTACGGTCGCTGGTGGAACCGAAATTCGAGTAGTAGGAGGCGAGACCGTCAACAAAATAAGCCATCTTTTCGACTGAGTAGGTCTCCAGTAGCAGCTGGGTAATTTCTATGAAGGAAAAATTGGTCGTAAAATGTTTACAGAGTCATACGTGCACGGCATTTCTGCGGACAACAAAGTGCCTCAGTTAAGACAATTGGGTTTGTAACAGACGACGATTCCAGACAGAGTTTTTGGAATATGTGATCAAATACGGTCTCCTGGACGTCGAGTTGCGTCACGAGATTGTGTTCGAAAGCTGACTTTGGGTTCAATTGACTTGGATCTATGGCTTGGTCAAATTCGCCAACAAAGACAGCTTTCTGTCGAGATCTGGACTTCAGCACAAGATTTCGGAAAACGAGACTGGGCTCTTGTTTGGAGGAGAATCCAGCACGGCATTCGTAAGCTCCGTTATCGATGACGATCGGGTGGTCCATGGGATACGGGATAAAATCCGACCTAAAATACAAAGACATTCCATGCTTAGATTGCCCTGATTTAAAAAAGTTGTATCACGGTAGTATGCGTCTATAACGTGGAATCGACAAAAACGAGGGAGACGGGAATAGCAAATACTAGCTTGTTGCAGGTTCGAATATCGGGTGATCTACACCTGGGATTACATAGGACTGGATGATGACGGTTAACGAGCTAGAAGTGACCATTCCGGTCTCCGTTGGTTCTACAAGTCGCTATGCGACTGCCTACGAGGGCTTTATAGTGAGCTCCAAGGCCCAAGGGGCATTCTTTTTCCTTAACCAGATCGGCAATGGTTTGTTAATGTTCATTGATTTAATGGAACTTGGAGACAGCATAATCGGAGTAGGGCTGAAGGGGCTGTTTTATTTATAAACGAGGACATCAACTCAACCCAGACTTTCGGACTTGAGAGAATGAAACGGTAGGCAGATGACGAACCAGGTTTCTGTAAAATTCCTGCTGGATGGCACACACTTTTAGGGAATCAGATCTCGTTGCTTTACACCCCTTCCCAATATCATCATTTCAATGTTTGAGACAAATATTCCTTCTAGCGTATAGAGGCGCAATCTCGTGAATCAGATTTGATTTGTGAATGCTTAAACGTGGGGGTTTATTAATCATTTAGAAAGCGAGATCCTCATGAATAAATAAATTATCTGTCTTCCGTTTTAAACGGTCTGGTTGCTGAAAGTTATCCTAATAGTCAATCGGCCTCCCGCTGTTGAGACGTATTTGAAATAATTGCTTTTAAAAGTCCATGCCCTAATAAAATGTTTAAACCATTTGATATCCCTAACTTAATTGCTAGCGCAGCCTTCGTTAGTCTGCCCAATGTTATTTCGCTTGTAAGGTCTCTCACATCACGTCCCTCTACCGCAATCTTTTTCAAACACTTATTTGATGAGAACCTTCATTTTCATTATAGCATGCAGTACCCTTAGAAGAAGGACACTAAATCAGTGGCGAAACTGATTATTCACAGTTTTCATTGGTTGCCGGATACTTTTTTTAAAAAACCAGATATTTCAAAAGAGGGAATATTGTGTGCCTGAATATCTCGCGGGTAATAATATGGACAAGCAATAGTACTACAGCAGAGATATTCACCGGTTCGCTAAGTGTAATTTCTTACACCCAGTATGTGCATTCATCGATCATTATTAAACTTTAAGGTAAATAATGAGACGTGCCGTAAAATGCATACGACGTTATGTTCAAATTCTTCATACAATAGGCTTTATCAATGTCCGGAGTTCCAAAGGCAGTCATGCCTTCAACAGACTGTCACTCTCTATGTGGAGCGGTAGCAGGATCCTCGTCAACAAAAATTTCTAAAAAGTCCCAAACCTCTCAAAATTCATAAAGGTGCAGAAATTCGGAACGTTTTTTTCAGATTTACGCGAGTACCGTCAAAGGTTTTGGCTCAGCCGTTTCTAGAGTGTTTTAAAGGCTTAGTATAATGAACAGAGCCCGAACACTTAGGTGCTAAAATAGACTGAAAGTACCGCCGAAGCGAATCCAACTTCTATGAAGAGACTGTGTTGTGATCTTAAAGATTCGTCTGTTGTAATAACTCTAATGATTTAACACTGCAATAATTTTCTACAGGAGATGATGGAGGTGTCGCAGTAACATGTTGAAAGTCTCATGCAAATGCCTCAGAATTTCCACCGTGCCCTAGAAAATTCACGTGGAATTGGCACGCGTGGTGATCTTTCGTAAAAATCAGAAACTCAAAATTCGAGGTCAACTAAAAAAAATGTCAATTAGGAACGTTAAGAAACTAAAACTTAGATTCCGAGAAACGGCAATGTCAACGCTTAGGCCCTTTTTACCTTCCCTGGTGGCCAAGTATCTACTAACTCTGAGGGACATAGTCCGATCCACTGCCATAGAAAATAGTTCAACAGGAAAGTTAACACTCGGCCTTAGGAAATCATAATTGTCGATCAACGGCTCCCCACCTACCACACTACGGACGCAACTTTCAGACCCGTACAACTACGATTATATGCTCCAGTGTCAAAGACAACAATTTTTCTCGCCCCGTAAGCTTACTTCTAATACCACCGCTGATTTCAGTCAACATAAGTGCATAACCACTTACAGACCATTCCAACCAGCTTAGCTCTGTGGTGTGTGACTTCAACGTGGGGAACAATAGATGAAACGTTAGATTTATCAGCTGCAAACCTTCAATCGCGGCCAATGCCTCTTCATCCAATGCCAAAACATAACTCCTGAATTCGCCCCATAAACTAGAAGTCCACCTTGACTTCGAATACCTACAGTTATTGGTTTGTTCACAACATCAACGAAGATGCCCAACTTAACCTACCCCCATTTGCCAAAATATATAAGAACAAAGGAAGGATTAACTGAAAAAATTATACAAAATAACACTGACGACAAAGTACTCCTTCAACATTTTAAACACTAACAGCCGATGAATATGGCGAGTGACGGAGAAATCTGTGGCAACAGGTGGCCCATACTGTTACTTTAACACATACCCACAAATGCATTTGATTAGAGCATGAAACAATACTCTGAAAGTAAGCATAAGTATTTGCTTCATTGAGATATGAAGGACGTAAAAACGAGTCAATATACTCTTTGATCCAGAGTTTTGTCAGCGTGAGTTATGACTGCAGTCCTCTAGGCTTTGCAGAATACTACGAACATTCTGCTGGCTCTCGTGGAGTAAACAGCATGAAACAGAACTATGAAAGGTCCAATGTGACAATACACAGAGGAAAAAGTTCAACATACACATAATAACTTAGAAGTATTCATGTTCAAAAGAAGCAGAAGTTTTGGCTAACATTTGGACGAGTGCTGAGACCAAGCTAAGTAGACAAATAAGCAAGAGCGGGAAGAGCGTACTAGATGTGACATGATAGTATATGTAAAAATTAGCCATATCGTACATTGTATCATGTTCATAAGGACGAACAATTCAAGTCATTTACCTTTAAACGCACGTATATTCAAATTAAATTTCTAAAAGGCAACCACACATTTAATTGCGCTTCAGGAGTTTATGTAGTACACATAACTTGGAAATAAAGGACATGCGAATAAGAGGATGAGATGATTCAGCCAAAAGTCACGAGATACTATTAAGAATTTGCGTCTTGGTTTCCCCTGCCTGTGAAAACACAGCAGACTTAAAACAACTGAAGAGAGTGAACCGTTAGCATATCTTTCTGTGCCTTCAAATCAATGACAAAAACATCATCACTGTCAATGAAAACATAACAAGCTGCAATTGAAGTCTCAGAAAAACCTTCAAGTATGGTCCTGGCACAAACTTGTGAAAGTGCGACGCTTGGTATGTGAGTCAGACTTAAATGCTAAATCCTTAGGTTGTTGTCTCCCAGAAATCCCGACTCAACGGACAGCCAACTGGCGTTCATTTCCAGGTTTTTAAGAATCTGAATGCATAGCTTACCACCAGGGTGTGCGCAGCAGCTTGGAACGATGTGTACCAACGCGTTACAGACAGAAATTTTGTGCTGGTGAGCTTAATCCTCTTGTGATCTGGAGCGCATAGCTAAACGGAAAACTATAAAAGGATATCCAATCTACACCACCAGTTTGGATGCATGGGTGTCATCGGTTCCAAACTACGCACCCTCAGCTATATTATTGACATAGAATAATCGTAACTCTTTGGTGAGTTTCCCGCTTTGGCAAATATAGAGCATAGATACCGTGATGGTTTTGATCGCGCCTACGTGGTCACGCTGACTTGTGCTTGCAAATACTTGAATATAGATCTGTATGTACGCTTTTGGTTTGTCCGTGTGATTTCTAAGACGTCATTTTTTGCTAAAGGCCAGAATAGAAAAGCCGAGAAACTACGAAGCAATCGCGGCGAAAATCCAGCCTTAGACCGCAGGGAGCGCCTTTATTACCTGCAGCGGCAGCTTCCCTGTTATTTGTGTTGCTTTTTGAATTTTGGAGCAGCAAATTGGGAGTTACCGTTGCTGGCAACATGACAGCAAAATGTTATTGAATAATTCACTTCGGGTATTTTCCGTACAAATTGTATTAACTGTTGAGTGAACTGGTTTGTGTAAGCCAAACTTGCAGATAACTTCAATGCCCATGCACTTTTTTTATTTTTGTTGCCCATGCATTGCGTTCCCAACGCCAGATGAAGCACTAATACCCCATCTGACAGCTGTCGACCGAAAAACACACGTGGCTTCACGTGAAGCCACATTTGACAATTAACTCTTACGCCAGTTCGGGATTTCAATAAAATTAAACTGACGGTTTTCGAAAATGAGGCAATATTTTGTAAATAACAACTGGCACTAACCAACACCTGTTTCAAGTCCAGCGATTTAGGACTATCTTTTCAATGCATTCTTAGACTTTTCAGTGAATTAAAACAGTGCCGAAAATTTCACTTTAATTTCTTTTTATCTTACCGATTCATTTAACTTTTCTTTCAAGCTTATACAATGCAATACTAATTAATGTTCTTTTGCGTTGGAGCAGCTCTTCTTTACTTTCTTAGATCTCTTAATTATGTATATACCCCTAGAATATCTATGGGTCTCTAGACTAGAATAAAAAGTGCAACCCGACGGGCGGATGCCGAAACTTAATCTGCATAAGTGCCATAAACAAAGAAGTTTATTTTGCTGATGATTTCATTGCTATTAAGTGGGAATTACATAGCACGATTTTTAGGTGACGTGTGTGCATAGTGGGGACGAATCATAATTATCAGACAAATAAGTAACGATGATGCCTATAAAATTAAGGACGCAGGACCATTAGCAAACCTAGCAGGGCCGAGAAGGAAAGTGATAGAAGATATGCAAGGAAAAATCTTCCTTGATTCTAGGCTCAATGAGATATACGTACCACGAAACTAGGACGTGTGTGGGAGTCCGTGAGCAGCGCCAGTGCGCTGACTCATTGTGCCTTCGTCTGATAAGCCTTGGTTGCCCATGTTTGCTTCTTCTCCCTTTCATGCGTCTGGTCAGTTTGCTGAAAGGCCTACCCTGACAGGAGCCCGACGCCAATGTGCACCATTTCCTGATTGGCTGTCACCAGAATTTTAGCACACTTTGACACCTGCTTCTTGCTGTCTTACTACCAAAAACTGTAAGGCTGATTGTGATGCACTGACATGTTAAACCAACAATTGCCATTCTACTTACACCTCCAGTTCCTCCTGTGTTTCCTCTCTTAAATCTGAAGGTTGATATTGCGCAGCTCATCGAAGAGGTAGCTCCACATTAAAAGCAAGCAACCTTTTCATCTGAGAATCCGCTATTGCAATATATCCGGCACGTCCAGTCTGCTTCTTCATCTAATCCCAAATCAGCAATCACCTGTTGCTATCACACCACCTTCGGTACTCAATCCTTACGCTACATCTGGCCCTGCTCCTTCATTTCCAATCGGAGCAAATGGGTAAAGCGACTCTACCCAAAACAATCTTACTGGGGTCCTTAATCCCGGTCGCACTTTCCACGTCTGTGACACTCTGACTGGCAGACGTTTCCTGGTTGATACTTGCACTCAAATGAGTGTCATTCATCCACCAGCAGTCGTCCATCGGTGTTCTAACCCTGAATTCTTACACCAAATCGTCAACACTTCGCAAATTGCAACTTTTGCTACCCGTTGACTCTCTTTGAATGTCGTATTCCGGTGTCACTTCCCTTGGCTTTTTGTCGTTGCTTACGTGCCCTGTAGCATTCTCAGTGCGGTATTTCCTAGCCGCTTTCAAGGCACTGTCTTGGGTCCTTTACTCTTCATTCTATATATAAATGAAATGTCGACTCTTCTGAAAAATTCGCACAATTTCATTTATGCAGACGACCTCAAATTCATATACGCATTTTCTAAGGACACGGCAAGTATATGCGTTTATAAACGAAATGCGGACCTACTTACTCTTTCACGGTGGAGTGCTACCCGGCAGATGGAATTCACTCCATCCAAAAGTAGTGTCATGTGTTTCGGTCCCGCCAAGTTTCCTCGTCCACTAGTCTATCAAAATACTCCACTGTTAGAACGATCCACCAAAAAAGACTTAGGTCTAAGCTACACAAATAAAGTAGCATTGTCAACTCATGCGGATCGAATATCTGCGAAGGCTGCACAGATATGTGGTTTTATATCACACAATTACTTCCTGCTAGAAATAAAGTTAAAACTTTATCGCATGTATGTTCTACCCATCCTAGAATACTGCTGTCCCCTCTTTGGTCTAATGAATGCTTCTGACCACGGTAAGCTTGAAAATGTACAGAGGGTATTTACTCGCAAAATATTCGTTCTTCCTCGATCCACTTTTCTTATACGGAGAGATGTCAGTTAGCGAACATGAAATTTCTTTGGGTTAGAAGACTCGAAGCGGGCCTCTGTTTCCCCTTTCGCGTTAACTCTACCCCTAACCTTCCACGAATCAGCGCTCTCATTCCCGTAGATAGACCTTATGCCACTCGTAATTCGTCCAGGATTATTGCACCCCATTTAGCTCCACTTCGAACCATTCTCACTTCTTTGCCTCCAAATATGTCTTCCTCTGGAATAATATTCCCCTCGAAATTAGGCTGTCGTCTAACTTAGCATTTTTTAAAGTCAAATTACGTAAACGCCTCAATTCGGAAGATATAAAGTCCTTGTTATCCGTCTCCTTCCCAGACACACAACTTTTGGACATTGAAAAGGATCCTCCTGGTATCTGAGGTGGTTATGTTTATGTTACATTTTTTCCATAGATGTCTATTTTTTCCTCTATAGAGTGATATTTGCATCGATGTTTCATCCACTTCTCTGTGCAGTCATCATTGCCGTTTCGCCATTCTCCATTTTACAACCCTGACGATAGGCTTCACGCTCTTTAGTCATGCTCATGGCGGTTCTTCTATTTTCGCCAGCTCGTCGCTGTACTCCGCAGTCTTTAAGATCGCGTCTCCGGCGTTTCGTTCATGATTAGGTGACCTCTTCCGTTCACTCTCTTGTCGACCCTGTTGTCCGCGATGGCCTCCTCCGGTCTCACCTCCCTGATCGTTGATCATGAAGCCAGTCTGGCGGTGTAACAATGGTGAACGACAGCCTTTGCTGTTGTATGATTTCTCCAATAACAAGAAGCGTTTACAACCCTCATACGTTCTCATCAACAGTCCTGTTTCATTTTCACTACAATCAATCCTCTCAACCAACCTCCTTAATTTTGTTGAAGCAGTTTTTTTCTCCTACGTTTTGTTTTTCAAGCGGGGGATCGCTGATCTCTGCCCCAGCTTTAATGGTATGAGTTTTTTTCACTGCTTCCTCCTTAGTTCACCATGCGTTGACTACTATTTTTAAACGAGGATTTGTTGGTGAATATTAATTAATCTACCAACACTACTAAACGCTCCCGCTGTCTATGTGGTTGTTTTACGGAGAGCAGCATTTATGAACTTTGTATTTATTTTTCCACAGCACTACGTTTGCAATGACGAGGCCCTCCGGGCCTAAAATATAAAAAAATTATTTATTTATTTATTTATGGACGACTGCGTATACTCTCCTCTACAGGATCTGACCTTAAAGGTGGCCATCCGAGGTGTTTATTCTTCCGGAGTGTTTCGCCAATTTACCTATCTAGAACCTAGACTCCTTGCTAGATATTCTGGTCTAACTGATCCAACATTCAGTGCCTCCACACCACCACATGGCGCCGTGCATCACATCCCAATTACTGATCCTCCTGTGTTTTATTCGCCGCGATGTCTCGATCCTGCACTAATACATGCTGCCAAGGTCAAGCTCGAGCAATATCCGTCGCTTTAGAAGCCCAAGGGTCCCGCCACTCCATATGGTTCCAAAGGCTGCCACTGCTAACTGGCGTTCTCGTGGTGACTACTGGTATTTAAAAAATTGGAAGTGTCAGTAAGACACGGATAAAAATGTACAAATTTGTAATAAAATAATTAGAATTAGACCATTTAGGGCAATAGGTAGCATCGTCAGGACCCAAATCTCGAAGATATTTTAACTTTGATTAGGGTAAAAATGAGACAAAAGCCTGCTTCCAGTCTCCTGAACAAATAAATTTTATTTTCGTTACTTGGCATCTATTTCAGTAGGACGTATTTGAAAGTGTTCAATACAGGAGTTTACTTGTGAAATGTCTTCGGACATTTTCAATTTTTGAACGGCTAGATTCTTTCAGTAGAATGAGCGATAGTATTATATAACGTGAAGTAAAAACACCTGAAAACTCTTAATTTAATTTCAGGAAGGTAGAAATTATAAGAAATAAAGTCGCAAACCTGAGCAGCTGTGGCCGTTATTATATCGGCGTGAGGCGAAAGATCGGATTTATTAGTGAAGCTTAGACTTAATTCCTTGATAATGGAACATTTAGTCACTTGGCAACCATGAAAAATAGCAGGTTGTGGCAAACCCTTCAGGTCCAAAACACATGTAGCGACAATTAGTAAGTGAGAGCTCCATTGACCATGTGGAGGTCCACGCATAAAGAGCGTTCAGGTCGGGATGGATTTATTTTAAGCATCCTTCGGTCGTAGAGTTCAAGGAGGAGTACACACACTTGATATCATCAGCATAAATATAATTTTGAGAGTGTTCATTTATGTAAAGCACGAACCTAGAGGAGGACCTAGCACGGTATCTTGAAGGACACCGTTTAGAATTTGGGTAGCGCTGGATTATGGGGACCTGACTATAACTTTTGTTTTCAATTAGATAAGTATGATCTGATAAAGTCGGTAAGGGGACTACGAAGTCGTGTAGCTTTTGGTATAGCTAGAATACGCCTATGAGGCAGTTTATCGAATGCTTTACTAAGGTCAAGATAGATAGCAAACACAGATAGATGACCAGAACGAAGAGAAGTTTATTGATTAAGAAAAGACATGTGGCATATTTCACAAAGTGGTCTGGTAAAAAAATCAAGTTGTGGACAGTTAAGTATTTGATTTCCAATGCAAAAATCTGTTATTTTTATGGCAATTTGTTCTTCACTGCGATACTTATGAATGTCAGAGCGGTAGCCAGACTCGAAAACTGGAGTGATAATCGAAGTTTTCCAATAATCAGGACAGAAACCATTCCCGAGGAATGCTGAGAATAATTTGCTCAATAAATGGGAGAAATCTCTTAACTGTTTAATAAGCGAGTTCGTAATCTTGTCGGTTCCAACCGAACATGAATTATTAAGACAGGCTATTTATTTTGAACGCAATGTCAGAACTCCGGGCCACTACCCTTATTGCACATCTGCCGGACATTGTTCGGCAAATTTGTGTTCTCGATGAGCAAGTTTCTCGAACGCCTTGTCGACAACAAGGGCAATCATTCTCTGCCTTGGAAGTCAATTGCCATTTGCGAATTCCTTCTTTCTTCTTCAAAGCATCAACCCAAATGATTTGTGGACATAGGGTTTTATGCTACCAGTTCTTCTCCAATAGTGTCGTTACTATATTGCTGTTCATGAAACTCTTCGCGGATCCCAAATGTTCGTTCAAGTTATCCGAAACGCCTTCGCTGCTTTTCAACGAGGCCAAAGCTGCCCCTGATGATCCCATCTCTCAGATGGTTGACACATCAAATGCTGCAGTCGGCACGGTTCTCTAGCAACGTCTCGTAGGTCAGACCCAAGCGTTAGCCTTCTACTTCAGAAAGAAGATTTTGTAACCGAGTGTGTTCCTGTGTCAACACCGGTTATGCTCGCGTTAGGAAGAAGAGACAGAATGGGATAACAACTTTTACTTAACTGTCACTTGTACTGGTACATAAACTCTGGTCCATATGTCCAGCAGCTGGCTTTCTGTCGTCGGTCTTGCCTCGGCAGCGTGTTGTTCAACAGACACCCCGGTCTGCCAGCACCTCGCTATTTAAGAGGTAGTCGTCCTTGCTCTCCATTGGCTGTCCATTGTCATCGTGCGCCTGCTCGCTTAGGCATGTCTGGCATCAGTCCTCAGCGTGACCTCACTAATAGCAGCACTGGGCTCGAGGGCCACCTGACTCCGCAAGCCTTCTTTGTCCTGGCCTAATGTCCGCGCTTTAGAGATCGCTTGTAACTGCATGAACCGGCCATCAGTCAGGTTCCTTTATTCTGGTAGTCTTGGGATCACCCGAGTGATAACTCGCGTCCGAGACATCCCAACACCTCCGGCTGACAGAAGAATGACTTGTCCGGCGGTAGTTTAGTCCTGTTTGGTCTCCCGTAGTCTAGATAATCGTTTACCTGACTACAATGCCTTTCTGCTCTCGTCAGTGATCTCATGGCAAATAATGATGGTTAAATCTTTCTCTGAACCATCGGCAGCGGGTCCTCACCATCTTCTGCGTAATTCACCGGCGTGGAGTAGTCTGAATACCGTTTTGATTTGCAGCTCGGTGGTGTCTGCATCTCCAGCTTGTCTGAACCTCAGTAGTATCTGCACCTCAGCCTAGTCTGCACCCCAGCCTGGTCTGCACCTTAGTCTGGTCTGCAGCTGAGTATCGATGGCACCTCTGCTGCTGTATCACCTGAATCTGTTTCTGCTGCTGCTAATGTTGCCTCTGTCGCAACGTCATCCGTTGCTGATGCTGCACCTGCATCTGTTACCTCTGTCGCAACGTCATCCGTTGCTGATACTGCTCCTGCATCTGCTGCTGCGGTTGCCTCTTTAACAACGTCGGCTGTAGTTGATGCTGCATCGGCGTCTGTTGCCTCTGTCGCCATCCACGGCTCGGTCTTGTCCTCTGTGGCTTCTGGTGTCTCCGAGTCTGCTGATGCTTTTGCTGCTGATGCATCGGCGGCTGCTGTGGTTACTGCTTTTGCTGCTATGATGGCCTCTGTTTTTGCTTCTTTGATCCTGTCCTCACGTTTTGTTCTGTCATCACGGCCTGTCTGGTTCCCATCCTCCTGTAGCACTGCTAGGAGAGTGGTGAAATTGGCTTGTCGTGCCTCCAACATCATCCTCATCAGTTTGAAACTGATCTTTATTGGTCCTTTTAATGATCTTGAGTCTTCACCCGCGTCTGGAGTGATCATCTGCGTCACCACTGTTGTAACCGCGTGTGTTCCAGTGTCAACACCGATTATGGTTCCCCAGTGCGTCTTAGGAAGAGAAGACAGAATGGGATAGCAACTTGTACTTTACTGTCACTTGTACTAGTAGAAGAGAAGAGGAAGAATCCTATATTGAGGATTTTAAAAACCTTCATTTTCAGCAGAAACGGCTCCATTCACGGAGAGCAGATGGTAAGGTAAATTAAGGGTCATTTTAAAAGGAAAAAGGTAAAAGGTCATGTAATACTTACAAGTCAAGTTTTTCACGCATTCACATCAACTATGGAGACAGATTGGCTTTAAACTTCTCCATTTCCAATTCTTCACACGCTTTGTTTCGTTTTGTCATCCTACGGCGAATTTTCGATATTGGTGTTGTTGGTGAATTGCATAGGCGACAGATTGGCCGCATTTGACAAATATTGGGATGGTGATATGTTGTAGATAAAATAACTTGTTTTCGTGCATTTAAAAAGGTAGCAGTGTACTGTAGATATGATCTCATGATCACAAATGCAGACAAACAAAGCAGAGGATTAGAAAGGATGGTATAGGATAATAAATTCTCACATAAATGGAGAGCAAATTAAATGGGTGGCTCAAATTCGAAAGCCGCGCCGTACATGAACTCTGGTCCGTGTGTCCAGCAGCTGGCCTTCTGTCGTCGGTCTTGCTTCGGCAGCAGTGTCATGTAGTTGGCAGCGTGTCCTAAAACAGAGTCCCCGTTCTGCTAGCGCCCTGCTATTTAAGTGGCAGTCGTGCGCACGCTCGCTTAGGCATGTCTGGCATCAGTCCTCAGCGTGACCTCACTTACAGCAGCACGCTGCTCCAGGGCCGTCTGACTCCGCAAGCCTTCTTTGTCCTGGCCTAATGTCCGCGCTTTAGAGATCGCTTGTAACTGCATGAACCGGCCATCAGTCAGGTTCCTTTGTTTTGGTAGTCTCGGGATTGCCCGAATGATAACTCGCGTTCGGGCCATCCCAACAGTAGAAGCCTTCCTAATTGCATTGCAGTGCATTTGGGCTGCTGCTTCATACTGTCAACCCCGCCGTGGAACACTTCCGACACTTACTCGAGGGCAGAGTCCTCACTGTGTTTTCTGATCCCAATCTACCTTCCTTCGCGTTGAATTCGAATTCTGACAAACTGAATCGTGGGTGATTAGCTTACTGCAGTATCTTTTGCAGTTCACGAAATAAGGTGGCTAATAAACACTCCAGAACCTTTACTGCTCACCTGCAACTCACTTCCAGGATCGACTGCTCGTGCCTTCATCCGCCAAGCCATGGGCGCCTCTTCTCCACCCCACGCTCCTGGTCAATCTGCTGCGGGGCCTACCCTCATTAGATCTCGAAGCCAATCAGTGGGCACCACTACCTGATTGGCCAAAGCTGATACAGGACATGTCCCGTGTTTCTGTAATCCCAGGCGCCGAGACGCGCAAATAACAATTGGCTTGAGGAGACTGCAAGTTACACCTACTTTGTAACCCTTTTGTCGTCTTAAACCCTATCTAAAATTCTCCGGCTTCACCGACTTATGGTTAGGGAAGCCTTCTATCCTCTGCCCCACCACCATTTTGACAGATGGTTTATGCTACTGTTCTGGACGAAATAGAAGTATTTGTAAAATAGAATCAAAGAACTTGTGCCTCAAAGTACGGAGTTATTTTCAATGTTAAGCAGGACTGTAGGAGCCTAAGCCGTGAGTCTGCTCATAGGACTACAAGTATCATGCCCAGAGCCGTATAAGAAGAGAAGTAAGACCAGTACTTGTTTATTGTGAACAGAAAGTCCGTCGTGGTCTGAAGCCCCGACGCGCGGCCGGCCCCGGGCCCTGCGCGTGCGT
Organism: Ligula intestinalis; assembly: GCA_036362985.1. NCBI lineage: Eukaryota > Metazoa > Platyhelminthes > Cestoda > Diphyllobothriidea > Diphyllobothriidae > Ligula > Ligula intestinalis. The sequence goes on along the minus strand of JAYGXS010000004.1, from coordinate 59,462,862 downwards.
CTGTGTGTTAGCATGGTGTGGGCATGGATGCGTAAACATCATATTTATGTATAATTAAGGGTAACAGGCAAGAAATGCCCTTGAGGACCCTATTAATTTAACACAAACAAGGTTGTTCTTGCAGTTAATGTGCAGTCGGTGAGAGCACATATGATATCATGACAGAATTTCGAGTGAATTTTCATGGAAAAGAACGAAAACGGTCTAAAGCTAGAAAAGTTGTTCACAGTGCTGGCAGTAGGAGATCGTGTTGTAAAAGTTACCTTTTGTCAAATAAAATCACATCGAGTCTTCCGCAATTGTGTCAGCGGAAACCGTCTCGCTTGGTAGCAAGTTCCAAGGCCGGACCACGCGTTGACTAAAGATATATTTTCCGAGGTCTAATTGGGTGCGCTCGTTTGTGACCTTGTAAGGATGACCACGCAGGTGAGTAGTGGTGGCTAATTGGAAGAAATCCTCCAATTTTAGGGAGGAAATGTGGCTCCGGATTATCCGGAATGTCCAGAGCAGGCTGCACTGAACTTTCCTGCAAGACAAAGGAAAAAGGTCAAGTTTGATCAATCTCTCTTGATATGGAAGTCCCTGAGACCATCAACCATCTTTGTCACCCTGCGTTGCACTTCCTCAAGAAGCTCCATATCTTTTTACAATCACGGTGTCCAAACTGGCATTCCGTATTCAAGATGTGGTCTCACAAAGGTGCCAAATATTTTCCCGAAGAGTTCAGGTGGAAAGATTTTGAACGCTCGTCTGATCCAGTGCAGGGTACTAGCTTTCTTCTGGACGGACTTTTTACAGTACTCTGTTTGCATCAAGTTCGCGGTTGTCCATATACCTAGATCTTTGTGCCTTTCAACCTCTTTTAATGCTGTACCATTGATAAAATAACTGTGTTTCGGCGGCACTTTTCGCCCCGGGCTTATGTGTAGAACAAGACACTTGGATACATTAAAGTTAAGAAGCCACGTAGACGACCAGATAACCAGTTTATCGATGTTCGTCTGTTTTCTCTTTGCGTCGTAGGACACCTAATTTCAGCCTTTATTTTTATATCATCCGCAAACATGACAGCTGCGCAATTAAGCTCATTGAGGCAGTTGGTTACGTAAATCAGGAATAGCAGCGGACCCAAAACTGAGCCTTGTGGTACACCACTTTCGACCTTTGTCCATTCTCAGGTTGAGATTCCGACAACGACCATCTGTTCTCTGAGGGACAAGAAACTACTGATCCATTTATACATTTTTCCTTGAATTCCCATGTCCCAAATCTTCTGCAGAAGAAGCCTGTGTGGTACACTATCGAAGGTCTTTTTGAAGTCGAAGAATATGACATCAATTGGATAGCCTTTATCTGCGGCCTTTTTCCACTTTTACTGTTAGTAAAGAGCACTCGTGAGGCAAGAGCGTCCTGGGCGAAAGCTGTGGTGTCCATCACATAGTATTTTGTTGCTTTCGAGAAAATGCATTAAATGCTTCTTAGTAATGTGCTCTATTACTTTGCAAGCGATGCAAGTTAGACTGACAGGACGGTAATTTTCGCAATCAACTCATGAACCTCCCTTATAGATCGGAGTGACGTTTGCCCACTTCCATTTTTCTGGGAGTTCGCCTTCGTCAAAAGATTTCTGGAAGTTGGCAGCCAGGGGTATGCATAGTTCGTTAGCTAATTCTCTTAGTGCTAGTGCAGGATTTTTGTCCGGCCCAGGTGATTTGGCAGGCTTAAGTTGGAGTTATTCGGCCCTGAAAGTGTTGTGTGAAAACTCTAAGTTCTCTATTTTGGGCAATGAGGAGTAGGGTAGAGGTGCAATTATAGGTCGATGAGTGGACGTACCGACAGAAAAAGTTGTAGGTTCTCGGGTGTAGACGGATTCAAAGAAATCGGAGAGGAGAAAGGCTTTCATCTGGTATTCGGTCACCAGTTGTCCATCGCCTGACCTAAGGACAGGGATCAGTTCCTGAGATCTCTTCGTGCTTTGTATGTAACCGTACAATATCTTGGGGTGTTCCAACGACTTGTGTAATATGTTCAACTCGTATTTCTTGCGCAGTTTAGTAGCTTCTCTTTTACAAATGTTACGTTGTTGCTTATACTCCCTTAAGTGTTTATCGGAGCCGGTTAATCTGTAGCGCCTTCAGAAGCGGTTTCTTTTTTTGAAAGTGGCCTGCAAGTTTAAGTTTATCCACTTCGGGCGATTCGTACTTGTCTTTCTTCTGAAGGGACTGTTGAGACAAACAGTGCTTTTCAACGTTGAGCTAAGGGTCAGCCACTGTTAATTTGCCCCACCTTGGAGATCTCTTTCCCATGATACCACTGACATTTCTCTGATCATAAGTGGGTAGTCGCCCTTCCAAATGTTATTTTCCCATGTGTTGGAGGAGTAGGGTTTGGAAAACAGCGAACGCTCGAAATACAGCATAATATGGTCGCTTGACCCTAATGGGGGTCGATCATGCAGGTCAATCACAGTTTACTCCTCTCGGGTAAAGATAAGGTCGAGACACTTCGACTGTTGTCCTTCCCTAGCCCGCGTTCCAAACGCGACGGTTTGGCAGAGCAGTTTTTCTGTGGCCCATTGTAGTAATTTGTGATTGAAGTTGTCTTGAAGACCCTGTGCAGTACATGTCTGCCAGTCAACACCAGGAACGTTAAAGTCCCCAACGATGAGGATGTCTTTTTACTCACTTACCCTATACAATTCTGCTAGAAGGATAGTGTCTTTGTCAGGAGTATGGTTTGGCGGGTGGTATGTCACCGAAAGCGTCAGTGGCCTGGCGTACTTAGCAGATATAGTAATATTTAGCATTTCCACATCTCGTGCTGGGACCGGTTCTTCAGCCGTGGCTGTCAGCTTGCAAGTGACAAAGACTATAAGTCATCCTCCCTTAGTTGTTCTTTCTTTCCTGAAAAGCTGATATCTTTTAAGCGATAATTCAGAATCAGCGATATCTTTTAAAAAGCTAGGTTTCAGTTAAAGCCGTGATGTCTGGTTTCACCTCATCAACCAAGTTCTTTAGTTCGTCCAGCTTTTTAAACAAGCTTTGTACATTTGCAGTTAGGATCTTTAGTGATAGTTTACTCCGTGAGGACCAACCCTCATCGTGACAGGTTTTGGCCAGAGGAAGGGCTTCTTGACTTGTATTATTTGCCCATCTTTTATTTTCAGGCCCTTTGCTCCGCTTTTGGTCCTCTCTCTCAATTCTATCCTTATTTGCCTCATTTTCATCCGCTCCCTCGGCTCGTACTCTAGCTGAAAAAAAACTTGCTTGTGCGAATTTCGCAAGGCCGTTTTTTCTTTAGCAGTTTTGATGCCGAGCCTTCGTTATCGAATATAACTTTGAAAGGCCTTTGGTTTGTTTGTAGGTCGCGGCCTAGGTGTGCTTTACCCAGACGGAAGGCTTTATTTACGGTATAGGTTTCCCCATTCATTCGCGAGTGAGTCACTGGCTGCTTTATCACCTGCTTGGTCAATAGCAGTCTGCGGCACCTGTGATTGGCTGGCCTAGAAGGAGCTAGATGAGCAAATTCATGTGCGCTTTGCGGGTTTGGCACCGGCGCTACAGCACGATTGATGAACAATGGGTAAATGTGAAATCAAACAGTCCAGAAATAATCTCACCATTTTATTTAGCCAGTTGTATAAACTATGTGTCTACTGTTTATTTATCTTGTGCCTTCAGTTGTGCCATAGAATGAGTTGATATTTGACTTGTGGGCTTGGCTTTATGTAACTTCCTGGATCTGTTTTCTTTACCTTCTTACATATCTCGCTTTACCTCAACGAGACTACCGCCAAAGCATGCAATTCTTTTAATAGCCCAATGGAACAGTTTTTTTTCTCTAGAGTACTGAATTTGGCTGGCAACTTTACCTCATTTTTGGTAAAGATTAAAGATCACCTTCCATAGGACTCTGTTTTATGCACAAGACTCCTCCTCATTCGTGTGAATAACAGCAGTGATAATGTGGGGAATGAAAATGTCTTGTTTGCCGATAATATGAAAAGATGGATTGAACTCAGTTAAGCTGACAACGCAAAAAGTCTAAAATTGAATACCGAAAAACGGAGTGTTGTTCGACTAGTTTGGCTCTAATGCCTAAGGTGTCCCAGTGCGCTGGTCAAAAAGTATTCTCAAAACTCCTGTATTTACTTAAGGCCACTGCGTAAAATTATTTGGAAACGCAAGTAGATCTGTGGAAAACAGCCAAAATAATTCCAAAAGATTATTTTAAAACGGCAATCCAGAAGGAAACTAGTACGTTGCGCGAGTTCGTATGCAAGCTTAAAATATTTAATCCAGAAATATCCGGCAATACCATCGCCGTCTTCATGAGAATGCAAGGACAGTATGGAATGCGAACCTGAATAACGTAGATGAGGAAAGATATGGACTTTTCTAGACAACTGTAACATAGGGTAACAAAAATACTTTCTGGTCTAAAGTAATAAGCATAAAAGGCTTCGTTGAAAAACGTTGACCTATTTCTTTATTTTATATCCACTTAAGGTGAAGCCTGCTCTGAATATTCCGGATTATCTATGGCCATTGCTGCTTACTGAGGCCGGAGTTTGTGAATTTTGTATTGCAGTTAGCATTGAAGTTTGTATATTCTAAATGCATGCTAAATGACACAATGTTAGGTAAAATATTATTTCGCAATATTCCGCCTTACAGCCAGCATTCTACAGCTTTTCTTGGTACACTCTCCTTCTAGGCTGCTTTGCGCTGATTAGTAACAACTCTTTCTAAAATTAGTGGTATTTTTACCTGAACCCATTCTAAAGGTGTGCAACTGTATACTGCCTGACCCGCGTAAACTTGGTTCTTAGCGTTCGAATATAACCACATGTGTAGCATATGATATGAGCTTAAATCTTCATCAACGCCTATCACGCTATCATCTGATTCGCTCAGCACATTAAGCAAGTGGCATTTCTTAGGAGCTTACCTTGAACGAAAGCACAGGATGCAAGCCCAAGTATCTAGTTAAGCTTATCGATCGAGGTGGCAACCGAAATATTGCCACTTGCTCGACGAAAAAGAAATAATAGGGTAGGCGCCTGTTAGAAGTTAATCAGTTGTGAACAGGGGATAAGTAGTTGTTATATTGTGATGCATAAATATTGAAAAAACACTGGAAAGCAGATGGGTTTTATCCCTGATGGGGGCAGCAAAGGTGGCAGTGAACAGATAATTTCAAAGAAAATCTGGCTTATTAGGTAATCATAAGATTGTCAGACTATCAAGTGAGGAGACACTTCTTAAATGAGTTCAACATGCTTGGGTGTATGAACGAGAAATTTTATTCGAAGTCGATTTTTGAGCTGTCGACAGTGTGGGCATTGGTCTGAAAGTATGCCCCTGATTTTTGCTTTGGATTCCCTTGAGTTCGCTCCGAAATAACTGAAAGTGTGCGTTTATTAAAATGCAGCTGAAATTAAATGCGATTATAAAGGAAAGTCTTGAGAACAATCAGAGTACGTTAGTGATGTTAAATTGATGAACGCCGAATAGTCCACGCGACATCCAGATAGAGCTTTTAATGGGCTGTTACTCAGGTGGAAAACGCAATAAATTGTCGGTATATAGGTTCGACCTTTAGTTGTTCGTAGTTGGTGCATTGTCTTGCGCTTAATATAACTCCACAGGCTGTCATCCTTTAAAAGTTTATCACCCAAGGTGTTTATTCAAGAGAAATTACACTTTTTGTGTTTCCCCCCAAATTAAGCTTACTATTTTGTGGTAATATTTTTCTACGGACCATATATGTTCATAAATAGTCCCTGGTGATCACTAGCTAAGCTTTACTTCAGAGAAATGTCTGGTTGGTGATCCTAACAGTTGTACATCAGGATTAATGTGCAGGATGGGCCCGCCCGGAACTCATTCTATTTCGACAGTTGGTTGGTTGGTAGCCCACGTTGGATCAGGGATTCCCGCCGGAGTCCAAACTGGGTGCAGTTGGGAGGCGGAGAAAAGCCGCGACCTCGGCCGGCTTGAGCCAAAGGTCCTCGGGGGTGAGTTGGGTGCCTGGTCGGGAACTGCAGACGAAGAGGTGACGGTAGTCATGCGGCGAGACTCCGCAGTCGGGACAGCAGTCGGGTATAGAAGGGTCCAGCCGGTGTTGGTACAGGCGAAGTAGCATGCAGTAGCCACTGCGAAGCTGCGCCAGGTTACAACGAGTCACCCGTGGGAGATGACGTTCCGAGGTGGCAATCGGAGATGGATAGCCACCCAGGAGGACCGGGGAATGGGAGTTGGGTATTGCGTCCACAACTGCTCTCTGGTGAAGGCGCTGGTAGCCTGTCCTGATGGCGGAGCCATCAACGGGTAGGTCTGAGAGAGACGAGGCGACAGCTGCCTTGTGGAGACCTCGGATAGACGTCCGAACGTTACGGCTAGGCTCAGGAGCGTTGTAACGATGGTGGTTTGGATGGCCAGATGGAACAGGTCCACCAGAACTGCTGGCCGAGGAGTTTGTTGTGTGCAGCGACTGGCAAGACAGAAACCTCAGCATGAAGTTGATCGATGGGCGAAATTTATCGCAGCCCGTGATTGTGCGGAGGGCACCGGTCTGTGCTGACTGAAGGCGGCGGAGGCTGGAGGAACTGATTGTGGGAGACCAGATTGGTGCCGCATAGGTAAGGTGCGGCTTGGCCAGTGCCTTGAATGTGGTCGCCAGCATCTCTTTTAAGCAGCCCCAGGATGTGACCACGAGAGCCTTGAGGACCTTGGTGCACCGGCTCACTTTGCTTGCGACCTCCCTCGCATGGTCCGCCAACGTGAAAAGTGGATCTAAACGGACGCCGAGGAGCTTGGGCTTTCGGACCAGCGGTAAAGCCTCACCGTTGACGATGATATCTGGGTGGCGATTGAACTTCTTCGGATCCAGCGTGAAAAAAGTGACGGACGACTTGGCAGCCGAGATCGACATCCCGCGCTGAGTGAGGTAGTCCACAATGTTGGGCATGAATTCCGAGAGGACTTGTGCAGCCTGCTCAATGTTATGGTGCTGGTAGAAGATGGTGATATCATCCGCGTATGATACCACTTTGGCGGGTGCCGGAGGGAGTGGGAGTTCCCGCATGTAAATTTTGAACAGCGTCGGGCTGAGCACAGAGCCTTGAGGAACACTGCAGGTCTGCTTACGGGGCTTGGAGAGAGTGCCGCGGAAAAGGACACGATCGTGGCGGCCACGGATGTAAGCCGCCAACCCTCGGACCAAGCCAGTCGGGACGTTCAGGGAGACTAAGTCCTGCAGGAGCTGATCGTGGTGGACGCAGTCAAAGGCTCGCGACAGGTCAATTGAGACAGCCACGGTCCGCGAAGTGGGCTTCTGTTGATTGAAACCCTCGAGGATGGCGTCGCTGAGCTCGAAAAGAGCCGTTGTTGTGCCACGACCTGACCTGAAACCATGTTGGTGGTTGGACAGATCCGCTGCAGACGTCAGAATTGGAAGGAGAAGTCGTTTCAAAATTTTCGCCAGTGGACTGAGGAGGGTGATTGGGTGATAGGACGTCGCTTGACTGGGGTCCTTGCCAGCTTTGACCAGGGTAATGGTGGTGGACTGGCGCCAGCAATCGGGGATGATTGAACCGGCCAGCGAAAGATTGAAAATGGCTGCCAGGTAGGCAGCCACTTTGGGGCCGATATGGCGCACATGGATAGGAGCCAGGCCATCCGGTCCTAAGGCTTTCGAGACTTTCGTTTTTCTGACGGCGGTGAGGATAGCATCGGCCGAAAAGGAGATGTCCGGAGGCGGTGCCTTATGGAGGAGGTGAATGAGGGGGTGCTGGCTTTTGGGACTGGGAGCCGAGCGGAGCGAGAACAGCTTGTTCATCTTCGCGGTGATCGTACCATTGTTGGAGATGAACTTGCCGTCCCCGAAGCTAATAGACTGGTTGGGTGTGTCAGCCCGGGGCTTGGTCAAATTGCGTAGAAGTGTCCAGGCGGCAGCTACGTTGCCGCGGAAATTACAATCTGCAACTTTTTCACGCCAACGTTCCCGTTTGTCGTCATTGACGGTCTTGGGTATCAAGCCGTTGAGTTCACCAACACTCGGGTCAGTTGCGTCTCGCGCTCGGATCTCGTCTCGCTCTCGTTCCAGTCGGGAGGCTTCGCTTGGGTAGTTTGGGCGGAGTATGGGGATGCGACCGTTCGGTATATGGTGGCCTGCTGCTGCCAGAAGCAGGTGACGAACGGCCCGCTCCGCCTTGTGGACACAGGTGGGGTTGGTAGCTGATCGGTTCCCGCTTCGCATTCCGCTGTGAATGCTGCCCAGTCAGCTCTCTTGAAGTTGATAAAATGCCTGTTTGGAGCCTTGATACGGTCGGCAGAGGTGGTTCATTCGAGCACTATAGGGAGGTGATCGCTCCCATGGCTGATTTCCGTGCTCCAGGTGGTGGAGGCCACCAGACTGAGACTGGCAAGGGAGACATCGGGAGAGCTGGGGGCACCGTTGGGTGGGAGCCGCGTTGGGCTGTCCTCGTTGAGGACTGCGAAGGGAGCTTGCTCTAGTTCATCCGCCAGGACTTCTCCCCAGGAATCGGCCGCCAAATTGGAGCACTACAGGTCGTGATGGGCGTTGAAGTCACCTAGTACCAAACTGTCACCAGAAGGTAAATAGGGAGCGATAGAGGCGGTGAAACCTGGAGGACAAGTAGACGTTGGAGGGATATACACGTTCACGACGGTTAGCGGCACCGGGCCAATGTTTAGGGAAATTGCTAGTATTTCCGTGGGATCGGCACCAAGCAGAAGTTCAGGACCGGGCGGGCTGGAGGCGTGGAGACCGGAGGGGGCACGGGACAGCTGGAACGCGCGAAGGCGGGCGACTAATCGGTAGCTTTGGCGAGGCCACTGCAGCGGAGATGGCACCAACCATTGCAGGAGCCGCAACGTACAGACCAGTCGCGGTGGCCCATGTGGACTCGGCAGAACGAGCAGTACCAGAGAGGTCCAGGGTTGGCCTCAATACCGGCGGCAAGGAGGAGTCGGAGCAGCGTGGCCGGGAGGGGCTGCTCCGTCATCAAAAACACGAGTTGGGCTGAGGGGGGGTTAATTCAACGTAGGGAGATGGGTGTAGCAGACCTTGGCCGCCGGGAGGGCGGGTGGGAACGCGGTCGAAGAAGCGTCTGCTGTGGTTCCCTATTTCGGCAGTCTAGGGACATTGTAGCCATTATGTCATAAGCACTTCTGGCGGTTGTATATGTAGACATAAAGTATAGTCATCTATTTATTTCTGACCGAATCTATCCAGGCCATCAACAGCCGCCAACAGAAGTGCGGTGTGCATGTTGTCAATGGGAATAATGATGAGCACGCACGGGTTTTACATAATTTATCACTAAAACTGACGATAATACCAAAATTAGATTCCGAAACTCAATTAAAAACTAACAGGTGATGAGGTATACTCTTTTTGCAGAAGGCAACGTGCTGTAACCGGCGGTTATGGACTGTGTGTATGCAAGAAAGCTAGGTTTAGGCCGAGCGAAAAAAATTATGGTTAGCTAAAATAATCTGCGTATTTTAATTTCCGACTGGCAAGTGCACAGTTGACGCTCTCAGTGGGTTCGTGCGACACAGAACTTTCAACGCAGCCGGCCGGTCAAATACCTGATTTTCCGAAAATAAGTGCGGTTATTGGCGACCCTAATCCAAGAGAGTCCTTCTACCATGTTTAACACTGAGAGACCGTTCGGGTTATCCCAGCGGCGTTTGCATCACTTTTACCTTCAGCTACAAATTGTTGTTACTGAGTTTTCTTGTTATGGTTGCTAGCATACCCTATCGAGTCCCATTGAGTGATTCAGTTCGCATACTGTTTATCTTCTCCACTCGGCTAGCATTTTGAAGCTCATTGGTTGCCACAGCTACTGGAAAAGCTATGATTATGGTATCACCAATTTAACGGCAGTTACCAGGCTCTGTGACACTTCCTAGTGCAGTAGATATGCCAGACCGCGGCCTTTTGCTTGCCTATAACTTTAAAAAAAATAGCATTTACCAAGTAGGCTTTATAAGATTATTCGTTGGCCTTATTTCATGCTTTGCTTGCATAGCTACCTATTTTGCAGATTAACCTTGCCACACCTGATTTACAGGCACAGTACTGACTTCTCGATTTTCACTGTGGTCGACTCTGTTGGCCATTCGTTTGTCCTTCAACTTGCGGACTTGATGGAGACGCCTGTTCCAGATGAAGATCATCTGCCTTCCTCTTCCACGCCTACAGATACTGTCGCGACTGGCCCAATTCAGGTAGCAAGTGATTCTTCAGCTAGCCAAACGCCTCCTGATACACCCCGAATTAATAATCAACAAGAAGTATCTTCCAACAGTTGTGATTTGTCCAGTCTTTCAACTTCTCCTTTGCACGAACCCCTGGTTGCCAAAGATTTGGGTCTGGAACCGGATGATCTTCACGTCTTTGTGCTCAGTGATGCTGGAAAACCAATTTATTCAAGGTTAGACTTTTATGTAGAAACATATGAATAATCGAGCCATATTTATTGTTTTGTATGCACAGAACACGTTGTTTGGAGCTCTAATGGGACCACTAATCTGTTAAATTACTCGATTTATGTAGATGGCCTATCACTGGTGTGTTTGCGCCTCATTTCATGGAGTTAGAATGTTGAATAGCGTTCCTTAGTGGTTTTGATGGTGCTTTGTTCTTCTTTGCAACAAATCATCAAAAGAAAACACGAGCAGTTGGGGAGACTTCGGCACTGTAGCTGAAACCCACAGAGACTAGGTTCAGGCATTGGTATAGCAAATTTGTCAATCCTACCAGATGTGTGGAGGTTTGGCACACAAAGTTCCCCAGCCTGATTCTCTCTGGCCTTGCCAGAAATGTTATTTGAGAAGGAAAACTGAATGTGCTAAAATTACCTGCTGAATGAACTTTGCTGCATCAAAAAATCAGGTTATTTTGCAGGATTGAATGGGATCGAACGCATGTCCAAACGTGATAAATGGCACTACCAGACGTATAAAGTTGTCCAGTACTTGCATGGACGATTGGCGGTGATCGCGTTGTCTTTGCTAAACTACACGATTATTCACATCGAATTCAATCGCTCCCTAAACTTGAGGTCAAAATATTTAGCGTCAACCTAGAAGCTGACTTAGAATTAATGTGTCAGGTCACTGCCACGTTCGAGGAATCTAAAACTCCAGCCTCAAATCTCAGCCTCCTGTGAATTTGCTACCGCGCGTTTCTTGTTGTCGAACAACCGTGCAATCCAATTCCAAAATTATGAAACTCCATGGCCACTGCGGATTGCTGTGTCGAACACGGTTTTGATCGGTTTAGTATGTGTTGTAAAAGTTGCCCAAAAAGCCGAGGTAGCACTGTCTACTTACGCCTTTTGAGTCCCCAAGGAAGAACACAACAAGAATGAGCAAAATTGAATTCTTTAAGCGTACCTTGTGCAGCATATTTAAGGCAAACAAACGCGTGTACAGCCATCTCCATCGGAACATTCAGGTAGTGTCCTCGGGTGAGCGTCGACTCGATTGGCTTGTTAGAGTCCTAAGCCTGGCCGCAGTTTTGCGTGGCATCATCACGTGCGCTGCGTGTAGGCCAGGCGTGGCTATGGCTGCCTGTTCGCATGTCTGTTAGGGCGGCTCCCAACAGTCTTAAAGCAAAATGCAATCAGGTGAACTAGGACGTCAATGCACATGCTGGGGAATATTACACCACTATTGGCTCTTACCATTTAAATAATACTTCCTAGGCTTGACATCCAACATCCCCATCGAGCCGCAATCATTAGCGAAAGTACGCTTTTCTGTGTGCGTTGTGTCTGTCTGTTTCCTTAACCTTATACCCCTAATTAACTATGAAGTGCTGAACAACCTGCCTGTGTGGAGTAACCCAATCATGTACATACATTTCGAAATTCTTCATTACTTTTCGCACCTAATCTTGGTTCGCAATGTCTGTAGTTTTGATGGCAGTGTCCAAAGTGTTGTAAGGACTTGGCATTATTTTTTTTCTTATTTTTTCCTGCAGTTTTCGGCCTGCACACGCAGGTATTCTGAAATCCATATCTGTTTGCAAAGATTATTATTTCGGGTTTTAATGTAGGCAGTTCAGCAGATCGCAGCAGAACGGTTCTCCCAAACACCGGAGGATTTTCTGGTGATGGTCGCGCATTTGTTGGTTTCCTTTGCATTCATGCTGAGTGCAACACTTGCGCCCCTTTCGGTACATATTGGAACAGTGAGGGTCATTATGCCCAGTAATTGAGGGTCATTGCATTCGCAGACTCCGACTGGAATAGAGACGGCCTCCCAGGCTTTTACACTGAAAATCTGCTGCCTTGACGTAATTTTATTTGTTAATTGAAGGCAGACAGTATCGGTTTCTATTTGAGGGAGTCTGTTGTTAGCTTTTACGCTGTCTATAGGTGAGCGTTCAAGCAATCACCTAAATGGGTTAACATAAAGTTCCAGGATACCCGATTTCCTGGCCAATAAGGATTTTCCTTCTGAATTGAACAGTAGCGCAGTTTTGACAGGGGAGTTAGGGCTGTCTTCTTCAACTGGGCTCAACTTAATCATCCTCCAGGGCCCACTTATCGTCCGGATTAGCGTGCGCTTTATTGGAGATGTCACATGCTATCGTTTTCAGCATCGTGTGTTCCTTATTCCACCAAAACCACCTAATTTTTGCAACCTAGCGTAAGGTTGGTCAATCGAAACAATTGTTTTGCGGGTGGCTCTCTCGTTGCGTGAAATGCTAGCAGATGCGACTGCTCGTCCCCTGAGGCTTCACTATACTAGGTCCCCTCTTAATCTGGAACCAACGTTTGCTCACAGTCATGGGTTATTACCTAAAAATGTGACAATTACATCGCCTAAATGGTGAGGCTGTTGTTCCGGTCACTAACTGACGGAGGTTCTCCCGGATTTCCTTCCATTAATATATGAACTTACCTTTCCCATAACACGATCCCTCTGGAATATTCCAATCAGCTTTTAACCAGACCAACGTACTTGCTTCTAGCAGAAAAGGGATCAGAAAATGGTCTGCTACTATTTCCTACTCATGTCTCTGATGATGAATCCGCGACGGATGTCGAAACGTCAAGCGAATAAACGTATTGTCCCTGCGATCGAGTCTTATTCTTCTCCTCCTCAATACTTGCTTCTCCTGTATGTGTCGTATTGGATCGGTTGTGTGCTGACTGTAGCATTAACTCCTCCTTCTAGGTATGCAGATGAAACAAAGTTGGCTCATCTCATGGGTGTGATGCAAGCACTGGTGTCTGTTGCCAACCAGGATGGCGATGAACTGCGTACCATCATTACTGAGGAGCGGAAGATTGTTTTCAAAATCTGCGGTCACTTGATCCTGGTTGCAGTTGGTCCCCAGGTAGCACCGACCGGACACCTAAATACGGTCCTCAAATATGTTTACAACCAGGTATCTTTCCCTTCCCCCACCTCTGACTGCCATATTCGAAAATATCATTTTAAAAACAATAGCCGGATTTAGCGTCCATGTTTCTTGATTATTTTTGATTTTTTCATGAAGTGCGGTGCGCTTAGGCCGCACAGTCTGAAGAGCTTCACTTAGCGGTTTTATAGATCACAATACTCACTTGCCTTGCGATCGACAAACTACACATCTGTGGATATTTCTTGGGGCAGCCGGAATGGGAAACGCTGCTATAATTTGTTAATCTATTACATTGCTACTGAAATCATATTCGGTAGGCATGTTTGTGGATTTTTCGGTATGTGGTAAAAAGGGGTCGTGGCTGTCAGACTTTCGTTACAGCCAAGATCTTGCCGTAGGAGCAGGAATTCAAAATATTCTGCCTACAGGAACGTGAAAAATCGAAGGACAGAGGGAAGGCCAGGCTATTGGTGCAATATGACCTTCTGCAGTAGTTGACATACCTCGTGAAACGTTGATTGGAATTCGGTTAGAAAGGATTACTTAGATGGCGCTGTAATGTTTATTATAGTTTAGCATAATCCCATGTAATTCATGCCTGGATGCTGGCATTAATATGTGCTTACTTTCGGCCGCTCGCTAGAGCGAACAATTTACTGACACTCATGTTGATTGGTTTTTAGGTCTTTATAAATCTAAATATATTTCATATAAATCATGCCAAATTATTATTTCTTACATCCATTTTGTATCAGGCGATGTCTGCCTTAAATTTTCTTTTCAAGGAATCAACAGCCCCAGGTTTAGATAGTTCACATTTTTATATGTTTAAAGCCGTGCAGTCACGGCCCTCATTAAAAAATCACGTTTTTTATTACAAAACTATTAAGTATGCATCGTGGATCACATGTATAGCAAAATTTTCGAGTACCGTTAAGTGCTGAAGGAAAAATTTGGTTTCTACCTTAACAGAAATTTTGAAGCCTTTAGTCTGGAAACATCAATTACGGGCCAATCTACATGGCGGGTTCAAGCTTATTGGGGATTTCAAAACCCTTCTAAAGCTGCAAGATAGCGCTCTTTTCGTGAAAAGACACAATTTACAGAGAAGATGAAGGTACGATCAGTGGAAAAGCACTTATATTTGTCGGGGCTTTCGGCTTCGTACAAGAGGCCGTTTTCAGTGACAACGAGAGTTTAGCGAGAATTGACGTGTCAAAGACAAGCGAATATGCGAGCTCCAAGTTCTTGTTGCAAAGAAGACGAAAGCACGATCACTGGGACAGCAACTGTACTCTTTTGAGTTTTCGACCCTAGCCGTAGCTGAGTTATTTTTGCTAACTGAATTTCCCTTGTAGAAATGCAGTCAATCTTTCATGAGACAGGCAGAAGAATTCGATGAAAGAAAGGGATGTTTCTCTGTTACGTAACATTGATAACTTTATTTCATTATATTACGTGTAAAATCTAGGATTCCAACCGTTCTTGGGGAATGCAAAACATTTTTTGTAAATGTTCTCTCCTCTCATTTTGTAGATTGTGAGTGCACTGACAGTACAGCGAATTGAGAAGTGGTTCAAACAGAAGCACAACCTCGATCTCCGCAATCTCCTGATCGGCGACAGCCGTATCCTCTCGGGCGCCATCGAACAAGTGGAGACGCAATTGGGACCGACACTGAATGCCGTCCTCTGCATTCCCCTCTCCGTCTCTGTGCGTGATACCGTGGTTCAAGCAATCACCCAGCCCATAAAATCTCAGGTTAGTAGTCGCCCGTTTGGTGGCCGACCTCAGAAAATGCTATCTCCAAATTTTTTACTACTGGCCTTGAGGCCTGGTGAAGATGTAAGTTTTCGAATGGAATAAACTTCACATGCTCGCATGAACATGGCCATTGAGTATTATTGTTTGTTGGTGATGGAGAGGCTGCTCTAATTTAATGTCAGTTTATTATATTGCTACTGACTATTTATTCAGTAGGCATGCCTATTTATTGATATTTTCGGTTTGCAGCCTACGATTGGGTGAGGGAAGAGGTGTACTTATGATTGGTTTTTAAGGGTACCTGTTGATCTCCAACTTATTATGCCTATTAATAATTAATATTTATTGGGATTGGCAGGTTGTTAAGATTCAATAACTATTAGTCCGAGAATTTGATTTGAAGGGAGGTGTAAACCATTTATAGTCTACGCGCTTTTGGTCAACTTACGATGCCTGACAATAATGACTTTAACTTACGATTACTAACTAGAGGTGTTTGTTGAAATTCAGTAACCGCAGCTTAAATATTCAATGATTCAATAAATTTCTCTTCACTCAATTGAATCCGTAAATCGACTGTTTGTTTGCGTGTGGTAAATGCGTCCGTCTGGGAGCGTGGAAGCGGCCGTGTCTGGACAATTCAACCGTTCGAGAGCGTGCTAGCAGAGGTGCATTGTTTGCGCGTTTGAGTCGCTTCCTGTGTGAGTGAAGGTTTGGCTGTTGGGCGCGTGATTCCTTGTGTCAAATGCCGTGGTTTGGGGGTCTGATGACAAAGTCACTTGGGCGCCAAATAGGCTGGCAAACGCGGCTAGCTAGAAGTGCACGCGCGACCATGACGCAGCTCAGCTTGAGCCTTTGGGAGCTGGCGTGCTTTGGCAGTGGTGACTGTCAGTTAACCAGCCTGCCGCGGGCGTCGGGATGCCAGAGCAGGAAGGCATTGAAGCAGCTGCTACGCTTTCCCTATTCTACTTCTTATTTCCCCTACCAGTCAGCGATCTCCCCCCCCCACCCGTATAACCCCTATTATAACCTGTCCCATATTACATGAACCGCTGGCTTGGCGTTTCTCAGTACGGCAGCATTTGTGATCCTTGCCTTTTGTGTTCCTGCTTGCCTACGTTATAACTGTCAGACACTGATTGAGTTTCTTTTCTGCGTCTACCCGCTCTCTCTTCTCCGTAGGACCTTGTATTCGCCATCCTCTTGACAAACTACCGGGTAGTATGCATTGTCAGCATGAAGAAGCACTTCCTGCACCCGACAGACATCCACCTAGTCACCAACCTTGTGCGCTGTTCGCAGTCCTTCAAGGCAGCTCCCACCAACTGGTTGCCGATATGTCTGCCCAAATTCAATCCGAAGTAAGATTGCAGCGGATTCTGCCTTGTATTATCTCCTGCAAGGTCACAGTGGTCTTTTCTGTTGTGTTATGTTGCAAGTATTATGCGGTTAAAGTCTAATTTGGCGTCCACTACAGCTTATATTAATTACCGAATATTTGCGCGCAATAATTAAAATGGCCCATTAGTGCCCAATTGTGGGTTCTATCCTCTCTATATAATCTCTATACGGCTGATATAGAGTTGATGTAGAGTCGACGATTGTGTCTATTTGGGCACTCTAGCCTTCTTCTCTCCTATTGGTTGTATTTGTCATTTTACTTATCGCGCGCAAATATTTTTTTATTTAAATAGTTATATTATTTACTACCTTTATACACCGTACTTTTTTGATTAATTTTATCTCTTTCTCCTGAAAAGCCCCACCCATTTACGCCTTCTTACCACCTGTCGCGTATTAGAGAATAAAGGGGCTTTCGCATCCTGTTGTGGACCTTTAAATTGAACTTTTACGTACTATGCTTACCGGGCTCCATGTAAGCCGTTCTAGCCCTGGTGCTTTTCCCCCATTAATTTTTTCTTAGCAGGATCAAGCACCACTGGGTAATTCCTACAAAGTGCTGTTTAATGGCAGTTCCTGCTTTCAGCCCTTTATGTTTGTGCTCGTCTACAAACCACTTCTCTGGCGAGCTAACTTCCTAGACCTGACATATTCCGGCCTATGCATAGTGACAGCATGAATTTGTCCATCCGGTTAGCGGTTTCTGGTGTATTTTTTGCTTTGCTTCTTTTTCAGTGGGTATCTTTACGCCAATTTGTCCTACTTGGACGAACACTCCTGTCTGGTGCTCTTGACTGTGGACAGTAATCAGTTCTACGCGTTGCAGACCTCCAAGGATCAAATCCTATCGGTATGTCCGTCCAAACACACACACAAACTGTCTACCGGCACACTGCATTGGCCCCCTAAAACACGGAAGATGCGCTGAACCAACAGGAGGCGGGAGGGGGGGGGAGGGAGGGCTGCGCAGTATCCGCACATCTCATGTCATTTCGACCGTCGCTCTCGACGATGTCCAACGCGCGCTTCAGCGGGCTGAAGGCAGACGCGACGACTGTGGATGACTCGCCGGATCCATCCCACTCTCTCTGCCTACTCCCACACCCGAACCCGATGTCAAGACAGAAGTCGAGAAGACCAAAGATGGGAGAGAGCGCAGGTGCTGTGCGCGAAACACACTCCAACATGCGCCACAAAATCACCCCCTGTGCAGGTGAGCCATAAAGGCCACATTAAGAAGGGGTCATTGAGCCTGACTCTGATCCCGCAGTAAGCCACTCCACACAACAAGACACACACTGGACCGGCCGAGGTGTCCAAGTTACGTCGTCAGTCGGCAGCCCTCCAAGCCACGGATTTTAACGCACCGCGATAGTTTCAAGCGCATCAGATTGTTTTTAGTGAGGAAAGAAATGGCCTGAGGGTTGACCTCACTCTCTCCTCCACCGCTAGCACCAGGCCACCGCCTAGCTGATCGGTCGCCTGAGGTGGGATGGGCGCAGTGCCACAACAAAAAATAAACCGGAGATCAACATTGTAGAGCAGGTTGTGCAAGCGAAGAAGAACAGGAAAGAAAAAGGGTAAGAGAGATAGAGAGTGCATTACTCACTAAAAACCGGTTCTGGTCCAATTCGAAACCATTCCAATGCGCTAAATGCCGTAGCCTGAAAGTCATTCATCCAACTCGGCTCTCATAGTACGGCCTCTATGGTGCTCAGGCCCACTTCGGATCAGTGCCAGCCTCTTCCTCTCTATGACAACCCGGTACGCGAGTCAGGTTGCGTGAGGCACGCGTAGATGAACTGTTTCGCTTTTCCTGCTCAATAGCTCCTTCTAAATATGGCTTTTATGGCGCTCTAAGACGGGCACTTAGCGAGGGGTGTTGTTTGTACGCGTGTTGAGTCTTGGTCGCGCCAGCCACCTGTGCCCTCCTCCACCTCCGGTCTTCTGAACATTTGTCTTGACATCGGGTCCCGGTGTGGGAGTGGTGAAAGAGTGCGGTAGATCCTCAGCAAGCCTTCTTTCACTATAATCCCGTGGGAGTAACCGCGTTGCTTCAGCTTGGTGATACTCGTGATGGACATCGTCGAGAGCGACGGTCGAACTTTAGTGTAAACGGTGAGCGTGATAGATGCGCTGGGCCAACACAAAGGTCAGATCGGGGTAAGGTAAGCGTTATTCGGCCTGCGCTCCCATAACAAATACCGAACACGGAGGAGGGGTGTAGTGGCAAATATATGGGGTGGCTTCAGTCGCGCCAGCCACCTGCGCCCGATCCATTCTCCAGCCTTCTTGACTATCTTACGACACCGGGCACAGGTGGGTATGCGAAGAGAGAGTGCGGTCGATACGCGCGGGTCTACTGTCACTTAACACTAATTCTTGCACAAGTCACTGCGCTTGCATTCAGCTTGCTGAAGCACGCGGTAGACATCTTCGAAATAAACGGTTGTTCCAGAAGACCGGATTGAGTAATTCGGCATTCAGCTTAAAAACTTAGCTTGAACCATTCCCCAATCTTCAATTTTATCCCAAACATAACCCTAGTCATGATCCCGATCCTAATCCTAGCCGCAAATCTGAACGCCAGCCTACAATCCTAACCCCAAACAGCTTACCATGGATGAACCGTAGTATAACATACCTAAACTAAAGAAGTTGGCACGTTATATAAATACAGCCTTGGGTTTACTTTTCCCGTCATTACCGGTGATTTTGGTTGGTCAGTCTTCACAGGTAAACTATTCAGTTGATTTCCTCACATGTCTTGTGGTTGGCTGGCTAGTAGCCCTTGTAGGATCAGGAACCCCGCCGGATTGGCGAGGAGGGTAAGTCGGAGCAGTGTGGTCGGGAGGGGCTGCTCCGTCGTAAAAAACAGAGATGTAGAAGAGGGGAAATAGATCCATCGTAGGGAGGTTTGGTGTAGCAAACATTGGCCGCCGTGAGGGCGGGTGGGAACGCGGTCTAAGACGCGTCTGCTGTGGTTCCCATGTCTTGTGGTAGATTTGCTCAGCGATTCCCAACCTCGGTGCACCTACCCCGTTGACATTTTTCCTACAGCGGTTACCCCCTGGATATGTATCCCCACCTCGCTACGCGACACAGAGCAGTTAGATAATCTAATATTTTGTATACTTTTTGGGTCTTTCTACCCCTGTCTCCAGCTATTCATAGTCGTGACCTGCCGTCTAATAGACGGTACTATTTCTTGTAAAGGTGACAAAGCCGTGCGTCCAGTCAGACCCGACAGTGTCTACAAGTCTCTGTCAGTCCGTGTGCAAGTCACTGTAGGGGGTGAGACAGTTGCTTGTAATCGACTGTCAAGCGAGTCTAAATGTTGTATGATTGGTGCGTGGATTACTCGAGGAGTGTCGATAATTGAAGTCACCTACTGCGTGGCGCGCCTAAGTGGCTCTCGAGGAACTGCGACTAGTTGGGCATGTGCGTGGGCTCGCATGCATATGCGCATGCATGTGTAGCCTTTTTGGCGCTCTCTGTCGGGAACCTACATAGCGAGACGTGCTGTAGGTACGCGTGTTAAGTGTTTGTCGGGCCAGCCGTCTGCGCCCTCCCTCATCTCCGGCCTTCTTGACTTTGCCTTGAAAACCGGGTCCCGTTGTGGGAATGGTGAGCGAGTGAGGTAGATTCTTCGCGCGTCTGCCTCGCTGTTTATCTTGCGGAAGTAAACGCGTTTCTTCACCTCGTTGAAGCTCGTAGTAGATAGCGTTGAAGCCGTCGGTCGAACTGCCGTGTGTGTACGAGTGAATATCTGATCCAGCAATTTAAGGCTGTCCCGTGGGGACAGTCACAGCGAGGACATAAGACCTTGAGGCAGTCCGCATTGACACAGCAATCATTGTTGGCAGTCGACCACAGGCACGATGCATCACGACAGCCTGCAGGGTTAGGCTGCGCTCCTAAGCCTATTTTCCCTGTCGCTAATTGCTGTCTACCCTTATTCCCCCGCTCTGTTTCTTTCTACAGCGCCTACAGTCTGCTCTGAATGGTGAATGCCTCTCCATCCTCGCCTCATCAGCCTGCCCCAACGTCACGGAGCTCGGCCTGCCCGGTTTGCGTCATTTTGTCTGCAAGCTGACGCCCGCGGCGCAGTACACCACCTGTCGTTGGGCTGTGCCTTATGCCACTCCGCACCGCGCCTTTTCCGCCTCCTTTTCCTCCTCCAAGCTGGATGCTGAGGCGACAGACCTGCAGGCTGCTGCTACGCGAGGATTTGCCCAGACCATGGCGCGCCGCCGTAATGTCCTCAACGTCTACCGCAACATTCACAGCAAACTGCACTGTAGTCTGCATCCGCTCAGTAGTCTCTTTATTGCCTCCGACACAGAGGTCTTTGTGGGCTCGGTGAGTGACTTTGCGCTTATTTACCATTATCAGGCTAATACAATAATGGGATGGGGGTAAACTGAATGTTTAAAATATATAATTAAGTACTACTATATGCATTTCAGTAGGCGTAATTACGCCAGTTCATTTTAGTTGACGTAGTAGTAGTGCAGACGGGTTGCTGTTACTTTAACCCGCCTTGGCAAGCCTACTACAACATCCTCGCCTATCATTTAATCAAAAAGTAATAGTAGTAGTAGTTGCAGAACCCATAACTACATATTCCTTAGCTCAGGGATGTAAATATGATAGATGGGTTGGTTGAACCAAGCAAACAATCAGTAACTTACGTAAGGAGGGAGCGATGTTGAGGGATCAATGGGTCTGATTCTATTGATATCAAGGGACCGGATAGGGGGAAAGGGCTCGAAAATTAATTCATGTCGTTGCTGTCGCGTGTCGTGTTGGAAGGCGTCTGGCGACGGGGTAGGCGGTATGGGGAACAAGTAGGCTTAGTCAAGAGTCCTTGTAGACATCCGTATGGTATTGGCCGAACAACGAGGCTACGTTAAGACACATTGGTCTGGCCGAGTAAATGTGAAACTAGATCAATCTTGAGTTCTATTCTCGTACATCCTGTCAATACGAATTATCGAGTGGTTCTTAGTGAAGCCTTCCAGGTTGTCTACCGGAATCCAGTTAACTTCTCCAAGAGCCTACGCCGATGAATGCTAGCAGCAGCCGAGGCAGAGTGGCTAAACGGGTGACAATCGCATATCGCCCCCACCCCCTAGTAAAAGTCGCTCACTCCGTGAAAATGACAGTAATTACCACTCCACTTACCTGATCGACGACCAATACTTACAGTCCATCCTATGCCGCTATCTTCCCTATTGTAATGACCTCGCTATGCGGGCGGGGTGAAAACGATGAGTTTGAATCACGAGACATCTATTAGCGCTCAATGACCCGAGCATAAGAATTTGAATCGCAAGTTGCGCAAAACTGGTATTGTGTATGGCTGGCTGATGACAGTTAAGAAGTCAGAAATTTCCACCTCAGGCATGCTACACATAATTAGTGTGTTCTACCTCTGTGACAAACCGACCAGAGCAAATTTTTTCGACGGTTTTCAAAGCTGCTGGCTTTATCACCATTCACCACCCCCCCTCGGTTTCAGTAACTTTTGAAATGCCTTGCTGTAGCTTTATGCAGCGTCTGCGGCCGCATATGCCATTTGCCTGTGTCCACAATAGTCCCACCGCTGTACCCAACTGGGATCATCAATATCCCTCCCTCGGGGGGAGGCTCTGTCGTTACTCCTTTTACTTGTGGAAGGAGAATTTGATCGCAGGGTAAAGTATAAACGACTAGAGATTGTTAATGCATCGTCTCAGCCCCCGCGTTCGATCACTATCCAAATTGAGTGATTTAAGTTTAATGTTTGTTGGTCGTAAAAGTCCAGCATGTAAATAGAGCGAGTGACTAATCAAACCCAAAAAGTACCCTCCCAAGTCGACGGAGCCCGTTCCAATGGGAAAATGTGCATTTGGATTTTCTATCGCCCGAATTTTAATCCGTATCTAGCTTTTTTTTACACGACCGCCACCCGGCTCTTGCGATTGGTGCTCTTCGTATTCAGGCCCACCTCATTTCTTGCCTTCATATTTTGCCAGCGCACAAACGACTACGACGTTTACATTACCATGGAACCGTTTGTGGAGAAGGTAGAAGCCTTCGAAACCGTCAAGAAGGTGATAAAATGGATAAACAGCCGGAAACAACGACTCTTTATTCTCTACTCGCCCACGTTTTGAGAGGCAATGCACCCTGTGTTCTTTTTTTCCTACAAGCCATTCCTTGTCAGCCCACTTGTGTATACTAACTTCAGTCCATTTGTTTTTTTTTCAAACCAGAATTTCTTACTAGTTTATCTCGCTGCATTTTTGAAAAAATCTAATCTATTATTGCATAACTTACCCCCCTCTTTTTCACTGCTTATATATACCACCTGCTATGGAATTCTTTCCAGGGTTTGCATTTCTTCGCTACGGCGCTGAGCAGCAAGTACAACTTCGGCGGCACCTCTCGTTCTTCAGGTTCAGGCCGGGACAGTGCCGTTCTTTAAACTTTTGGGTCAGTCGGAGCGCCCAATCTCGCCTAGAGTTTGTTAAGATCTGGCAGTAGACTGATACAGAGGGGCGATAGAAAAGAACTGGTGGCTGACATTGGGTAATCCACGCCGCTAAAAATCAGCGTATTTATCGCAGGGGGTTCAGTGCGTTAAACCCTAGCAACTGCGATCTTCAGGCCCGGTTCCTCAGATGAGGACGATTCATGGAAAGCCAGAGTGGTAGGAACAGTTTATTATGTACAGAAGGAAGTGGAGAATGGGCAATAGGAAATTGACTGTCAGACGAGCGAACAACCGCAGTCTAGAGCGCCGCGTCTGAAGTAAGGTAACCTCGGGAATCGCCACAGCGTCTAAAGCGGCCTTTGTGAGAGTCGGCCTTGACATGTGGTTGGCCAGACCGCGTGGGCAGGCGGAGGTATGTGCGCGCACCTTAGCAGCACTGAGCGTCTGCAGCGGCTGTCAAAGGGGGTAGCTCGATACCTGACATAAAGTGAGGGTCTGCACGGACTTGGGGCCACTACATATTCACTTCATCTGAGTGCGTCACGACGCCCCAAGGGTCGTGGCCGGGTGGGCTACCAATTGATGCGATGATTCAGCTCTGCTTGGGACTCAGATCCAGAGTCAAAGTTGGTTGTAGTTGGAAGACGGGAGAAAGCCGTGACCTCAACCGGCATGAGCCAAAGGTCCAGGGGAGTGAGTTGGGTGACTGGTCGGGAACTGCAAGCGAAAAGATGCTGACAGTCACGCGGAGAGACATTGCAATCGGAGCAGCCGTCGGATGTGGATGGGCCGAGCCGGGGGAGCCTACAATGTGAATTGCTGTGGCGGTGGTCATGGCAACTTGTGTTTAGAAACTGGAGACCGCATAACTTGTAGTGTGTAACTGCCATCTGTTGCGGTTGCTGTTACCAAAGCTAACGGAAATAATATTTGCCTGGAGGCGAAGACAGACGTTATTGGACCAATTAGCTGTGAACGTAATGGGAGTAAACTATGCATAAATGGCGGATTTACGCTGATTGTCGATCTGTGGCATCTGGGAAGATGAAGAAACCTGAGATGGACTGCCAGCCTTCTTCCGGTTGTATTGGATGCACCGGATGTACTTGAATCCCTGTGTGTAAGGCAAGCGGGGAGAGTGGGAACTCCACTGTTGGGAGAGTAATCTTACTCACCTGATGTTTGGGATTCAGTCTGAAACCCATCATCAGATGCAGCAACGCGCGGGTAGCCGAGGCTACAACATATAGAGGATTAAGTGCGTACGCAGTCACAGGCCTGCAAAATTGCCCGTTTCTGCGTAACTAGGCTGGTAGTATCATATGATTCAACACTGATTTATTTAATACTAAGCGGCTGAGTTAACCGAATTGGCCGCGAAATGCTCCGTAGCTTATCTAATTCCTTCATCCATTAATTCCTTTTAATTATGAATAATCAGCAAATGTGATCTCGTCCTTTTGCCTTCTGGCCTCTCTCTGTGGTATCCTACATTCCAAACTCCGAGAGGTGCTAGTCTTTGAATGGTAGTAAGCACATAAGCTCCCGATGATTTCTCGAGGGATACTTTACACGCAAGGCATGCCTAAATAAGCTCCGCAAACATTTAAAGACATTTACTTTTACGACGACCCAGTACAGGCACGCTCTTGGTGTTGTTGTGAAACACACCCATCTCGAGTATGCCTCGGGACTCATTCTGGAGCCTAGACTGCAGTCGCACGGTGGCCCGTACTATAGGCAAAAGGTATTAAAAACAAAGGCCAGCGGACTGAAGTGGCCACTTCTGGTTTGTTAGCCGTCATCAGCTAGCCAAACCTGATCTCTTCCTCGCACGTGAGACTTGTTGGCTAGAAGAGAGTACTTAAATTCTCTTTTAGTTGAAAAGCTAAGTGACATTTATGGTTATTAATGCTCTAAATTTAACGTAACCACAGTAATAGCTACCTAAGCAAACGGTTCTACGTTACGACATAAAGGCATAGTAGAAGTTGTACTATTATTTAATAACGCTTTGTCTTAACCCATAAACTATTAATCTGCTTTACCCCATACAGATTGGGACTGCATACTGGGTGCCAACTTTCTAAAAGCAAACAGACTGTATCATAATATACTAGCTACTGGTCTTAGTAATTATGATTTCTAGAATTAGCGCTCAAGCATAGGCATGCTCTTATACTAACAGTACCCTAGTCCTCATGGTCAGACTCCTAGTAGAAACGGACACAGCCTGGGGATAGAGTTGAGAGGGCGGAAATCAGGGCAAGCCCTCATGTGCGCAGGGCCTCAAGCATGTATTTACTCGAAATAACAGAAAACTAGATTTCATGCTCCTTGCTCCAGCGTTGAATTCGAATCAGTGTCACCTCTGACTGATATTAGCGTCAGAAATAGTACCAGTACTACTAATACTCAACTATATTGATAGTCAGTAGTAGAAGCAGTAGTAACCGTATCAGTATCGGACTCCCTGGGCCTGTCTGCACACCTACTAAGGGTAAGGGAGGGTAGATAGTGTAGTAGTATCCGCGCAAAGCCTATTTTCACTCAAGACTAAGGTAGGCGGTATTTCGATTGCATTGGAGACAGCAACCTATGTCGGGCTCCGTTTAGTCTTCGAGACTCCGGGCGAAGATGAAGAGTGCGGTTGGCGCCAACTATGTCAGCCATCCCTATAATTAACTCCCAGCGACTTTTCACCTTCTGTACTAACCTGTTGGTGCACTTGGTGGACTTCATCGAAATCGACAGTCGAACCCACACACACAGCTGCTTAACCAACCTCTAACTAGGTATCTGATCCTACAAGGGCCCATATGGTAGATAAGTTGAATCAGCAATGGGGGAGAGCTTAGGGTAAAGAAGGCGTTTTAAGGGATGCGTATCCAAAAGAAATGGCACACAGAGGCTGCTATGATATGCTTGGGCACAGGCTCACGCCACAGCGGCCAACTGCGCGCGATCCTGCCTGTGGTCTCCTTGTCTGCATCTCGACACCGGGTTCCGACCGTAGAAGGCAAAGGTGATAATTCGGTGAAGACTGGGCATGACTATAAACTAATTCACGTTAAAGTCACCCTCTCTGTGCTGCTAAGTAGTGGGACATACAGTGGACTTCGAAAGAATCGACGATCGTTGGGGCCACCAATTTGTGGTGATCTAGGTAGTAGTTGTGATTGGATCAATGCAATCATCAGGTAGAATGCCAGGTTCCAAGTATAAGGGAGGGATTTAGTGTATATAGAATTCCCAGTTGCTGTTTCAGGTGGTAGTAGCCTCTGGCGAATCCAGGGCTAGTGTTGGCTGCGTCCAGCGTGCCTGTAGCGGGTCGTGCCTGTCTGACTAGCTCGCGTTGAAGTGCACTTTCCCAAACGCTCACCGATGTGCTTTCTCGACGTCTCGATCAGCCAATCATAGTTCTCGCATCTATGAGGCGACGAATGAGGAGCTTGCACGCGTGCCCGACGCAAGTT
>JAYGXS010000004.1:59345799-59436314 GCA_036362985.1 Ligula intestinalis | reverse complement strand
CATACTGATTTGCTGTTGAAGTTCAACCCGGCCAACCAGGCTCCCTCCCACGTAGTTGAGATGCCCAATCTCCTACGACATGCCGATGCACGCGTAGTCGAGAAATTTCCTCCTACCGCAGACCCAGTTGCCCACGCGGACGCGAGATGACCTTTCCTCCTCCCAAGCGGCACTGGCGGCACTAACCCGCCTCTTCCAACCTCATCTTGGTACGTATCGCTCACACCTAACTTAACTATTCTTCCTCCACTCGGATTCTTTCAGTTTCCTCGTTACGGTCTCCGGGGGGAGTACTGTAGCGGGTCGTGCCTGTCTGACTAGCTCGCGTCGAAGTGCACTTTCCCAAACGCTCACCGATGTGCTTTCTCGACGTCTCGATCAGCCAATCATAGTTCTCGCGTCTATGAGGTGACGAATGAGGAGCTTGCACGCGTGCCCGACGCAAGTTGCCGCTCTGCCCAAAATCTCCAGGCCGACCTACCCAATGAAACATCTCCCTCTATCTGTCCTCTGGCCCGACTACTCTAAGACCTCACTTGGGCCCGGTCAACCTACTGATCGGACGTGTCTCTCCCAAGTCAATCTATTCTCCTCTTCCGTTGTGTACACAATAAACTCTTCCATCTACTCTGGCCTTTCAAGACTTCTCTCCTCAACACTAAGTAACCATGGTCTGAAGATAGCAGTTGCACGGTTAGACCAACTTAACCCCCTGCGATATGTCTGTGAGAGTATGAGACAGTGGTAGCAGTTGCTTAAATAGGATCTTGAAGCAGGTTTAAGTGTTCCTCAGTTGCTACGTATAGAATTACCCGAGAGATGTCTTGTCTGTTGATGTAGGGTGTGTCGATCGAGGGTGGGGAAAAAAGTAATGTTCGAGTGGCGCTTGGGCAGTTGCGGCTATCTTAACCTCCGTGTGTGTCTCAATACCCGAATACAGCGCCCATACGCAACTACTTTTGTGGCTGATTGTTTGACCACTGGTGAATTTCAGTACTTGCATCATATTTGTCGTAATCTTGAACACTGGACAACCACAATCTTTGTCGTAAATGAGGATATCAGTGAAGTCCGGCTGGTTGTTTTCTTTCTCCTCTGTTGCAAATCGTGTATCCTATTCCGTGTCCTATAAATACTTCAATTCCCCGTGTTGGAATTACCCGTACCTGATAATGGGTTTGTAGGGTCCAAGCAATGTTTTTACTCGGATCCCCACAATCATCAGGCCAAATCCCAGATTGTAGGAAAAAGACAGAAAGCACCTATGCGTCCAGTCAGGCCTGAAAGTATGTGAGACAGTTCTGGCAGTTGCTTTGATGTGATTGTATAACAAGTTCGAGTGGCCTCCAATTGGTGCGTGTGGAATTACCCTAGGGGCGTCGCGTCCGGCGGTGTATACCGTCTCGGCTTCGGGCAACCGCGGCTATCTGGACGCACTAGTTTATGTGTACGAGTGAAAAGTGGTCAAGCGCCTGTAGGTTAGCGCATCTGAAAGCGTTAACTGCGATAGTGAATGGCCTTGAGGTATCTGGCCTTAAACGAGGATGTTGGACAACGCAATGTTAGGCGTCGGCTCAAACCATTCCTGTGGTGGGCCTGCTTTCCGTCCGCCGTATACATAAATA
The DNA here is from genome assembly GCA_036362985.1 of Ligula intestinalis. Classification (NCBI taxonomy): domain Eukaryota; kingdom Metazoa; phylum Platyhelminthes; class Cestoda; order Diphyllobothriidea; family Diphyllobothriidae; genus Ligula; species Ligula intestinalis. Next base: position 59,434,689 of record JAYGXS010000004.1, on the reverse strand, counting down.
AACTTTCGAATGTGCTAGATTTGAGAAATCTTTGTCACTCTAATCACTTCATTTGGTCATGTGGGCTTTGTATTAAGGGACCCCTGGCAACACAATTCCCTACTTCAGAGTCATTCAAGTGGCGCGCGGGAACTCTCCGTGTTTGGGCAGTTTACAGTGACCCGGATGCATCGGCCGAACAACGACGCGCCTGGAAAAGAGGGTACGAGAGCACATGCCGGTCTGGTTAAATAATGGTGAAACTAGATCGATCTCGAAGTCTATTCTCGCACACCTTGTCGATGCGAATCATCGGGTCGGTACTAATGAAGCCTTTAAGGGTGTCTACCGGACACCAGCTAACTTTTCCAAGGGTCTGCGTCGACGGGTGCTTGCAACAGCCGAAGTAGTGGCTACAAGGCTAGTGAATCCAGTGCTGTGGTGTCAGAATAAGCTTACACAAGCACTTTCACTTCCGTGGCCGCACAGAGGCCAGGTAGCGATCGCAAATCGCTCCCCCACCCTAGTGACAGTCTTTCGCTAGGTGCAAATGACAGTAATTATCACTCCATATACCCGACCAATGTCCACAACCTAACCCAATTTCCTCTCCCCTCCCCCTTCCCCAGCACAAAGACCGTTCCACGTCAATTTCGCCATGCGGGCGGCATGAGCACGATGATTTGTAATCAAAGTATACTTATTAAGTTCAGCGATGATACCCATGTAAGCATTAAGGAAGTCAAGTTAAGCGAACGAACGTTTTCGATTAATTCATCATCAGGCAATACAGTAATATAAGGGAGGGTAGAGTTAACGAAAGTTTAAGGCAAACCAACCAGTAGTAACAAGGGCGAGAGAGGTGTAAAAGGATCAAGGGGGGATCAAGGGGATCAGATTCTAGTCTTAATTGGGGACAGAGAAATGGGGGTGGGGGGAGAGGGGAAGGGGAAGGAGTCCGACAATTAGTTAATGTCGTCCCGTGTTCCTCGTCTCGAGTTTTGTTGGGAAGTGTGAGGACGCAAGGTGTCAACGTCTTCAGACTGTGTCGGTGACCTTTGGATGCTTGATGCCGCTGTCTCATCATTGTTTCGCGGCGTAGTAAGAGGCGTGAGGGCGGATGTTGAAAGGGCTTTTGGCCACGGGAGCCTTATATTACTGTATTGCCTGATGCTGAATTAATCGAAAACGTTCGTTCGCTTAACTTGACTTACTTTATACTTATTAACCCTATCCAACTGCGCAATTTTCATTATCCCTGCAAATGTACTGACTTGATGAAGGGTTACTGAAAACATGTGTTTGCCAAATTGACCTTTCAAATTTTACAGTGACTGAACTGAGTAAACACAGACGCGTTCAGTGAAAACTGGACCTCCCGTCCTGCAAACCTGGGGTATCTTATCATCTTAGAAATTGGCTGCGGAAATTGGGGTGGATTCAATTGGCCGACTATTTGTAAGGCAAGGTCCTGTCTCTTAAATGCCCCATGTAAAGGAATATACAGGGCCTGAGCTGACTTTCGTTTGCTGTTGTTAAAGGCAGCGCTCAAATGGGGATGCCCTCAAAACCAGATCTAGATCATCTCTCAGAGACGTGGGGACTGCGTAGCCAGGTATACAAGGTCAGGCAAGTGTGGTTTCTCTCTAACGGAGCTATTGAAGACAACATTTGAAAGGCAGTTGGAAAGATAAAAGACTGTTCAACGCTTAGCTGAAATCACTTTGGTCATAAGTTCCTTTCGAATTATAAAAAGTGCGCATTAAAAGTCCACACGTTTTGTTATAACGACGGGTTCTGCGTCGCCAGTGTTGTAACGGTGGCATCTGACGTGTCACCGTCAAATTACGCCCTTTGGAATTCCCAGTGAAAGACACAATAAGAAGGGCATAATACTGGAATCCACCCGGAGGAGGGTTTCTTGTGAAAAAAAACCCGGAGTTGCTGTCTCAGGTGGCTGTTGCCGATGGTTGATCTCCAGCGTGTTCTTTGTCCCGCCTCGGGGCAAGCCCTGACATTGGGAGCGGACTAGCGTGTTCTCGTAGTCCGGTGTGCGATGCAATTCTCTTGTCTGCTAGGGACAGTGGCTTATAAGAGATTGTCTGCGCGTTCTCTTGTGGCCTGATTGGCCGCATTGCGGTAACGTCACGTGACCAGTTGGCGCGCCTGCAAGCGCGTTCTTCTGTGTCCTCTCTAGAGGTTAAGGTCATCTCGTGTAGAGTCACCGCCTGTATGCGGTCACAGCTAACATTCAAAGACACTTTGCTAGGCTCGACGCTTCAGGAAAGGCTCCAAATTTTGCTAGCACTTGGTCCAGCTAATCTCCTAACACGTTTATGATGGGATAAGTATCCCCGTGCCTAAACCAGTAAGATAGTCCGAACCTGCGTAAGTACTAAATGTTATAAAGTATTCGGTGAACTCCAACACTCGATCACTGTTTAATGACAGTTGTTTACCAGCATTCGTCTCCACTTAATGGTCTAACCTTTTTATTTGGTAGGGACCTGGTATATGCTCGCCTTGCCGCCCCACTTCAGCAGGATATTACAACAGGAAGCACGCTTAACACAGGTGATTTCGACTTAAAGTCAAGAATGATTGGGGTTGGGGTAAGAGTTAATGCTAGGATTAAGATTATGGTTCAGATTTAGGTTAGGACGATATATTAGTTACCCTTTTGTTTTATAGCGCAAAGCCACTAGAATTACGTTGGGGGCGTTCCGGTTACAGCTGTAGGATAGAGACAGAGAACCAATTGCCTAATTTTATAAATTCACGTATCTTTTGCAATTAACTTAGATTCATTTATCATACCGAAGAAGAGTGATCCCTACCCGACGCAAGCCTTCGGTCTATGAATCTGAATCATTTTAACTACCCTGTTTTCTTCCAGGGAATTTGAGATCCAGACATGCACAGGCTGTGCGGGTCCGAGGCACTCTCAATTTTACGAATTCTCCAACTAAAATCCTTTGCCAAATGCTGGCAGTTTTGTCTAGGACGTTGTGTTGCACATGTTCATGGCACGAGATCATCCAATTGATTTTCGCTCATTTGAAATTCAGTGGTCCTAGCGAAAATGGCCGAGGCACTAGATATGTACGTTTCCATTTCGGTTTAATTAAATTGACTGAAAAAAACAATGTTTTCCGTCAAAATTCTGCCATTGGTAGCATGCAAATGTTTATAGTTGCTAATATTTTATCAGAAGCTACTTTTGTGACACGTCGAATGCACGCGCATTGACTAGGTGTTAGGTCTATGGTAAAAAGCATGCTGGTCTCAAGCATGTTAACTCCACAACTTTTGTTCAATTTAAACACGTGTGCATCCTATAATAAATGGTAGAATGGAGATCTTCCGCTTTATTTGTCAAAGAGTTGAAATTCAGAAATAATCTGCGTGACTTACCCTTTGTCATCGCTTTCTGCGTCCGGTGTTAAAGCAGATAGTGAGGTTTCTACAACGCAGTGCCAGTTCCATAGTCGAATAAGATCAAGGGAAATCTTTCAAACCCCAATTGTTCATATCTCTTAAGGTTAGGGAAAGCGGATTCGGACGGCCAAATGATGGGATGAATATTAAAGTGGACTACTGAAAGTGATGCTGATTCAGGGGCTGAGGGAGAGAGATGGACTAGAAATTATGAGTGACTTCTACTGATGGGATTTTGAAAGAGCTTTTTCCTTTCGAAAACATTGGAAGCTTCGCAGCTGCGTTCCGTCTTCGGTATGTCTGACGGATGCTCAAAATACTGCATTTTATATAGCTTTTCTAGCCTCTGAAAGCAGTGTTAGTAAACGAAGCGAATGACGATATGGTTTAAGATGGAAAATATCAGTTGCTTTAGTGGCTCTAGTAAAGACCCTATTTCATTGGTCTTGCCCCTAGTCTTTGTGCCCTTTTTGACACAGGAATGAGGTAGGTGTGGCAGGAGAGACTGCAGAAGATGCTGTGCAAGGTAAGGTTCTAAATCGTGGGTATGCTCAGAGCACTTCAATGATCACACCCAGTTCCGTAGAGGAGGAGAAGGGATAAGACCAGTAGGAGTTGTTTATTGTGTACAGAAACTCAGTGGTGGTCTGAAACCCCGGCACGCGGCAGGGCTTGACGTCTGTCTGTTAGCGTCTGTCACAAAGGCAGATAGAGAAGTACAATCATGCGACGGCTTGCGGGCTTAGCGCCAGTGGTGTTTGATGGCACCATAATGTCTACTAGCAAAATAAACTAATTCATGTGCAAGCCAAACTTCCTGTTCCGATTTTGCTGTGGGCCATACGGTTGACTTCATCGGGAAGGGTAGTTGAACCTTTGGTAGTGAGGATAGCAATAGTATTCAGTATCCGCGAATGCGTCCACTCACGAATGCTAATTTATTTTATACAATTGATTAATGCGCATATTTACAGATTCCGTCTCTCCTAGTTATTACTATTGCGGCATTCGACAAGTACTCAAATATCCACTTTAACAGAAGCTATGGATAACCAAAAGCTAAGTGCACCCTGCGGTCCGTAGGTCATCTTCTTTATCGTCACTAGCGCTACACTGAACATGGCTCTAGATACTCTCGATAGAGACTTTATTTCGATTAAGTGACCGCATGCGCTATGGCAGTTGACCTCTACTTTCTCTAACGTGTACTTGTCATGCACACGAGATCTGAGACAGTTTGAAAAGGGAAAAACTTTAAGATTTGAAGCACAGCATTCCACCGCCTAAGAAGTCCGCTGTGCGCTTATTGGTTGTGGATGTGCGCCCGTCCTGACAGTCATCTTGACTATCCGTCCTTTTCGTAAAATCTTCCATTATCTTACCTCCGATGACACGTTTTGCAGTCGATAGTGCTGTTCATCTGTAGATGATTTGAAAAAGTGAATTGCATATTTGGTGATAAGCTGAAGTGACTGTATTCGGGCCTCATGTCTGCGTAGTTCGTTTCGTTCTATGGTGTGGAACTATTCAATGTTCCGTTCGACCCACACCAAGGCCACCTATACTGTGTAATGTATTCACAGCCCTGTGAGGTGCCAATGTCTATTGCGTCAACAGCAAAACACTGAGCGATTTGCGGTCTGGACCTCATCCATTTAGAATAAATAGCCGGTTTTTAATCACTGAGCCACCTTGGACACATTGTCTGCAAAACACCTTAGTTTATGGACAGATAAAATTCACAAATTATTTTTTACCTTCTGTAATGCTCCAAATGTATACAGAACGAAAAGATGGATGGAAAAGAGGTTCTAATATCCATCTTTTTTCACAAAAATCATTACAAAATCAACACATACCACTGTATCTTACCGCATGCCATAGCTGAACGAGTGGCTCGCTAACCCGTTGGCTCAAAATAGTAAACATTTGCGATCATTTACAATGAAAATTTGTAATGCAACATTTAATCAAGGGTCTTGCTCTTCGTAACAGCCTTTCAAAATGAAAAAAATATCCCTTTCGAAAATGGGTTTTTAAGCGAAAATGTGATAAAAAATGTCATTGTCTATCTCGTTTCTCGTTTAATTCCATGGCTGTTTGTCCGCCTAATTCTGTCCGCATAGCACTATGATAGAACAGCGTGGGTAAATTTAATGCTTAAGCTATATTTCATAGATTATTTATGAAGTTTATTCAGAATAGAAGAAGTTAGAAAGCAGAAATAAGCACCTCATATTGCAGGTGTCTTACGCCACCTTTGTTTTTGATATTTACAGTAGAATTACTATCTCATGAAATGTGAATCTTAATTCTGAAGTATATTTTCAAGTAAAAAAAGCTTTCAAACGATTATGGTAATAATCATCAAGCAACATACTCCCCAAATGTTTCTGTCATGCCAAAATGCCCGTTTCCTAAGGAACTCCTTTCCGGTCGATTGCATAAACTACACTCTGTAAGAACTGACTACTTAAGTAGCATGCCGATTTCCTTGTTGACTTGTGAAGTCACTGTCAACTAGGATGTATTATTTGGAAAAAATGCAATGAAGGTGGACTGTACTGTATACTTTAAAGGCCACAACCGAAGGGATGCTTCATGAAAGGACACTTTACGACATTAAAAATCCCCCACTTAGAACTGTTTTATCAGAAACGCGTCCTTTTATAGACAAAGCTTTTAAAAAGGGCGTAGTCGCTGTAAAATTAGCAAGAGAAAACATAAGTTTCTGCAGCCATACTGTAAAATACATTCCAATAAAAAACGGGCATAGAAAAGAAATGGGAAAAAGCCATGCAAGAGGTAATTTCTTTCAGGCGCCCAGAAGTAAGCTCGTTCATAAGCTAGTATTCTGTACGATCATGACTGTTACAACACTACTTTAGCAGCCTTTTCGAAAAAGAAAAGTACATTGCAGAATTTTGGTTAACATATCGTAACAGCACACCTATTATACTTGTATAAGCTAACCTCCGTCAGAGTTTGGCGCTAGCCAACATGTAATACAGGGAGTTCCTATTCGTGTGCCTTGCCTTCGAAAGAGCTACAAGCGCAGGATGGAGAAGAAATAGAAGGACGCCAGTTTAAAATTGGAATTTAAAATGTAGAAGCGTTTTTCCAGACCTCTAGTGCCTAGACCAAGTGTCCCGGATGCAGGTGGAAAAACATGCGTCCGATCCCGCCTTCCTGCCCTCCCTTGACACTGGGCTCCGGTGAATGAAGCTGGAGCATATGACTGATACTACCAAAATCTAGTGTCATGCACAAGTCCCCAGCTCTGCGCCTACCATACTGTGGAGCCCAAGGTAGACGTCGCTCGTGATGGTTTCATTGTCAGCTCTGAATAGTCGAAAATATACGAGGTCCAGATAATTGAATAGAAGAAGATTAAGCGTTCTTTGGAGCCAGTAGCTTATCTGTCCGACGTTTCGAACTCTCGCGCGAGCCCATTGCCAAAGATTAAAAAACATGAACAGCTGACTGCTCAGCTCTGCCGAGAGTGACCTTGAGCTCCGACATCGATTTCTTCGCGCAACGTGAGCTAGGCATCAGGGAGATCGATATGCTTATTAATAGAGTGCTATGTGTCCTACAGCAGGCGTGAAATTCGGTCGTCCGACTGACCCAGTATTCACAAGTGTTCGAAGTCGAAGCCGTGCCCTGACGTGGATGCGTGAGCAGCTACCAATGAAAGCTTGTCCTTTCGTCGCACTGAGAGTTCGTGCTCGTACAGCGTCGTGAGAAGCCCTTTGCCGGTTTCACCAAAACGATTGGCTTGACCACAAAGGCAGTCGATGGAGTAAATGACAGCGGAGTATTGGTTGAAGGTTATTGGGTCTTTAGGGCGAATGAGTTGCCTGCGTATTGTCGCTTCAGGTCTGTGGGCGACGCTAATCCCAAAATCACTGTCCAGTCGATTGACTTCTTCGGATATACTTGCAACATAAGTTATTGTTCGCCAGCGTATTGGTTCTGGCTGCCCCATTGAATTGTCTTCGCCTATATTTTTTGACGAATGCGCCAGGATATCCATTCATTGTTAAGGGTTTCCGCAGAAAATTGACCTTGGTGTTATTGTCGGCTGGTTCGCTGCAGTGGGTTTCTACGTGGCGAAATAGCGTCCGAACGCAGATACATTTGTGCGAGACAGGATGGTTGCTAAGGTAGTCTCAGAAGGGTTTTGGTCCAGGCTTTATGCAGGGCTTCTCTCACCCTTCTGAGATCCAACGTTTGTATGCATATGCAATGCCAGACTTCGGCAAAACACGCTCTCCGCGGCCTGGTAGGAGCTAGCAATTTATCTCCATTCTGATTCCCTGTCGGTGTATGCGCTCGCGATCCTACTAGGTTTCAGGCCCCATCTCAGGTGCCCGAGCAGCTAGGCGGTCGCTAGACGGAGGGGGAGAGAGTGAGCGAACCTCAGCGCGCTTCCTCAGATGCGCTTGAATCTATCACGGTGCGCTAAAAGCCATGGCTTGGAGGGTTTGCCAAGTGACGGAAAAACTTGGGCGCCTACGTTGCTGTTCCTCTTGTACGCGTGTTTCTGTCTGTGCGTATGTGAGGAGAATGGGGATTGAGAATCAGGCTGCAATGGCTCCTTAATGCGACCTTCAGGGCGCTCCCGCGCATGCGGGAGCCTACCTAGCTAGTTGGCTGCGTCAAGTGAGCGCGTGTTGAATGGTTATCGCGCCAGCCATCTACACCCTCCTTCATTTTCGGTCTTATTGACTTTTTTTTACATCGGAAACGGAGGTGGGAGTGGCGAGCGAGCGGGCAGATTCTCCGCGAGTCTGCTTTAACTTCTGTTTTCGGTCGCGGTAGTTCGCTGCGTTCTTTCTGCTTGCTGTGGCCTTCGTGCAGCTTGCTTCAATGTCTGCTTTTGCTGCGGCCTGTTGGAGCACGCGGTGCCCATCGTCGGGGGAACTGTCGAACTGTCGGTCGCTAAACTAACGCGAGGTATTCGTCGCCATCCTGTAAACTGCTGTTTAGAGTTCCCTAACTCTTTGGTCTGACTAGACTTCCTCTTTTTTCCTGTTCTTAGGCAGAGGCTCTCCAAGCCTCACAATCGGCTGAGTAACATGAAACCGAAAATGACGCTGTCCTACAACTGGTTCATGTTTCGGATCTTCTTCTCTGAATTCATCGCCTCTATTCTGGTCACGATGCCCGCCATGCTGGAGGACAAGTCAAAACAGTACGAATCCCTGCTAGTTGCGCTGTCCTCCGGCGCAGCCTACTACGTGGCTATTTGGATCACCTACCCAACCAGCGCGGCGCATATAAATCCCATAGTCTCCTTTTGCGTTTTTATGAATCGCAAGATCCGGATCGGTCACCTAATCATCTACTGGAGTGCTCAGATGCTGGGGTGCATAGTCTCCACCAAGATGGCTCTCTTTCTGGCACCCTACCTGAAATCCGATGTGAAGAACTGCATGACAATGCCCGCGCCGAATGTCTCGGACGCGCAGGCTCTCTGTCTGGAACTGGTCATCGCCTTCACCTTCATTCTGGTCTACCTGTCCACCATCGACGATGAACGGCCGGAAAACTGGGCGCTCTCCAGTGGAGTGAATATGGCTCTCGCCCTCATGCTGATCTACATCAGCAATCTCATGGTTTCAGTAGGCAGTTTTATGCTTGCTATTGTTTCTCAATAGTATCTGACGACCTGATATAGGGCATTATGGTTAACAGTCAAGTCAGGTCAGGTTTGCTGTTATAGCCTTGTGTGTTCCTGCGTCAACACTCGTTATGTGCCCCAGCTACGCGTTAGGAAGAGAAGGCAGAACAGGATAGCCGATAGTACTTTACTGTCAGTTCTGCTGGTACATCAGCTCTGTTTCCTGTGTGTCCAGCAGCTTGTCTTCTGTGTCCGTCAGCAGCTTGTGTTCTGTCTTCGTCTCTTTTTCTCTAGCAGCCATGTCCCGAATCGCTAGCAATAGAATCTCGGGTAATCGGCAGCGTCTCCAGTAATTAAGTACCGCCTTCAGTGGTCGCAGCATATTTAAGAGCCAGTAGTCATTGCTCTCTATTGGCTCTCCACGAGTGGCCTCTACGGGCAGCCATAATGCCTCAAGCCGTCATGTCCTTAGCGTGAGATCCCGATAGCAGCAGCATAGCGGGGCAGTCTCACTTGCGCGTGCCTCCTTTGTTCTGGCCTCATGTCCGCCCTTTAAAAATCACTTTTAACTGCATGAACCAGCTGCCAGTAAGGTCCCTTTTCCCTGGTACCCTCAGGATTGCTCGTATGATAACTTGCGTCTGGGCCGTCCCAATATTTACTAAGGGAAATATAGGCCAACACCTTTGAACTCCCTATTGGTACAGAGCAGCTATGAAATTCATTGGTACAGCAGAACATTTCAAAACAATGGTGATGCCAGTAAATGGAGCTGAGTAAAAAGAGTAGACAGCGAACAGACTTCTAAGGCATTTTTCGCACATTCTAGAACTTTGAGGGATTGTGAGGAGAAAAGGTGTCGCTCGTATAGGGAGGAAAGTATATGCGAGATAGGATAGCCTGCTGCTGACAGTGTTTAAAGCAAGTCCGGAGGAGCCTGCTGCCCTTTTTTTATCAATTTCCTAAGGGTCACACGAGGAGAAGATACAGAGGTCAAGAGAACATCACCGAAGTGTCGGAGATGCGTCTATCATAAGCTCTTGCTGGTTACCGAGTCTGCCGACCAGGTGACGAAAAACAGAGGGGCCCGTCATGATCCTCAGCAATCGGCTATAGGCCACCATTTAGAAGAACTTTAATAGCCTAGGACCACAAGGTTCGGTGGAGGCCATGATTGACGCGATCGATGCAGTTCGCATAGACACAAAGGGGAGAATGCGATGTACGAAGTAAACGAATACTTCTGAAAAATAGCATAGCATGTTAAACGTCAGTGGTGTCTTATAACAGTTGCCTTGTGCTAGTCTCAGATGACCTGGTGACTATAATGGTCTTACTTCTTCTTAAACATGTCCACGGATGGAGCCATGATAATGTACGCAGTCAGAGAATTCCATGCCTTACTTACGCTCTAAAAAGAAGAAGTACTTGCATGGGTCCAATATTGCCCTAGTAACACGTAGTTGGAAAGGATGTCCACGCAAGCTAGTGGTCGTGGCCAACTGAAAGAAATCTTTGGATGCGAGGCAGCAATTTTGAATCCGCAGCATGCGAAATACCTGCTGGGGGAGAAACCTGTGTAGCTGTCAGTTCCAGATTTCTCCCTTTTGCTAAAGTATGTGCATGCTGCTCCAAATCGGATCAAAACGGGAGACAGACAACAGTGCTCTGGGGCACAATAGGAGGGCACAACCTAATTTGAGGCAGAAAAGGCCTTCGTGAGTGTGCCCTCCGTTTGTTTTATCCTTATCTGCATTACACGAAATCTTGTCGCTGACATGCCCTGGGAGAGAGAGAGAGAGTAGGGGGGGGGCGAATCCCAGGGTGAGCAAAGTTTCCCTAACCTAGCACCTTTGAAGACCTCTTGTAAGCCCTGCTGAGTCTCTAGGTGCATTCAAGTAGTAGCTTTGAGACAGGGAGAGCCGATGCCCACTACACGTGCAATTTCTCACTCTAGCATATCGGACACCGAGTCTTCGTGTTTAAAAGTATTGAAAGGGTTTTCTGGCGAAAATATATGCTCAGCTAATATGAGCGAACATACGAGTCTCAGGAAGAGAAGATTCGATCGCTGGGACAACAGATTTATTCGCCTGATGTTTCAACATCAGTCGCGGATTCTTCATCACAGAGAACGCACAGGCCCTTGCATCGTCTTACGCCAACACCGGGAAACCAGATGGCTGAGCAATCATCACGTCTTATTCCACCACGTGTAATGAAAGTTCAGCGGGTCAGAGCCAGCATGTCGGCAAATAAGCACTTAACACATATGAGGGCAATTATCGTTTATTGTCGTTATTTGTCATAAGTGTGCAGTAATGACTCTGTCCCATAAATATTACAACTTTCCGTGCGTGTGTTACCTGTTTCTGCTAATGCTTTCTGTTCATTTGTTTGATGAAGTATCCGCGACGCATGTCGAAAAGTCCCAGCGATCAAATCTTCTTCTTAATAAGCTATGCTTCCCTACGGACGTGAGTGCTTTATGTTAAAGTGATCGAGGTCGGAGAAGTCGCTATCTAAAACTGAGTGTTGAATGGATAAAGTTAACTCGGACACAATCTACTTTTTTTATAAGGGATCGGAAAGAAGATCGTTAAAAAGTGCGCAGCCTGATCTGGCCTGAAAAAAACTTACGGTTAGGCTGGTTGATAATCTGTATTACAACCCTGCTTAATTTTGGTCTTCGAGTGATTACCAGTGTTTTCCAAACTGCAGCATTTTGCTTGTGACACGCGCTATACCATAGATTTCAAGTCACGAATACATTTCACTTCGTAGAGGAACTTTGGCATGCATCTTACGTTGCCTTACCTGTGATATTCTCCTGTTTTACTGAGAAATATAAGCGCTGGACTGTAAAATGATTCTGCAGGTTTCCAGGTTAGTGCCCCTCATCCTCATCGTCTTTTTAAAACGGACCACCACAAAACGCATGATGCCGACTGACTGACTATTTGACTTATTCTCCGTTTCATACATTGTAATATTCGAAAAATGCTAAAGAGGAAGAAATATGGTTTATTTGGAAAGAAGCATTCCTGAATTTTTAGCAAAATACCTTCCTGCATTCATCGTGGATAAACAAAAGGACACACGAAATAGATAGCGTCAGACTATAACATACGCGCTACATTGCATGCAAACTGAGACTGCTTTCACCAGGAAAAGGCGCCAATTAATTCAGGGCTAAATAAATATCAGATTTTACTGCGTTCTACTGGACAAATCAGTTCATACTTGTAGTTCAACCAAGCAATGAGAAAAATAAATTGGCACAACATTTATAAAATAGGCCCCGTAGTGTATAAAAAGGCAGCTTCGGACATTAATAGAGAGCATCAGAAGTAGTGGCGCAATTTCAAAAGTCCTCTGAGGAGCTTCAATTTCAGTAAAAGCTATTAAAGTGTTGAGTTGCTCATCAGAATGACGGAAAATGTTAAACACCGCGGTAAGACATGACAATAGGAACCCCCACCGCCAGCTAATACGGGTGACTTTGAACAAAACTTCGGGAAGCGTTCATATTAGCTGGCAACTCCCCTAATACTAACTCTAACTTAAACCGGTCCCCCAGTCTTACCAGTAACACTATTCACTCTGGAAATTAGCGCGGGGTCTCAGAATGGCGGTGGGGGGGGGGAAGTGGTTGGTCCTATTCTCATATCTTGCCAACATCGCAAACCTTTAACGTTTAAAATTTTAACGGCTTTCCCCCTTTAAGTATACTGCTAAGGACTGGACTCAGGCACACCTCCCATAATAACTTTATCCTGCTACATAGGGGTGTCCAATTAGCTGAACTGCGTACCGCGGCGCGCATTTAAAACAAACCACGAAACAATTTAGTGGACAGACAGGTTTTTGTTCCGCTTGCACTTACTGCTCCTGTGGTTTCATTTATACTTTCTATCACTAAATTCAGTGAAATCAAGCGGTTTTCAGAAATAACAATTGTTTGAGTTTGTGCAGGAAGCTAAAGAATGTCCTAAAGTAAATTGAGCGTGGGTAGGTGGTTCGAATCAACTCACCGAAAACGAAATGGCACTCAGTTACGTTGTCGCAAGTTGGTTGCTGCTGTATCGATAACACAAAAAACCCAAATCATAAGTCGTGATTGGTGGACAGAGCTTTACTATCGGAAAATAGACAGTAAAACGGCTGTGTTATAAGCCAGTTGACAGCTGCTTCTGCGCCCCAGGGAGGAATAGGTCAAAATAAGCCGTATATCTTCGGGCTTTTACGCATCCCACATAGCTTACACTCATAAACTCAAGTGTTGTATTTTCGTTCTAACATAGAATACTTTTTGATCAAGTGAGCCGTTACTTCACTTCAACTTTAATTTTCTAGGATGCTTCTTGTCGCCCTCTCATGAGATTTCTTCACAAAATGTGCATGTAGCAATCAAGACCACTTCTACCTTTGGTGCCGCATAGTCTTTCTTGGTAGGGGATGCGGGAAAAAACTTGCCCTCTCGGTCGCAGAAGTCACAATTCTTTCGATTTTCTTGCTTGTAGCTGAACAATGGTTTTCTTTGCCACGTGAGGCTGCTAAGTGATTGGGGCTTTCCCAAAATTGGGTAACATTTCAGTTGGTTTGGCTTTAGATCGGTTTCATAGTACTCCAGGAGTCCTTGAAAAGCGCTGCTTACTCAATTGCTCACCTTCATATTAAATGTCTCAAGGTCCCGTTGTGATTGGCTGATGAGAGTGCAAAAATGACTGCTCACATGATTTATAGTTTTCCTGCCCACTGACTAAGATATAACATATCCTAGTGCAACATATTACTCTGTTATTGTGCTGACGATTTTCAACTTTCAAGGTGCCAATCAGCGGCGGAAGCATGAATCCTTTCAGGAGCCTTGCACCTTCCATTCTAAGCAAAAGCTTCGATAGACAGTGGGTAAGTACTTCCAGTCCAATGAAAAAGCCCAATCCTACAACCTGTCTTTCCCTGCAATCTCAAAAATTTTCTCCTTTTAATATGCCAGGTCTGATTTTGAGCTGGCGGTTGATGGGTACAAAATGTGTCCAGTGGTTCTCAATGAGAGGAAGTGGCACGCGGAGGTGCGAGAAAGGGAGGTTCATTGTGGCTATTTCCATCAACGACTTTTACCCTGGCAGTCCCAGGTGTGTAATGTGATCGAGCTGGGGAAAGGTGGGTAAAGGTGATAAAACCGCCATTGGAGGATATTCGGAGGAGGCGAAGTCATTAGCTCCCTTGTAGTGTGGGACCAGGGAGTGAGTGAGGGATATTGCGGTATAAGTTAGCACCATGTCTGGCGACTGATCTGTCCTCTGGGATGGCGGTGAGTTTTAACGAGTCTTCTTACCCTAGGGCCCGCACAAACCTGCCTACTTGCACGGTGCGGGGGTTCCTAACCGTATGGTAAGGCTGCTTTTGCTGGCATGTATAGCCACAGGAGACTGAATTCCTTTGCTCACAGCCTTTGGATAACTTGGTACATGGTCTGATGTCTGCTTTGCCATTGGGTGTGCACTAGATGGGCAGTCTGACGAAGCCAGAAAGGTCAGTGTCCTCGTTACTTTGCGGAAAGATGCCTCACGATTAATCTTAGTCCATTTGGTTCGCCAAAACAGGTGTGAAAATGAGTGATTGATCTATGTGGGTGAGATGTTGGGAGGTATTTTTCCCTCGCCTTTCCAATAATAAGCTCGATTAACTGTGAAAACTGCCGCAAGATGCTCAGTTATTATGGCGGACCTCAATCAATGACGCGGTGGTTCGCCATCTTCCACAACATGGTCTGACTGCCCCCAGTTTCGCCTCCATTTGGCTGTATCGCCCCAAAACCTAACGTAACACTGTGTACCTCCTCTTTATTTTCTTTATAACTAGCTTTTCAAACTTACACTATCACAATCAGCGTTCCATCACCTCGAAAAGAAATGTCTGTGTCTGATTAAACTGTTGTTTCTTATAAAATGCTGGATGGTAAAAAAAGCTGGATTGGAGATTTTATTTAAGTCAGCAAAGTCATCTAAAGACTGCTCTTTTTCACTTTTCCCTTGCTAGATGTTTGTTGTCGGACCCCTCACTGGGGCTGTAGCTGCAGTGATCGTTTACGATCTCCTTCTGATGAACGTTCCAGTGGATGACATGATGTAACGGTGAGTCTACTGCTTCAACCCTTCGCTGATTTTCAGTAAATCCTTGCCGGTATACCCTAAGAAATATCCCAAGTTAACTTTTCCAGCATGTATTTACTCTCTCTTTTCCGCTATTCAAACCTTCGGGCCAAGGGCCAGGCATAAAGAATATCCAGTAGATGTTAGCTAAACTGACCTCACCGAGGTATGTTGTCGCATGCAACATAAGCGTCTCACGCGAAAGTTTTCAGACTGCGACAGCAGGTCATCTCCTGAACTAGATCGAACATTTCCAAAACGACCATAGTCAAACAGTAATTGTTGTCAGCCAGTGTGCAGAGTGAACGCCTGTTAAAGGTGGAGTTCCACAAGCTTTAGTTCTTAGAAGGCTGCTTTTCATCGTGTACGTAACTGAACAATTATTAGAAGTGAAACCTGACCTGGTATTCTTTTCAGATGTTCTTCAAGTGTGGAAGAGGATAAAAGACAAAGAGATAATATATTTTTGGTAATCAACCACTTGAAATCTTGGTTGTACAAAAAGATCTTGGCGTACTCTTTAAGCATCACAACACAGTGCTCCAAAGGCGTACTTCGTAACTCCTCGTTCAACTCTGAGCCAGTTGCTCAGTCGCACGAAAGCAAAGCTAGTAAAATTCATTCATTAGCCCAGGACGCCCCATAATTCTGGGTGGCTTTGGTTGGGTTTTTTGTTTTTCCTTTTGATCGAAAATCCTCTGGCTCTGGATTATTTGATACGTTTTCTAACCTTTCCAATAACCTTTTCATACTTTTATTGACCCACAACCATTGTATGTTTCAGCGCGTCCTAAGGGGAGCGAGATCACAAGTTGGGCCTTTGTTTCTGCCACTTTCCGGGAATGCACCCCTAGGGGACTTCGTTGACCGCTGTTTTCAATGTAACTACTCATTAAACAGACTTATGTAACTGACAGAACAGGATGTTTGTTCGATTAAAAGCATGGACACCATCCTCTTCTTCCTTTTGTTTTCTCACCGAATCTTTCCACGCGTTAGTTGCCTAATTCTGACTAAAAAATGGCCAAAGTATTTTATTTTATTCGCGCTTTATCGCAGAGGGTTAAGTAACTTAAACCCTGGCAGCTGTGATCATCAGGCCCGGTCCCTTCGATGAAGAGAAGTCATGGGAGGCCAGAGTGGAAGGAACGGTTTATCCTGTACAGAAGGAATGGAGAATAGGCAGCAACAAGTAGACTGTCGAACCAAACGTCCATCCGCTGGGGCGGCTTGGTCCGGAGTGCCGGCTTGAGGACAGTCACATCATTGGGATCCTTGTGAGTTGGCCTTGAGAGCCAATGAGCAGACAGATTGAGGCCGGGGGGAGGGTTCTCGCGTAGTCAGCAGCATTCCAATAGATAGGTCAAGGATTGCCATCACGAGGGTCTACGCGGACTTTAACCAATACAGGTTCACTGTGTCAAAAGCCTTCTTCAGGCCAACGAAGTGGGTCTTGATTCCTGCGCGGCTGCCCTGAAGTTTATAGGCTACCAATTCTTGCGTTACCTAGACTGTCTGAAGTTGATGGGCCACCAATCAAGGTCGTCGTTAGTATCCCCTTGTAGAAGCCGGATTCATCGCGTACTGTAGACAAGTAGTTGTGGGACGTATTGTATGGATTCAAGTAAATTGAATCCTAGCAAGTGCAATCTTCAGGCCTGGTTTCGTAGTGAAAGAAGGAAGGCTTGGGAAGGCCAAAATTGAAGGAAGAGTATATTCTGTACAGAAGGAATGGAGAATAGGCAGTAGGAAATTGACTGTCAGACGACCGCACAACCGCAAGCCACCGGATGGCGTCCGAAGTGATGTCTGCTCGGCAGTCGTCCCATGAGGTCTCAGTGAGTCGGCCTGTGATTGGTTGTTCCAGAAGTTGGAGACAGGAAGCAGTCACGAGTGTGCGTTCGACTGGAGCTAACCACGAAAACGTTCACAAATGCGCTTCGTGCGCTCCACTACAAGTGCTCTCTTCGCAAACCAAATTTTTGTGATGAATGAATCCACACAGAGAAATAATAGTTCAATTTAGTAAGGGAGTTATGTACCAAGGTAGAGATGCAAACAGCGTGGGCGGCTGTGGCTGGCATGAAAAGGCCAGGTTGAAATGGCGGCTGGAGAAAGCCAGTGGTTCAGTAAAACGTCAAGAACACATCGGTAAGCCGTGTCAGTAAAGATCGAATTAAAAGATACCGTTGACAATACAAATAGGACCAGTTGTTGGGAAGCAGATCTGGGTGCTGGTACTCGTGGAAGGACTTCTCAGGTTGATTGGGAAGGAAACATGGCCTGATCTTGATGGGCTGAAGGTGTTTCATAATGTACATCTCGCTACACCACTGGATGCCGGTTAAGAAATTATCTGTAACATGGTCACATAAGACGAAAAAGGACAAAATCGTTGAAGTTGAAAGAGGTTTGATGAAACTTGAGCCCAACCACATCAGAGGTCGCAAGAGTTGACCAACTCGTAAAATCAGCATTAAAGCAGGTACATGCAGCGACTTTGTGCCCTAACAAATGCATGTCCCGTATGTTTGGCTTTCGTGTGCGCCAGCGCGTGCGCGTCGGACGTGTCAAGGTCGGGACTTGTCTAGCCTCACTAGCTAATCACTTCTCAAGCCGAAGCCAGTGCACAGATTGCGGGGGTTATTTACACTCAGTCACTCACGGAACCGATGGACTACTGTTCGGTTGTTGTCCAGACCCGGTGACCTACTTGCCGGACTGCACCTCTGGACTCCGGCCCATTCATGGCTGGACTACACTTTTCTAGGAGTCACTTGCATGTGACTTACATTCTACGCTTGTTCAACCTTATTAAATTCTCCCGAAGAGTATGGCCTTTCACGCCTTATGCTATCCACTAGTTTATATTCATTGAGATACGTTTCATCGTCTATTATCTTCCTGGACAACATCGTATCCCACAGACAAATCAGACAGTCACCAGTATCAAAGGGCAGCAGGTCATATCAGAATTTGCGAGTCCAGATACTTTCGGGGTCACCAATATCGCAGAGAATTAAGTAAGTTAAACCCTACCAACTGCGATCTTCACGCCCACTTCCTTAGGGAAAGAAGGAGGGCATGGGAAGGCCAGAGTGAAAGGAGCATTTTGTTCTGTCCAGAAGGAATGGAGAATAGTAAGGAGGAAGTTGCCACTTGGTCGGGCATGGCGTTGGACCGCGAGGGCCGTGTGAGAGCGCGGGGTCATCACGACGGCCGATGACCCTGCCTGCATCCGCACCCTGTTGGGGCGGATTGCAATGTGGTGTTAGCGTGCGAATTGTCACAAGCGCCCGGAGCGGCCTTTGTGTGAGTCAGCCTCATGACAATGATTGGTCAAACCATTTAGACCAGACTGCGGATTGCCGGCAACTGAAATTTTTTCATTTCACACTAACCTTAGAGCCTTTGATGGAACGTTTCATTTCTAGTTTGAGGTGATTCAAAGGTGCCTATTGGTTTCTTGAATTTTACCCTCCATAATAACTTCTAATTAGAGATGTAGTAGTTATAACTCTTGTGTCATTTTGACGGAATTTCAGCTCAAACAATTGCTTGTCATTTAATTTGCATTTTTTGTCAGTTGCTATATCATTGCCCTGTAGGGAAGGGAAATTATTTGTCTTTTTAATAAAGTTCTTGGCTACTTCGTGATCGTACTTTTATGTAAGCCACGTTCCGCCTTTACTATAATACTAAAGCTATCGCCTTGCCAATGCGTGAGAGTGAACATCCATCCAATAAGCTTAGGAAAACTGAAAAAACTCATGTATTTAATTTTCCCTGTTCGGAGCCTAACCTAACCGAATGGCAGCATAAACTTGCAAGTTGTCCTGAGGCGTTTTGCCTGTGGCCGACTGCCACAATAATTCCTTTGTTAATGCGGACTGCCTCAAGGTCTTGTGTCTTTGCTGTGACACGCGATGATCTTTAACCGCTGGACCGGAGTACACACACGAGCGCACACGCACATGAGCCCACGCGCACGTCCAACTGGTCGCAGTTCCTCAAGGGCCACTTAGGTGCGCCACACGGCAGGTGACCTTCTTCCAACGCACCCAAACATGCCACAAGCGAAAACGGTTGACAATCACTTATCAACAGTTGTCACCTTTCAGACAGTGAGCCGCAACACGGAGTGACAAGGACACAGCGAGTCCACCTCAGGCCCGCAGCGGGACATTCAGCTCTGGACAACGCCAGCGGCACAACTGCCACCCGAGACAGCAACTCCGGGCTTTGTACACAGTAAACTCTTATTTGGGTGGCTTCCACGTTAAGAGCCCTAATTATTGTGCAACAATCTTCCCCTGCCCAGTTAGCACATTTGAAATCGATAAGTGCAGAAACGCAGCATGGGATTCCTTTTTTTAATACGTTAACCACAAAACTTGTCGGTACTGATTTCTAAAGCAGAACCAGCGCAAGGAACAAGAAATTTTGCCTGAACTCGGCCACACCCTCTTCACAATAGTCCGCTTTTCGGTACATATCTTCATCTAAAATGTTCAAGAAAAAAGTTATATGATTAATTTTCTATCAGTCAGGTAGGTGACAGCAGTAGGGATGCGTGGTGTACTCCATTAAAAAAATAACAAAACCAAAGCTTGGCTGTCGTAGCAGAAATGCACATTGTTGTAAAGAAAATCAACTCAGTTGCTGGAATAAATCGAGTCATCCATAATCCACTGAAGCATATTGGCTGTGATTTCGGTGAATTTATGCATAACACTGACCATTCCACCGGTCCTTGAAGACTGGAAGAAACTTTATTGAGTTGCTCTTACTGAAAACGTTGATGTATTCAAGAGAAGACGTGATGAAACTTTACTTGATGGTTATGAATTTGATTAAAATCGCCGATTGTTCATACATAATTCTGGAACATATGCATGATTTGCCAGAATCCATCTGTTAATAGGGATTTATAGGCTCTGCCCATCTATCTTATATACACCGAATTATACTGAACTGAATTATCCTTTTTTGTGAGAAAAAGGCCAACAGTTGCTTGCGTCATTCATTTGCTGTCGCCAACATGAAAAGTCAGGAAAACAACCGGGAATTTTATAAGTACAAATTATTGGAGAAGAGCGACACCGCATAGTCGGCAAAGGCTTCATTGAAAAAAAGCAGGCAACAGATAAGGTTCCCCGGGTTGGGTGAACGTTCATCAACGAGTGTAATTACAACTGCTGAAAACGTAGCGGGTGAAGTATCAATACTTCAAACTTACCATGGGTCAGGCCACTCCGATCTTGTTTAAGTCTGAAGCGCCGTAGGCCTTCTCACGATCGAATGGTTCACGCGAAAACAGGGCCTTTGCTCGCGCCAGCGAGGCATCCGGACAAATGATAAATTCATAGAAGATGACAGCCAGTAGCATGCCCGTAAATGGTCCCACCATGAATATCTACAAAGTTGGCAGAGGGGTTACACGTCAGGCCCACCACACACGGAGTTTATAGACTGTCCGCAGGTTTGTTCCGTGGTTGGACAATCACTCATGAACTGAAGCAAATGTGAGCATCCCAGGTATGTGTAAAGATGGAGAAGTGGAAGGCGTTTCAGCCACCGGAATCATATTTTTATTCCTCTGAGCCTTCGAACCCTTACTGGAGTCCATCTTGAGCAATAAAAGCGTCCACGAAAAGCAAGCGCGCAAGGGACAATCAGCTGTTATAAGGAGGAAGGGGCCAATCAACCATTATTGCCGTCAGTCCTGAGATGCCTGTGCAAGGCAATATATGCCGGCGCCAAATCGATAAATCGATTGACCTTCTCCCTCGCTATGAGCAGTCACTTTCTGCTTGCCTCTTGCAGCATGCACGCTGCACATTGTTAACGGGCGGTCAAATAAGTATTTTGTGTGAAGAAACACATGTGATCGCTGGGAGAGGAACGTTATTCTCCTGACGTCTCGGATCCCCCCTTGAGCATGCCCTCAGAGATTGTAACAGAAACGAATAATCCATACACAGGTAAACGCAGTATTTATAGCATGCAGTCGCTAGGCTATCGCATACCTATGACAATTAACGGCTTCCCCTTGATTGAGGATGGGTGAACCCCTGTGATGCGCTGATTGTTTGATGCCTTCTGAGCTTTCATCCCGCATGTCGCTTGAGTCACAGTTGTCACGCTCTCACTACAGTAACAAGTACAACGAGCCACCCCATCCCATATTCGGTGTCGAATCCTATTTTGACCAAACTAAATCAGCCGCTTAGTTTCGCGCAGTCCAGTCATGTTTCCAACGCCAGTGCCGGTGGATCAAAGGAGCGAGCAATCACCACACATACCTTCAAAACGCATGCTGATAATATTGCAACGATTAACGACTCGAATCAGACAATTATCGCACCACAGTGCATGCATCCGTGATGAAGGGGGGAGCCGTCCGTTGTCATCGGTATGTGATGATGATAGTTCGACCATCAATTTCGATGATTGCCAATAGTAGCGAATATTCGAGTCCCAGGAAGCAGTTCAGAAGACGAAGATGCGATCACTGGAACAAGAGTTTTTATTTGCCTGACGTTTCGGATTCCGTCGGGAATCCTTAGTCATAGATAATCGTAAACAGGTCTGAGACATGCACAGATAAGAGGGTCAGGTAAATAAAACTCTTGTTCTAGTGATCGCATCTTAGTCTTCTGAATTTTGATGAAGTCGAAATCCACTACCTGTTCAGGAGCAGGGATGGTGACTGTAGTCAGAGACGAGATTTGAGTGAAATAGGCGCGCAACCGTCTACCTCACTCTGAACCCTCAAACCGCTTGAACTGGTGACAAGAAAGAATCAAGATGACCGAGTGGGATCAGGCAAAAGCCGCTTCCTCCAATACAGGCCAGAACACCACCTCACTTAGCCTTAAGTAACAGTAGACGTTTGCGCTGGTGCTACCACACCACTTTCCCTCACTCACCTTCGGCAGGTGTCAGGGCAGACACAAGGAGACCGAAACGGATACTGCTACAACTATTTTTACGACCCCTGACCAGCAATGTAGCCAGGTGTCAGTAATACTGGCACTATTACTGGCGTAAATATTAGTCTGAGTTTATGCTGATTAAAGTCAACGCTGGGGCTCATATCCACTTGATCTCACCAAGGAGTGTGAATCTGGGTTTAGGGTATTCTGAGTAAATGCATGTTTGAGGCCCGGAGGACATGAGGCTTTGCTTTGGTTTCCACCCTCTCAACTCTAACAACCAGGCTGTGTCGTCTTATGGTTAACGAAACGCTATTGAGTACTAACTAAAGTTGCATCATGGCTTTTTGTCACATGGTGCCATTTGCCGTTTTTAGGCTAATTATTGGCTTACTGCAGTATCTCACTCATTTGGGGGTAAGCGGACGCCTCCTGTCTAATAGGAGAGAAATCTGCTCCAGACTCAACTTAAATTGGTATACGCTATATTTTAACTGAGTCAGTAGCTGAGTAGTAAGCAATGAGCAGGGCAGACGGAACAATGAGCTTACCAGTTTTCTCATCTTCACTTGGTGATTGTGTAATACACCCGGGTTGTCCTGCGAGCATACGGTCTTTGTATGGTGTCAAAAATCATCAACTACAGGCAGACGAATTACGCCGGACTGGATGGCAGATTCGGGGTTCTCACGAGCGACTTCCATAGGCATGCAAAACATGGCGACTGCATCCTATACATACCGCAACTTCTAGGGTATGAAATGCCCGTATTTAACGCTATCTCTGCTGCCAGGTTCGAACGTGGATACAAAACTGCAAGCGAACAAACTTCTTGTCCAGCGATCACATCTACTTCTTCTCTTTTACTTCTTGGGACGCACATTTTCGTTTTTATCGGTATTTTTTATTTTAAAGGACCACGCTCACTTCCCTCCTCTCTCTCTCTCTCGCTCAATCGTATGAATTGGAACCTCTTTTTTCCCATAACTGCCCTACATACCTTATGTGTTAAGTCAGTCAAATTAAAATGCAGGCAAAATGAGCATTATAACGTCAGTAAAAATATCTCAGAATCTTCGGTAACGATCTATTATATGGATCACCGCGACCTTGATTTACTTTGCATAACTGCCTACTTAGTTTTAAGTAGTAGTCATGGTTTGTTGTTCAACTATGGCGTGGTCGTGTTAGTCACCACAGACGTTGCCTTCAAATAACTTTCGGGTAGCTCGCTGCTTGCAGTCGGGGACTGAAAATTTGCTTTTATTTTGGGTTTGCATCCAGTAATGAGTCCGTCAGCAGTTCTTTCGGGTCCCGTTATAGAAGCATACATACCAGAAGACAAGTTTGTAATCCAAAAGTACCAAAGTCCGGGTAAAGTATCCACAGGAATCGCAGGTGTGTCAAAATATACCATTATTTAGACACTATAGCCCTTCCTTATAGACTTGAGGTTTATCTGAGTGGATTTAGCGTCTCTATACAAGGTTGCCCTTTACTACCAGAGCGATGAAGACTCTTGTAAATACGCGGATATATATATCGGTGAAACAACTAGCTCAGTTGAATTATGAATGTGAAAGTTTCTCTCCATGGAAATTTCAACCTTGAAGTGGTAAAAGCAGTCGTATGTGAACTCACCCACTGACGTTTAAAGGATAAGTTGAGCAGTGAGGTGGCCAAGCTTCTTGCGGGATTTGTACAGGCGCCCGAAATGTTGGCCTAAAAATTGGTACATGTGTCAACAATTTTGTATTGACATATTCATTTTTATAATGCACAAGGAATACCAATGGTGGAAAGTGCGTTTAGTTTTGGCTGGTCATGCAAAGGGTTTGCTAGGTGACACGTTCGCATCGCCTGTTGCAATGAGACTCAACCTTGCAGGCAGTTGCGAAGGTACCAGTGATAATGTAGGAAGGAGTATTGAAAAAAGGATAGAATCCTACTTTGTGTCCCAGAAAGTGTTTAAATAATCTAATGGTTTCGCAGCAAAACAGCGCGGCATAAATGTACACAGAAATTTATGTACATGTCTTACGTATAGTTTATTGGGTGGGACAAATTTGGACCTTTTTTACTTAATTTTACTTAATAGTTTATTGGATTTCTTGATATTCGTGAAAAAACACAGTTGGTGGTTAGGAAGTCATCTACTTCAACTTATTTAAGGGCCAGATTACAGTTTTGGTGTTAAATAAGTACAGGTCGCAGGAGGAAACGTCAGGCACACCTTCAATTTACATGCGCAACAACTGTACATCAGCTTACTTTATTTATTTTATTAAACTTAGTAATAGGTAAGTTCGGTTGTCGGTTTATTCTTCAGTTCATTGCCATGTTCACTATTTTTATTGCAGATTATTCTTTAGTTAAGTGAGTTTAGTTCATATCAGTTCACGTTTTTTTTAAAATTAGTTGATTTTTGATTAAGTTCATGATATTGTACTGCAATCATTTCCTAATATTTGCGTAATCGCACACTTTAATATTGGCGCTCATTTTGTTGACAATCATTAGATTATTTAAATAAGTATTCCTGCTCTTTTCCATTTTTCTAAATTTATTTATATTTCTTTCCCTTTCGTTTTGTTTCTCAGACTTTATACTCTTTAATACATCCGGTGTCGGATTAGAGAAGGACGGAGCATTCGTGTACTGTTCTGGGAGACAACGTAGGATTCTATAGAAAAAAGCATGAGGGATACTGCAATATGCGTTTCTGGTTCACTGGCCCTTATCAGACAGTCATGTCCAACGCGAGATCTAGGTGGTCTAGGATTCGAATACGAAGGCTCTGTAACGCGTAACGCTGTCTAGTTGTTGTGTCAATCATCGGCGATCGTAAAGTAGTCATGCTGTCTCTCTGAGCTTGGTAGATCCGAAAATTGAGATAGAGTGTGGTTGGTCCTGAAGCGATTTCTGTCAAAAACGCTATAATTGGAAGTTCCAAAGTAAAGCCAAATTGCCGTATTCCCCGATTGCAAAAATGTCATTTCCACGTAGGTTTTAACCTTCTTAGTCATTTTACTCACAATAGACTTGACGATTAGAACAAAGTTACAGCAAGCTGATCAGACGACAACCTCATTAGTTGCCGTTCACAGTGCCTGTAGCGTCGGCGCCAACCGACCGCGAACAGTCACGTGACTGCAATCCTCTATCGGCTTCTGGGACAATGAATCACAGGTGCAGTAGACTGCTATTGGCCAACCAGTTGGTCAAGCGGCCAGTGACTCACTCTCGCATGACGTTTATGCATTCACACCCACAGCACACTAGCAGCCAAACGCGCGCAGGGCCCGGGCCTGCCACGTGTCGGGACTTCAGACCACCATTGAGTTTCTGTTTACAATAAACTACTCCTACTGGTCTTACCCCTCCTCTTCCTATGTGGGACTGGGCGTGATAGTTTTAGCATTCTGAGCACACTCACGACTTAGACTCCTAGATTACCACTTTTGCTTGTGCACTTGCCCTTGACTTCCATCGCAGGCCAGCTTGGCCAGCCTTAGCTAGCCGCTCGAAAACTATTCAACTAAATTTTTCCACTTTCTACTTACTTCTACAAATTTCCTTCACTGCCTATCCCGTTTCCTCACCCTCAAAACCCCTATAACCACTGTTTCCGTAGGACAGCATGCTGATCGGAGTGGATCTCACCCATCCACAAAAGTGGGAGTCGGGCGACCGCAAATAACTATAGACCGGTCAGCCTCACCTCAATATCCTGCAAGCTTATGGAACGCTTGACCAATCTGCTCTATTGTCTAGAACAATGGACCCAAGCGATCGATGAAGGGAATACGGTGCATACAGTCTTCTTAGACTTCAAGAAGGCGTTTGACACGGTGCCCCATCAACGTCTCTTATACAAGCTCAGCCGCATAGGGGTAAGGGGAAACCTTTTGCAGTGGATAGCAAACTTCTTGACTGGTCGTACCCAGACCGTATGTATTGGCGAACAGCGGTCGGCGGAGGTAGCAGCTGAGAGCGGGGTTCCACAGGGATCTGTTCTTAGCCCTATTCTCTTCCTTATATATATTGATGACTGCATAAGCGGACTAGACTGCGAAATCGCAATGTTTGCTGATGACATAAAACTTTGGAAGGTCATACGCAACCAAGACGATAAATTAAACCTCCAGGCAAATTTTCATAGACTGGAGCAATGGTCGACCCTTTGGTTCATGCCATTCAATGTGACCAAATACAACCTAATGCGCTTTGGTAGAATCAGCACTACGCCTCGGAGGATGTATTACCTGAATCACACGCCGCTGCCAGACGTAGAGGCTCAGAAAGACCTGGGGGTGTGGTTCACGCCTTTACTGAAGCCATCACTCCACGTCCTGAAAGTGGCTAAATCCGCAATGTCGAGCTTGTATCTAATCAAGCGCGCCTTTGCTAAGTTTGACAAAGTTGTATTTGGCAGGGTATTCGGCACGTTCGTGCGACCTCAACTGGAATTTGCCATCCAAGCCTGGAGACCTTGGACAGCCAAAGACATAAAAACCTCGAAAGGGTACAAAGACGCGCAACAAAATTAGTACGAGGCCAACGGAACCTCCTTTATGAGACCCGATTGGTAAATCTTGACTTGTTTCCTCTGGATTACAGGCAGCTATGTGGGGACCTAATCCAGGCATTTCGCATGTTGCGTGGTCAGGATTGCTACCTCCAAACAAATGACTTCTTTGAGCGGGCCACCACCTCTAGGCTGCGAGGACACCCCCTCAAATTACATGTGACTGGGGCAAGACTAGACCCAAGAAAATTCTTTTTCTCTAAGAGATTAATCCAGGCATGGCATGCCCTTCCTGCGGATATTGTCATGTCCCCTTCCGTTGATGATTTTAAGGCTAACCTAGACCGATTTAATGAGTATCGTCACGATTTAGTACTCCAAATCCAATCACTGAAGTATTCCGAATCTAAAAATTAAAGCGCTCTACATCCAAATCCTGAAATGCTAGAAATGCTATAAATGTATACTAATAGTAATTTGTAAGTAGTATTATTATTAGTACTTAACCAAATGAGTTTCAGACAATATCTAGCTATGACGTCTCTGCTCACTATGCGATCTGCGCCGATCATGTCTGAGGACGCATCTACCGCACCTATGGTCCTAGGCTATGCGGCCCTGTCACACCCTTTCTCGTATCGACCGACTGCTGACAACGTGGTGGGTTCCCCGGCTCTTGGCACAGCAAAGGCGTATCATGGTCGCATCTCCGGTCTTCGGGACGTTCTCGTGACTTCGAGGTCTCCTCCTCGTATGGTCCTTCGGGTGTAGATATCACTCGTCATGGACGCCATGGCTACCGTCAACATTCACAGAAGCATCATGCCCCTATCATTCACATACTTCCCCACGAGCGACAGTTTTTCTCCTAAAAACCAAAAATGACATTCCATTTTGAATTATGAGCCAGCCTTAGGAGTTTTTTCACTGTCTGCTCTTCTTCCTCAGTTACACTGCTGGCTCGTGTAAACTGAGTGTGAGTTTATTACTTGAAACAAGCGAGTAGTCGTTTGAAATTGTGTCAACGACTTCTTTGGAATGTTCGGCTTTGCCGATGCATTTCTTAAATCCTATGTACCAAGAGGGAGTTCAAAGGCGTTTGCCTATATTTCCTTTGATAAATTTGACTTGAATTGAGACTAGTTGTTTATGAGGTGCACTTCTTAAACTACCTTTGCCGGAAGAGATACAGATATTAATTAACAAAATTTCTATGTACAATAAAATAAAATGCCTATAGCAGTTATTAAAGTATATTCCACTGCCTATCCTAATTCCATACCCCATTAAACCCCTATAATAATCGCTTCCGTTGGAAAAAATGCTGCGACTAGGGATATATGAAGTGCGCTACTTAAACTACGGTTGTTAATTCCGTATCTCCTGAAATGTCAACCGAATTTTTGAAATGTGTTTTGATTCAAACATATTAATTGACTATAGTTGTAATAATTAGAATCCTACAGTCTATTTTCAATTTATTTGAGTCATGTCAGGATACCAGCTTTTGAATGCGTATCGTACTGACGAGCTGCCAAAATTGTATTCGGCAGAGCTGTCTTTAGAGGTACTTTTTGCTATTGATTGATAACATTCACTTACTTTTGCAGTTTCACTAGCCCAGCTTTCCCTTTTGTTGTTAAAATTCGCCAATATAAGTGTGAATTTCCCTCAATTGGTTCTGATATCCCGATCAGCAGGAGTTTATCTTGATTAATTTTATTCTGTTTAGTATATTGAAAAAACTATAAGTTTCTTTAATTTACTATTTTTGACCACTTCCAACACAACTTAATATTCATTTATCCTCGCTTACGATGAATTGAATGTTTAATCACATTTATATATAATATAGAATATATATACATATATATATAGAATGTATATATATATATAGCAGTAAGTGGGGTATGACAGCATTTGGGGGTAACTTGATACAGAACTGTTTCGGGCTTATTAGCCTTCATCAGTGTTCGGTGTTCGCACATTCCTGAGTGAATATATATATATGGTATAACATCATTGTCATATATATATATATATATATAGAATATATATTCAAGCGACCCTACAAGACAGTTTTGCCGTTCTTGGTATACTGCCTGTTTATGGATTTTTTCCCCGTATCTTACACCAGAAATGTTTATTTAACCAATTCTGATGAGCTTTTTCTGGGTGTTGGATAGCCTTGCAAACTACGCGCCTTGTGCTCGTGTTTACTTTATTATACTACTCTAGCTAAGCGATTCGTCATGTTTTATTACTATTTCAACTCCACCAGCTTTTCGCTATTTGCTTTCATGCATGCAATTAACGTTTTTTTCAATTTTCTATCCCTGAGTAATGTCAGATCTGACTTTACAACAACTCTTTATATAAACCAACTTCCCTTTTTGGACTCTGAGCAACGGTGAAATGGACTTACTGCAATGGTTTCGATCATAAGGAAGACGCTGACCAACAGCGTAAATGCGTTAAATCGATTGGCGGGATGGAAACTGTGCAAACGCAACTCATCCAGAAGGGCTACAATGGCCAGCAGCATGACGAACGTGATGAAAATCTCCATAACCAGCGCCTGTTGATCAGTGACTTTGGGTTTGGGCATTGCCATGCCCAGTTCAGTCCGGTTGGCCACAAACGGCGACAGAGAACGACCAATCTGAAGTGCAAACAGAGCTCCGAACACCTGAGCTGACCAGTACAGTGGCACGTAGATGACGCTCATACGACGCGTAATGACTACGGCAACAGTGACCACGGGGTTGATTTGAGCTCCGCTCAAGGGGAAGCAGACAAAGATTGAGGAGTAGACGGCGCAGCCTGCGATCAAGGAAGCCACAAACGGCTCATAGCCGCTGAAGTGGTCGTGATACATGATTGGGTAGTTGGCAATAAAGGAAGACATGGCTTCGCCAATGAAACGCCTGGTGAGAGCCCAGATGGCTCCCGCGTCCCAGCCTTCTAGCATCTGTGCTTTTGATCACTCTCTTTTTCGATGTTTTCTGGACAAAAATACAGACGTGTGAAACATTTACAGAGTTAATACAACGTGCAGATACAGTGACTGACGGAAATCTTAACTGAAATCCCAAAATTCGTCTTCGATTAAGGGTTGTATTACACCAATTCCCCGAACAATTTCCGTTTCTGAATTTGCAGTTTCACAAACTCAGTTGTTTTGCGTTCGGACCTCCAGTAAATTTTATTCGTTTATTTTGTTCTGTGTATTAGTTTTAATGTTACTTTTCTTGGAATTATAATAACCTATGGCAAGTTCCTTATCCAAGCAACAGTTTCAGTAGACGCATACAATTGTGTAGGCTAAATTTATGAGAATACGATTTGGAATACAGTTGAGTAGTATTTACTAATTTTGGTTTGAAACAATACGTGCTTAAGTATAACGTCTCCGAGAATATGCGGACGGGCACACTATGACGAACAGTACACGTTCGTGTACGTACAGTATGTGCACTTTCTTACTGTATAGCCTTTAGATTACGGTTCTTTATATGCTTGCTTTTACCTATGGAACTCTTAATGGAAATACAAATTATAACGTAGGTTTTGAACTAACTTAAAGTATTTTGAAGATATATTTCAGCAGGTTTATGTGAACCTGAGCTGATTTGAGAAAATATTTACCATATGACGAAAAGTATTCACAGGTCTTTTTAGTCTTCATCTGAAATTGGCGCCTTTACAATATTCGACGGGATTTTGGAACGCAACTCGCGCAAAGTTTGAAATACTGTTTTATCGATTATTGTGCAACATGGTCGCAAAATATTTCAGAAACGACAGGGGGTTGACTTTTGAATGCATTTTTGTGCCCGCCTGTCAATATTCACTCAGTAAACACGACTATTTAATTAATCTAACATTTTCTGTTTTCTTTCGATAACCTCCTTATATGGGGCATTTTTTATGGGTGCATATCCCCAATAATACCTACCTTGCTCTGATCTGATCCCATATAAGTTCAGCACATCGTACTGTGCCTGACATCACCGCCCTTTGAAAAGTATTCTAATCAGGGTGTTCCCTGTGCTGGTTTATTTACCAGCAGGCACTGAAATCTCTCTTATTTGCTCCAAATATTTAATTTTAAGTCAGTGTAGCGCATTTTTATAAAGCCAGAATCTGCTTTTTGGTGTGATTGTTTCCCGAAAGGACAGCAATCGAACACTACTTTCGCCAAATACGAAATATTGACGCCTTTTTCAACATTTTATTATGCTGATCATGATCGATTCTAGCAAATTAGGCTTTGAAATGTCCCCGTAACAACAAAAACTCTGATTGGAATCCTTCCGTCGTGACATAAGAAGACTCTACGCAGTTTATACACCTACAAAGAGCGTCGGCAATTCACCAATGTCTAAAGTTGAGTAGAGCTCGTTACCGAACTTCATCCTCCTCATGCACATCATCGGATGAGTTTGTAGCTTCTAAGTGTTGGGACGTTCCGGACGCGAGTTATCACTCGGGAAATCCGGAGAGTACCAGAACAAGGTGTCCTTACTGACAATCGGTTCATGCAGTTACAAGGGACCTTCAAAGGGCGGACATTAGGCCAGGACAAAGGAGGCATGCACGAGCGAGACTGCCCCGGGGCCGAGTTGCTGCTATCGATGAGGTCACGCTGAGGACAGATGCACAGGTGCGCGTTAGCGAGCGCGCGCACGACCACACATGGAGAGCCAATGGGAAGCAATGAAATCTGTCCCTTTAAGAGCGAGGCCGCGAGCAAAACGGGACTCTGTTGTTGCAGACGCTGCCCACGACCCGAGACTCTATTGCCCAAGACGAGAGACTGCTGCCGATACGAGACCGATCACAGAACACAAGCTGCTGGACACACAGGAACAGAACTGATGTACAAGCAGAACTAGTAACAGTAAAGTACTATCTGCTATCCTGTTCTTCCTTCTCTTCCAAACACGTTCTGGAGGACATAACCAGTGTTGACACAGGAACACATTATGTTACAACACTAAGTAATCCGTATGCTCACAGCGCCACAATCATCAAACAAATTCTGATAAACAGACGAACACCAAATACACCAGAATGGGGCGTACAGAACCCTGGTCGCTGATGGAGCCAGGGCGTGTGACAGTGTTTCTAGCTGCTGCTTATGGGAACCAAGTCAAATACCTTCCTGTCCAGGAGGTGTGCTGCGGTAGCCAAGTCAGGCGTAGTAGTCCTTAGGCAGACAGCATTAACGGCAAAGACAGTGGAGGCAGGAATGGCCATTTCTGGCTTATTAGCCTTCGTCAGTCAGTCACGTCCAACCAAAACTGGTACAACGACCGAAGCTCGAATCCGCGACACTTTGAGCAGATGTCAAATGATCTAACAACTGAACCATAATTTCGTTTTTTGGTGCACCACTGGTCGTTGGATATGGCTGTTTGATGACGAAAAATCAGCCGGAAGTGGCCATTTCAATCTCCCTTGTCTTTACCGAAAAATGCTATCTGCTTATACTACTAGCAACTACGTTTTTCAGAGCTCTAGAATGAGCCCCAAGGCAGAGCGGGTCAAGTGAATTGCGTAGAGGGATCGGTTAACGTTCATTCCTGAGTTTACTGTCCTTTCTCCGGGCGCCTGTTGCACCGCTGCCTCTCTTTTATGTACTTGCACGTGCACATCGGGCACAATCTGGTTCTCGGCCAATCATAGTTGCCAAAACCAACCAATCCTTTTCAATACCGACTCCGACAAGTCCTCACTCAATGCGCTGTGGGAGGACTTCGCACCAGGAGGCGTGATCTCTCGTCTGGCTGCCACCTGTTCTCCAACAGCTCTGCGCAGAATGTTCAAATTCTTCTCCTCCTATTCGCAACCCGGCTGTAGTATCTACAGCCTCCCTAGGGTGTAAGCTGCCAGGAAATATGCATAAATCTTTCCTGAAAAATTAACTTTCCCTGCTAAGCGCTTCTTACAAGCGGTTTTGTCTGTGATATCGCTGAACTGACTAACCATTAGGGGATTTCCATGAGAATACTAGCTGTGCCAGTGCCTAATCCCCGATCCATCACCTCTGTCGGTAGAGGCATGCAGGAGCGGTTGGAAGACGCCCTTGACTAGTGACACAAGCATTCTTCTCACTTAACCACACTGACATGAAAGCGGAGGTGAATGTCTAAAGGACTCAGTTGGTTGGGTCATATATAAGCGGAACCACCCGGATATGCTTGTTACTGCCGCACCTTGTTCTAAGCCGCTCCCTTTGATTTTTTATTTGCAAACACGGACAGTTGAGGTAAGATAAAGGGTAGGATTGTGTCATGGAGTCGTATGGGGAGAGTGTGAAACGCGCCGCGTAAGCATACGAATGAGTGATTTTCGGGGAGAGGACGGGCGGGGCATACCAGGGAGGAAATTAGAACCCAATTTGAATGCCCCATAAAAAAGTTACGATGGCAAGTTGGGTCGCGTACTTAAACCTTGGAAGGAAACACTGAAGGTAGCTTTAATATCATCGCTAACCCCCCACCCGACCAACGACGAACGCGTGAATATAGGAGGTGTGCCCAAACCTCAGGCGAGTTCACTGAGAGACATTTTCCAGTGGTATCACCCAAACCAACTAGAAAGAAGATTAACAAAGTGCAAAGGCAGGAATATTAGGTAAATCACCCTACTTAAAATGTGTAAGTAAGCGGTAGTTCCCGTGGGTAGTACAAAAGTCCAATTTTGCTTAATTTGCCGATTTTAGCATTTATGGAGTGTGTTTGCCTTCGGAGAACCTTTCTGTATTCCAATGCCATCAGAAAATCCCTGCTAGATCGATTGATGGCACGTAGAAAACCAGAATTGTACAGGTAATTCAACCTACTTAAAAATTCAAGTAGGTAGCAATAATACATAAGGACCCAAAAAAGACCTCTAGAGACAACCTCACCAGATAAAGGACTGAAAACCTCTGCGAGTGTTTATTAGCTAACCCCTTATAGAGGTAGAGATTTTGTCGGAGGTCTTTATGTCACATACCCCTTCAGGACAAGTGGGTTGGAGCGCTCCACCCCCTTCGGGTTATCTTCCACGATGGGTAAATATTCCCGAGTCCTAACTCCAACTCTAATCCTGACCCTAAACTTGAGGCCAACACTAGTCCCAACCATAAAAATAAGTTCACTGAAACTTGGTACAGAACTATCGGTATCACAGAGCACTCCCACTTTGATGTCCTGCTTGAGGGTCATGAAAGAAATCCTTGCCAAATCTCGCTACATCTGCCAGCCGAGCCCCAAACATTCCACCCTCTTCCTAAAAGAAAACGTATACTACTATCTTGATTTCAACAGACCTTATATTAACATTAAAGTTAGCTCCCTTGAACATCTCACGGTGCCTCATCTTTTCAACCATTCATGTTTTTTAAACATTTCTATGCATTTTTATATAAAAATGTGACCTGTAACCTTGTTGCATATTCGCTTCATTTTATGCATTCCTTTGTTGCTTCAATGGAATATTCAAGGGCTTCTGACTGAATGACGGACTTAAGCTATTGAATCAGGGGCGCTTTCAGAACACATGCTTCCAAGTCTCCTTTTCGCGTACACCAGGGATAGGATTTTTACAATTCGGTATCATAGGCTACTGAAGGAAAAGTAAGTAAACGCTCTGGATACCAGATAGATATAGCTTATTGAACTAGACATTCTTATTATGTTACAGAACTAACGCCGGGATGGTTACAAAGGCAGAGTAGAGTAAATTTCAGCAAAAAGGTCACTTGTGTATTCCTTTCCACCCGTGCAGGTTATTTTATATCTTGATGGATTTATCGAGTACTTCAGGATGCATTCTTTGGTAAGGTGACTACCGAAAGTAATGTCCTCTATTTTACTTGCTTCATTGGAAAAGGGGCGTGGGCAAACTATTGTCTTCTTGGTTTAAAATTATTTTTTAGGAACAGGCAGAGAACTAAAGTACAGATAAAATTGCATATCATATCTAATGCCAAGTTAAAAAAAGCAAACGCGTCAATGTCAGTGCTGTCATGCACATTGCCCCTTACGATTAATGGAGAAAACATTGTGTAAAATGCATAGTCATGCCTCTCTAACTCACCAGAGATGCGCGTCCCCAGACCCGTCGTCACAGTATTCAAAAGCACCTAGTCGATCAATAAGTAAGCGTGGGCGACAGAGCAGGTGTATTTTTAACCCGAACCCGTTGGTGTCCGAACGAGCAAATTACTTTGGAGTAATTAAAATCAAAGGAGAGAGAGAGAGAGGAAGCCGAGGTGTCGTGCGGCAGGTCTCCTAAACGTCACCAGGTACAATTCTCGTTCCACCCAGTTAGAACTTTCGATGCACGAAAACGCGTATTTACTCAGCCGGATGGGGAAATACGTGGTAAACGTCGCCTGCCTTATGAGACCAACATTTTAGGATTAAGATTAAGTGTTCACGTTAAAGTTACCATGTTTTTAGTGCGTTGTGAACCTCAGAAACCCTCCTCATGCTAGTACCCTGCCGACACGTGGCTCCACTCAGTGGATGTCGTCAGACGAGGCCGAACGCAATCATGGGGAAGTCTCTTTCACAGAAATATCTGGAAATTATTTAATCACCTAAATAAACAACAATGCATCTAGAAAACCCCCAGGAAACCTCGTAAATTGGCCATAGTAATTGATTTATCTTCACTGATATGAAATAACAATATGGTGGCCAATCGCCCACTTAGACCGTTAATTATTGTTTCTTTTTGGTTAGTGTCGCAGTCTGCTCGCCGGGCTTACCTTTATGATCCAGGAATCGGCTGTTCCTTATAGATTGCAACGCATTTTCCTGGCGAATAACTCAGAGCTTAGACGTCCGAATAATGTTCCATATATGCTGAACAGTCAGATCATGTTGTAGTCTGCAATGAGTCTGTAAGATCACCGTTTATAGACATTTTTGACTAATAAGAAGCCTTAAAATATGTGTTGGGAATTGAAAAGACATGCTCATTGAGTTGCGCTATCGGATTCAATCTGGAATACTGGAAGACACGTAGTGGCCTTTAGCAGTCACTTGGAACCCAAGATCAGCCGCTGACGCATGGCGCCTTTGGCCTGCAAGGCCTGCGCCCCCACTGTCGCTGACCGACGCCCCACCGTCGCCGCGCACCCATGCCAGCCTTCGTCCATCTCAAGGTCGCGCCACGACCGCTAGTCTAGACATTAGCCGCGTGATTGGCTGTCGTAACAAAGCATGCGCCGACACTCCAGCGATGTCCGATGCTCTCTTCATTCCAGAATTGACACCTTTTCAGCCAGACTGCAGTCATCCAAGAGTCAAAACTCTTTCCATCTATTCTCCTATCCTCTGCATATAGAATGAACTATTCCTTCTATTCTGGACTCCACCAACTTCTTCTCTCCTAGGGAACCATGATCTGAAGATCGCAATTGCTAGGATTTAGCTTACTTGACCTCCTGCGATAGACAGTCGCACAGCAACTGTATTTGGGAGAAATACTGAGAAAATCAACGAAAAATGAGTTGAGCATTTCTGGCTTCTTAGCCATCGTCAGTCGGCCATGCACAAACTCAGATTTAAATAACTTGAGATATGAATCCAATTTTTTATAATCGATTGCCTTTAAGCCCAACGCCCTACCATTCATTCAAAGGTCCATTGGCTTGCTGATTATGATCCAAACTCCCGGACTACAGAGTTATTAAAAATAATTTCTACTGCCCTCTTATTTTAGCTTTCAATCCTTGCCACATGTTAGGGCTCAAAAATGATAAGAAATGCTGACACGGCAATAAACTTTGCTAGAACCTGTAGCTAAAGCTTGCATCTGCAGCATTTCTCTATTTCAGGCGACAGTAAAGGACGCTCACGAGACAAGAGTAACCGTAGTGAATTAATGCTGGCCGGATCAGGGTCTGTTGATTTTCTTTTATGTTCTCAATTTTATGCCGACCGAGCCTTTTTCGACTACAGATCTTCAGCGTGCTTCATAGTCTATCCCACCTTAGAGTTCAGGCGACAGTGAAACTCATCACTGACTGAGTCGTCTAGCCTAACGCCAACCGGGATGTGTGACTTTGGACGTGATCTTGTCTCCCACGCAAACGAACGAAATTTCAGCGACACACCGTATCTCCAATAGGCACTTTTGCCACTCTTGATGCGCGCTTCGGTCACACACACCTTGACTTGACAGATCATCTCCCGCCTTCTAAAAGGTATACCTACTTTCTGACTTGTGTGGACCGTTCCCCTCGGTGGCCAGTTGCTGTACCCATTCCAGACTGTTGCTAAGTTAATTTTGACGCCCTGGGTACCCAACTTTGCGCTTTCTGCGACTGTGACTGACCGCGGATCCTAGTTTGCGTCCACTTTGTTCCGCTGGTTCAATTCCCTTCCTTACACTAGACGGATTGAACGACGACATGCCTATGGAAAGCTAGTTGCTGTATCGACAACAGAAGGACCCCAAAATCACAAGTCAGGAAAGACGGTGTTGGTAGACAGAGCTTTTACTGCCGGAAAATGAACGATACAAAGGCTGTTTTACGACCAAGCTTCCAGCTGTTTTTGCACGCCGGGTGTGTCCATGAAGTTTAATAGCTTTGCCTGCGTGATTTATGCCCTAGCGCCTGTAGCCAACCGAATGAAGCAAGGCATGTTGATTTGCGTTGAGCGTACGCGCTTATGAAGCGGCGAGTGGACCGATAATGTCGGTGTTAGGACAGCCGAGCACGTAAGAGTAAACCCTTGTCATCTAAACATACAGGCAGACAGCCTGAGGTCATACCGGACAAAGGCAAACAAACAGCGGTAACCTCACGTTCACAAATAGCTGCGATCACTGTTAAGAACGCCGCCGAATTATACCTGTCCTTGAGAGGTAAGCCAGCATCCAATGGCTACCCAGAGGAACCAGTAAGAAGGAACAAAGCGGGCACGGACCAATTGCCTTTAAATGCGAGAGCGGAAATGGGAGGCGGGACTTGCACCAGACGAGAACGCCATGACGCGACCACAGACGACTTGCTGATGGGCACGAGGCAAGTCAACTGACGAGTGCAGAGTTGATGTTAACGCAGGAATTGTTAGAGTAACCTGTTTTCTTTTATCCTCTCTTTCTTCTAATTCACACGTATGACTGGAGAACACAACAGTAATAAAGGCCAATAGCGCGCGGAGTATTGAATACGCATAAGTCCAAGCCTTAGCAGAGGGAAAGCAGAATGAATCAGCACACCTGCGCTGTGTGGCAGACTCCTACCTAATCCCTCCCCCGACAAGACCAAAGGTGGCGTGTGGCGACGCCAAAGGTACGATCGATGCCTAAAATTGCAATAAAAAATAGTCACACGCTCACAAATTCCTTCGAGTACCATACTGGATGCGGTATGTGTTCGTCCCACGCGAGATGACACGAAAGGGTCCCTCGTAGGGTGATTCCAGGGGCCGCCGGACGCGATCGCATCGTAGAAAGACGTGAGTACAGGTCTCCAAGTCTTTCTTGCGATAAGACTCGGGGGAAGAGGCCCTGGGCAGAACCGGGAAGAGCGTCCGCAAAAAATGATGGAGGCGATGCAGAAGATTGGCAGGATCCGCAACCGCACCTTGAAGAGGCGGCAAAACCAGCTCACCGGGAAGTCAAACGCTGGCGCCGAACGCCAGTTCAGCGACAGAGCAGTCAAGGTCCGACTTGAGGGAGGAGCGGATGCCCAAGAGGACCGGGGTGATAGTCAGGTCAGTCCACCGGATTAGCCGTGGCGCGTAGATAGGCCTTCAGCTGGCGATGAGACGACTCGACCATCCTGGTGGCAGCCGGGTGATAGGCCGTAGTGCAGATGCGGGTACAGCCTAAAAAAGGGAAGAGGTTGGAAGAGGTTGGACTTGAATTAGACACCGCGATCGGTCGTACTAGTGGAGAGAGTGCCAAAGTTGGCAACCCAACGACTGAGGAGGGCTTTGACTACCGTAGAAGCTTTGACATTAGGCTGAGGGATAGCCTCCGGCCGCCGGGTAAATCGATCCACGCAGGTAAGAAGGTAGGAACAGCCATAAGACAGAGGCAGGTAATCTACGATGTCTAGGTGGATGTGGCTGAACCTTGCACCAAGATGGGGGAATGTGCCAATAAATGCCTTGTTGTGCCTGTGGACCTTGCTCCATTTACAGCTCAGGCAAGCCCGTGCCCAAGCTTTGATGTCCTTGTGCGTCGCAGGCCACACGATGGGATCAGAGACCAACTTTTCGATTGCTCGACGACCAGGTTGAGACAGCTTGTGCATGGAGGGGAAAACTGTGCGTCGAAGGGATGATGGCACGAATGGAGGGTGGGAGGCGGTGGATACGTTACACAGGATGGTGCCGTTGTCAGTCGTCAGTGGTATTTCCTGGATTTGGAGTCCGGAAACTGGCTCGGCACAGGGTGAACTAATACAGCGTTGTTTGGCAGCCATTGCAGTCAGGTAAATCCCGGAAGTAAGTTGCCGATGGGCATTTGAGGGTCTAGACAGGGAGCCAGCCACTTCATTGCGTGACCCACCAATGTGGCGGATGTACGCAGTGAAATGCGAAATGTGGTCCAGTTGTCGAATCACCCATGGGCTTAACTAGTCAGATTGCGACTTGAAGACGTAGCCAAGTGGTTTATGGTCGGAGAAGGCGACGAAGTCTATGCCCTTGAAAAGGTGTCGGGAGTGTTTTACGGCAAAATAGAAAGCCAAAAGCTCCCATCCAACAGTGCTGCAACGCGATTCGCCATGTGTTCCTGAGAGGTAGAGGTGGCCACGAAAGGGTCGCCAATTTAGGCGTTTACGAACGGTAGGCCAGGGAGTATCGGATCAACAAACCTCTGGAATGTTTGTTAGGCGTTGCGGATTCCAAACGGTATGTGTAGCAAGTCAAAAAGGCCAACGATGGTGGTGATGGCCGTCCTTGGAACGTCCTCAGGGATGATTGAAATGTGCTTGAAGAGCCGGACAAGGTCGATCTACGAGGGCATGGGCCTCCCAAATAGGGCACCACCACCAAAAGCCTGAAGATGTGGAACAGAGTAGCGGTCCGGGTTGGTGACCTTTTTCAAGGCCTAATAGTCACCATAGGTGGGCCAGTCACCAGAAGTGGTCTTGGGGACCATGTGGAGGACTGAGGCCAATGCGCTGTCAGATTGCCGAAAAATGTTCATTTGAATCATGTGCTTTAACTCGGCCTTGGCGCAGCAAGCCGTGCAGGCGCGGGCCAGCGAGGCTTGGAGAACACATGACGGCCAGTGGTGCGAATTTTACGGACAACATTGTTTGGTGGTGAAGCTGCACTGAAATTCGGCCGGATGAGAGCTAGGTTCTTGGCCAGGAGCTGCCAAAATTGGCTGTCTAAATCTGAGTAAATGACGGCGAGTTTGTGGGGTACCTCAGATTAAGGAATTCGTCGGACTGAAAGCAAGGCGGTCTGGTCCCACAAAATGGACGATCGGTTGCTGAGGGAGCAATGACACTCATTTGAGCGCCAGTCTTAAACAAGAAACATCTGTCGCTCAGGGTGTCGCATATATGTAAGGTTTGACAAGGGCTAGAGGCACCAGGATGATTGGCAGCATTCACCTTTGCGTGGACAGGTTTAACACGTTTGCTCTGCTTGGAGATGAAGGGACGGGAAGAGGCGCAGCGACGAACTCTGACACCAAAGGTTGAGTGATAACAGCAGGAGGTAGCTGGGTTGGCATAAGTCACTTTATTAAGGGAAGAAGGCCCTAGCCCTTGAGCTCCATATTCATTACCAAAAATTGCAAAATAGGTCCACCGTAACAATATTACATAATAAAAATGTAGGCTTAGCATCAGTGATAAGTGTGAGCCAGTTGCAAAGTGCTGCTACTGACACTTTTTTTATTAGAACTGCCAAAATTTCTCAGCAAATGAGGATCAAGTTTGTGTTAAAAAATTTCAACAGTATCTGAGAGGACCACATCTTCCGGGAGTCCGTTCCACACTCCAATGACCCTCTGAGAGAAGGCGTTCCGTCGAAAGTCGATATGGGCCGGTTTTCTCTGTAGTTTAAAGGGATCACCACGCAGATGATCAGTCCGAGCCAATTCGAAGAAATCATCAAATTCTAGGGCGCACTCTTGGCCTTCAACAATATGGTAGGTTTGTATGAGGTCCCCGTGGAGTTGCCTATAATTGAGCGGGAAAAGATCAAGTTCGGTCAGTCTGTCTTCATAAAGCAGATGACCAAAATTCTTGACCATCTTCGTAGCCCTCGCCTGCACTCGTTCCAGGTTCAGGTAATTATTTTTGAACGACGGACGCAAGGCCTGGACGACATACTTTAAGTGGGACCAAACAAACGCTCCGTAGGTTTTCCTGAAGAGCTCCTTGTCAATGTTGACGAACCCCGCCTAATCGCAAACAGCACCAGTGTTGCGCGTTTAGCTGCCTTTACACACTGAGTCGTTTTTTTAAGTGAGGAATTTATTAGAACACCGAGATCCTTTTGTTCGTTCACATTTGAAAGCGGGTGCCCATCGAGAAGGTATTGGAAGGAATCGTCTTCCTCATTAGTCCTTCTAGTACGGAGTCTTTAAACCACACACTTACTAATGTTGATGTTTAAGAGCCAATGAGCAGACCAGCAGCTAAGTCGATTGAGACTCTCTTGAAGTGCTTTCCTATAGGCGTCAGACCTGATGGCTCTCCAGAGTTTGACGTCATCAGCAAATATGATAGCGCTGCAACCTAAGTCGTTGACACCGTCGTTCATATAGATAAGGAAGAGCAGTGGCCCTAAAACAGAGCCTTTGGGGATGCCACACAGAACAGATGTAGGAGTTGACTTCGAGTCACCGGTGCACACAGTTTGCGATCGCCCTCTGAGAAAATCAGTGATCCATGCCAGCAGGTTTTACTTATATGCCAATTTCCGACAACTAACACATTAGACGCTTATGTGGGACGCTGTCGAATGCCTTCTTGAAGTCCGTATAGATAATGTCAACGTTACCATCTTCATCCAGTGCGCGAGTCCACTGCTCAGTGGAGAGTAGACGGCTGGAAAGGCAAGAATGGTTCTGTCTGAAGCCATGTTGGAGCCCTGAAAGTAAGAATGTAATACCAGACCGGCCTTTACAACAGCACTGTTGGCATTATCAAAATGAAGCTCAGTTTCCCTATTAAATACCGAAACAAAGAACCGGCTACAGTACTAGGCTTTTTCGTTATTCTCAAGGACTTCTCTGCCATTATTATCCTAAAGTACTGCGACTGGATTTTTGTTTTTTAATCTACTGTTT
This sequence comes from Ligula intestinalis, assembly GCA_036362985.1. NCBI lineage: Eukaryota > Metazoa > Platyhelminthes > Cestoda > Diphyllobothriidea > Diphyllobothriidae > Ligula > Ligula intestinalis. The sequence continues at coordinate 59,392,746 of JAYGXS010000004.1, read as the reverse complement.
ATATAGCAGAATAGAATTTCGGGCTTTTCTTCGGCCTTTTGGAGGATTCTTGATTCATGGTTTGTCCTAGCCTGGCGAATTAACACATTAGACGCTTATGTGGGACGCTGTCGAATGCCTTCTTGAAGTCCGTATAGATGACGTCAACCTTACCATCTTCATCCAGTGCGCGAGTCCACTGTTCAGTGGAGAGTAGACGGCTGGAAAGGCAAGAATGGAATCTTTCTGAAGCCATGTTGGAGCCCTGAAAGTAAGTTGTTCTCCTCCACGAACTTCATTGTCATCTTCTTAGTTATCGTTTCCATCACCTTACAGCAAATGCAAGTTAGGCTGACGGGCCGGTAATTGTTGACCTTCGTTCGGGCTCCGCCCTTGTATATCGGGTAAATGTTTTCCATTTTCCATTCGGATGGCAGTTTTCCTTATTCGAATGAAGATCGAAAGATATGTGCTAGGGGCTCTGAAGAAGAAGAAGAATGCTATATTGAGGATTTTATAAACCTGAATTTTCAGCAAAAATGGCTCCATTCACGGAGAGAGGATTGCAAGTTAAATCAAGGGTCATTTTAAAAGGACAAAGGTAAAAGGTCATGTAATACTCACAAGTCAAGTTTTTCACGACACTCACATCAACTATGGAGACAGATTGGCTTTAAAATTCTCCATTTCCGTTTCTTCACACGCTTTTTCCTTCGTGTCGTCATCCTCAGGAGAATTATCGATGTTTTTGTTGTTGGTGAATTGCATATGAGACAGATTGGCCACATTTGACAAATATTGGGATGGTGATATGTTGTAGATAAAATAACTTGTTTTCGTGCATTTAAAAAAAACGTACTGTAGATATGACCTCGTGATCACAAATGCAGACAAACAAAGGAGAGGATAATAAGGTATAGGATAATAAATTCCCACGTGAATGGAGAGCAAAAAGTAGGTGGGTCAAATTCGAAAGCAGCGCCAAGTGAGAGTTCGTTTGCCAATTCTTTCAAGAACTTGGCTGGTATACTGTCTGGACCGGATGACTTTGCTTCCTTGAGGCCCTGCAGCTCCTTCTCGACTACCTTTGTTGGAAATAATAGAGAATGTAATACAAGACCGGCCTTTACAACAGCACTGTTGGCATTATCAAAATGAAGCTCAGTTTCCCTATTAAATACCGAAACAAAGAACCGGCTACAGTACTAGGCTTTTTCGTTATTCTCAAGGACTTCTCTGCCATTATTATCCTAAAGAACTGCGACTAGATTTTTGTTTTTTAATCTACTGTTTATATAGCAGAATAGAATTTCGGGCTTTTCTTCGGCCTTGTGGAGGATTCTTGATTCATGGTTTGTCCTGGCCTGGCGAATTGATTTTTTACTGCATTTCTTTTTCGTCAGAATTTCTCGAGGTGTACTGGTGACCCAGTTTGCCTAAATATCTCCCCTTTCCTTTTTTTCTTCTTTAGTTGCCCGTTAAGGTCTCTCGTCCACCAGGCAGGACAACTAGTCATCTTGTGTATCTTCACCGAACAAAAGCGCTCAATCAGGTCTAATGCAATCCTCTTGAGTGATCTCCAATCTTCCTTAGGATCCCCTTTGAGCATGCAGTCCTAATTCACGGATGATAGTGCATTTTTCATTGAATTGAGATCTGCCTTCCATATGTTTGGCTTGTCCTCCGTTTTCCTCAGCCGTTTAGTATGGAGTGAGTAATCCCACATTAGTGTCGTATGGTCACTCTTACCGAGCGCAGCACTTGAATGCACTTCATCTATGTAGGATGAATCCTTCGTGAAAATGAGATCGAAACAAGTAGCCCGCTCGCTTTCTCGAAATCTGGTTATGCCCTTAACGTTCTGAGCTAGAGATAGGTCAAGCGTGAGATTTATTAATTTAGAACTAAAGGAAGTTGACGCTGCCTCCACTGTCAGGTTGTTCCAGTCAATTGTAGGAGCGTTGAAGTCAGCAACAACCAGAACCTCCTGGTGGCTAGCAGCTTCCTTCACCAAACCAAGGAGCAAGTCGACGGCTCCGCTCAGAATATTTGATGGCCGGTATACGGCCGGGAATTCAACGTTCTGTAAATTCGCCTTGTTAATCTTTAACCAGACGGACTCATATTCCAGGGCTAGAGTGTTTTCTCTTTCTACAACAGAGATTTCAGTTCTGACATACACAGCAACTTCACCTCCTTATCGGTTTTCGCAGTCTTTGCGGAAAAGCTGGTATGCTGGAATTGAAATCTCCGAATCCGCGATTCCTGTTTTAGCCATGTTTCCCTTATGGCAACTACATCAGGTTTCCACTCTGAAAGTACCGCCTTGGTTTCATCAATTTTTTAGGAAAAAACCTTGGGCATCAGTATAGAGGAAGCTCAATTTATACTTAGTCAACACGTTATGCATGCGTTTGTCTCTTGCGTGCGATTGCATTGAGGGAGCTGTCAGTGCTGACGGAGACGGACTGTTGTCCATCCCGACTAGGCTGTTAGTGTTATCAGCTTTCTCCAGAGGAGTGACCTCGGGACATGGACGATCTCCCCATTCATAATTAAAAGATTGCTCTTGCCGAATTGGCATCTCCTGTGGAGTTCTACTTTCAGCAGTCTTCATCTCTCCCGCTCCGCGGGGAAAAAAATCCCGCTGAATAAAAACCATCGGGTGGGAGAATCTGAGTATTGGTTTCCTGCTTATCAATAGCTGGACCTCGGCCTCACTCTTCAGGACAACCTTCAATATTCTTGATTAGCGTTGTTCATCTTTTGATTCTGTTATACGGCCCATTCGGAATGCCTTTAGAACTTCAACTTTCTCCTCACCCTTTAGCAGGGATTTCAAATATTCTTTGAATAACTTCCTGTCTTCTTCTATTCTTGATTATGGGGTATCGGAAGTACCTTCCGCCATGCCTTTTATGACTATGCAGTTTATACGAGTGGTACTCACCTTCTGACTGCGTCCTCTTCTGCTTCACTAGGGTTTGTTAGGACAGATTTTCTGCCAGGTTCAGCGCTTATTGAAGCCCTCATGTCTGTTTTGGCCTGCGAAGGGGCCCTTTATGTTTGGCTCGTGCTTAAGCTCGGCCCACTTATATTAGCCGTGGGGCTTAGTTGGTCTTTTTTGGGAGCCCGAGAGCGCTTCTTCATTCTCTGAGAAGCCTGTGAGTTGACCGTTTCCCCTGTTCATGGCAGACTACCAACTCCGTCAAGCACCCTGGCTGCCTGATCCTTTTTGTGCGTAGACGCTTCGGCGAGGGTTGCTGTTTCTCCGTACGTTAGGTTCCCTCCCTCAATTTCACGCATCGCCAGTTTCTCCTCGTGAGGAAGAAATCGAGAAAATGTCTTCAGCTCCTCCATCTCCACTCTAAGACTATAAACCACCTTCTCAAGGTTCGTAACTTTGTTAAGAAGGGTAAAATATGATATGCAGGCTTCATCTTTGTAAGTTTCATCCCTTAAACTTTTAAGACTTGTAGTTCGCTTGGCAGGAAGAGATTTCAAAAAACTTCTAGATCGAGTTTCTGTAGTTAGTAAGGGAATTCGGAAGCTGTCCCTGTGTTCCGTGATGGCGAAGTGAGGTGGGCGCTCGACTTCTACGCGAGGGGTCCAGAGTTCAAATTCGGGTGGTAGCGTGACTTGTTTCCCTCGTTGCGATTATGTCGGGATTTCGAATGCAGGCACTGGTGAACATTCCTTCCCGTCTTACAAAGCTGTATCGCACATACGTTTAATTGTTTCTGTCACCATGTTTTCACATTAGACCGTGAATGAATCAAATAGAAAAGTCGATTGGTTTTTAACTGTTGATAACCTATTTTGATTACTCTCATCCTGTGTCTCGGTGGCGAAGTTGGTTGGATGTTCAACTTCTGTAGGACAGGTCCACGGTTCGAGTCCGACTTATGACGGCCTTTTTTTCTTTCTGGTGGAGTGAATTCAACAGTTAGAGTCCAGGTGAAGACAGACAGTTTTCTGACTCCTGCATATCTGGATCGCTAAAGCTTACAGTTTTCGTGCTCCTAGTAACTGTTTGTGAAGACATTTACGTATAAGTCTTTAATGAAACCGACAAGACTAGGACGATAGGTGAGATACTCCACAAAACACTAATTTATGCGATAACTGTCAGACGAGAGTGTAGTGAATAATTATGTTGACAAGAACGACTCAGCCTTTGTAGAAATTCTCGCTGTATCGTTCAGTATTGGAAGCAGTAGAAAAGGAGAAGGACGCAATCCCTTGAAACCGAAATTTTGCAGAAAACAGCTAGGTCCTGTTGAAGTTTGCTGCGGAGATTGAAGTTGATCATACTAAGAACATTTTTAGTAGTTGCAGTCTGCAGATGCGATTTGTAGCCCTTAATCCAGACGAAATTAAAGTCCCTTAAGGTCGAAAACGGAGGTCGAATTTGAAACGCGCGGGCCGTGATAGATAAAAAAGCGGTTTGGACATGCCGCGTAGATTTGCTCGCTTTGGTTGCTCGCTTTGGTTGAAGAGGTAGATTGCCGTTGAAGAGAAGTTACCTGTTCGTTAAGATTCACAATCTCAGTTTGCAAGTGTGGGAGAGGATGAACAGGAGGAATCAGGATTTGGAATTGCAGCAACTGGCATTTTGGCAAAGCCATGAATCTCCATTAACCGTGCAGCAGTAACGGAGCTATAAGCAGGCACCGAAATCCATTGAATTTCTGGAGGAAAGCTATTCATTGTCAAAACTGGACTATACCGTGGATTTGGAAGGAATAAGTGTTAGTTAGGAGTCACCAAGTGTCGGAAGGTAGTTGCTGTATCACCGACAGAAGGACCCACAAATCACAAGTCAGGAAAGATGGTGTTGGTAGACAGAGCTTTACTGCTAGACAATGAACGGTAAAAGGGCTGTTTTAGCCAGTTGCCAGCTGCGTCTGCACGCCGGGAGTGTTCATGAAGCTATATAAATTTGCCTGCGTCATGTTTGCTCTATCGCCTGCAGCCAATCAAATGAAGCATGGCGTATCGATTGGCATTGAGCGTGCGCGCGTATGAAGCGGTGAGTGGACCGATAACGTGGGAAGGGCTGGTAGCGCACGGAGTATAGAATTACGCATTGGTGCAAGCCCTGGCGGCAGATTCCTACACAGCATTCCCAGGTCAACAGCTTCGTTGAACCATTTCATCGGCAGCTGATGACAGCCGTCATAGTCCAGCTAGATCCTTCCCGATGATCCAAAAATCTCCCTCTAGTAATGCTCTTCATTCGTTCCACTCTCAAGGTGGACATCAGTTGCACCGCAGCTGACCTTGTCTTCGGCTACTCCCTACGACTACCTAATGAGTTAGTCTCTCCTTCAACTGTGCTTACTCCTTTTGACACTAGCTGTTATGTTGACAGACTGCGCAGTTTCACGCGCATTCTCAATGCAACGCCCCCTGGAGCGCGCCGATCAATTTCTTCACCCCTCCTGATCTCGATATGGGCAAGTTCGTCTATCCTCCTGTATGACGCTGTTCGCCGGCCACTCCAACCTCATTTTGACGACCCGCACAAAATTGTTCGGTGGTCTGATGAGGATTTTGTCATAGCCCGTAACGGCAATTCAGACACCGTCAGTATTGACCATGTCAAAACAGCCTATGCTGAAGATGTCTTATCGAAAGGGGTTAAGTAAGTTAAACCCAGGCAAGTACGATCTTCAGACCATGGTTGCTTAGTGCTGAAGAAGTCTTGGAAAGCTCAGTGTGTTGGGAAAAGTATATGGTGTACAAAAAGGAACGGAGAATAGGTAGACAGCGATTTGACTTGGACAGCATACAACCGGCCAGGAGAGCCAATCGAGTCAAAATGCTGGTTCGACAGCAGTTAGGCCAGTAGACAGTGAGAGCGTTCATTGGCCAGGTCGGCCTGCGATTGGTTGGAAAGCGTGTGTGTAGAACTCGACAGGGGTCCTGTGTCTCACGTGCCAGTGAGTTTGGCGGCCGCCACGACCTTGAGGTCTAGACGGATTGAGGTCAAGACAGGAGGGCAAGGCATCGGGTAGGCAACGACCACTACGGCCCAACCGCCTTCACGACAACACAACGCCCAGATGCAGACGGTGACATCACCATCAATACCCCCTACTGGTGAAAAAGCACCTCGATTCGCCACACCAAGTCAAGTTGTCATGTCCACTGACCTGACATATTTGTGGCTGGCTAGAGCATCAACGCTTTCACTTAGTTTGGCGTCTGCTGCCCTCCTCTGGCGTCACGACGCCCGACAGGCTTACCGATACCTAACTTACAGGCACTCTGCATTCCCTCAGGCTTGACCTAGCAGCTCCACCAGTGTCTCCTTTTTCTCCTGCTGCACAGTGGCCACGATAAGCTCGCTAACTAACAGGCGTTCCACCTTCGCATGGCGTCCACAGACTTGACCTCAACTTACTAAAGGTCACGCTTGCAGACCACACTATCTTGCGTGCATCAGCCAGCCCGCCTGGTTACGCGCCCCAGACTGCCCGTTTGATCATACCAATAACACACCTAACACTCACTTCCGCCTGCTGACACGAACAATGACGAACCCGTACACATCACTTTGTTGTCCACACGCTCCCCTATGGTCGCATTGCTCATACACCAGCAAACATTCAATCCACGGCAACTTCCCTTGCGTTCACAATAAATTGCTCCCAACAGTTGAGTGCTATCTTCAAGTAGACGGGAAAATTAAAGTGTGTGCAGTTGCAGCGGATGGTTCATCCTTGACCACAGCTAGCTTAAGCCGAAGTCCTTCATTTTGTAACGTTCAGTCGTTGAAAAACCTTGAGAAATAGCAGGTTGTGGTTACGTTTCAGGCCCAAAACACATGCAGTGACAATTAAAAAATGAGAACTCCATAAGCCACGCGGAGCTCCCTGCAGAAAGGGCGTCTAAGTGCGAGGTAATTTTTTCCAGGCATCGACCAGGCCTAGGGTTAGAGAAGTAGTACACACACGTGAGCTCATTTGCATAAATACAGGACTTAAAGTGTTTAACTTTCGATGAATTATGATTTAATTCAAATAAGAACAACAGAACCTTGAAAGACGGCACTTACAATTAAGGTAGCAGTTAAATCTGAGGAGTTCACTAAGACCTTTTGCTTTCGATTGAATATATATGAGCTAATAGAGTCAATAAAGGGACTACGAAGTTATCTAGCTTCTAGTTTAGCTAGAAGCCGCCTATGAGTCGATTTATACAATGCTTTTATAAGGTCAAAAACACAACCCCCACAGATAGATGATCATTACAAAAAGAAATTGGTAGATTTACAAAAATACATATGGCATGTTTCACAAGAGCGGTCATGTAAAAGGCTATTGTGAGATCAGCTAAGAATTTGAATGGCTATGCAAAAATCTGTGCTTTTATGACAATTATTATTTTAAAGTTTAGGATGAATGTCAGAGCGGGAATCAAATCCGGAACTGGAATTATAATAGAACTTTTCCAATAACACGGTAGAAATAATTTTCAAGAAGCACAGATAATTATTCGATTGATAAAGGTGGAAAATCTTTTAACTCTCATTAAGTGAGTTTGGAATGTTAGCAGTTCCGAGCAAATGTGAATAACTGAGATGAGCTCGTTTTTTTAACAGATGTAGCCGAGAAATTGATGATTAGGAAATCTGAATAAGACAGCGGAAGCATTGGGGAAGTGGGACTGGTTGAGATTGTAAATTACTTGAAAAAGAAGGAATTCAACAATTTTCCTTTGGCCAAATCCCCTGCGACAAAATGTTTGCTACAATCGGGGAGAGGTAGAATAACGTATTTAAGCTTAGCCGCCGACCGAAAATTGAAACTCTAGCAACATATTTGGAAGAATCAATAGCATTTCGCGATAGAAACTGCTTTTTCCTATCTCGCACGAGCCTATTTTCTAACGTTAATTGGTAACTTTATTCAATCAACTTCAGCAGACAACCCGCTAAATCGGAATACCATCTCTCTGGGGTTTTTTATGTCAGTTAGAAAAGGAGTGCGGAAGGGGAATATAAGTCATGTTTTTAACGGTAAGCAATTGTATCAACAGTTTTAAACGACAGTAAACAAGTTCAGCAGTCGGGAGAGAATAATTTGCACTGGGGACCTTTACTCACGACCGCTGTGTGTCTAACCATCGGTTTCGATGATATCAACCAAGTGCACCAACAGGTTGGTACAGGAGGTGACGGCCTCAGGGCCTAGTTTAAAGTGATAGAGGACGTAGTTAGCGGCTCCGAACTCTTCACCTTCTCCCAAAGTCTCGAAGACTAGATGGGGTCCGGCGTGGGCTGCTTAGCGAATGCAAGCCAATAACCCCCTTACTTATTCTTAAGTGACAATAGACTTTGCGTGGGTGCTTCTGTGCTATCTATCCTCACTCACCTACAGTAGGTCTCAGGCCAGACTTAGGTAAACCAGGACTGGTACTGCTTACTTCTAATACTACGTACTAGAGTTAACTTAGTGATAGTACTTGTCGCTACTGGCACTGACATTTGTACGTCAGAAGTGACGCTGATTAAGTCAGCACTGGGCTCATATCCCCTAAATCACGGCAGGAAGTCTAGTGGTACTGTTGCTGGCACTGACGCCACCATTTATCAGATGTGTCGCTGATTTAGCCAACGCTAGGGCTCATATCCCCTTAGTCTCAACAGAGAGTGTGAATCTGGGTTTAGCGTTTTCGGGTAAGTACATGCTTGGGGTCATGAGCAAGGCTGCGTTTGTCATGGTTTCTGCACTCTCATCTCTATCCATCGGGCTGTACGCACTAAGATTATGCCGATATAGCTACATGCCTATGCTAAAAGTGCTAATTTAAGTAATCGTGCTTACTAAGGCCAGTACTCCGTATGCTATTAGTACTGCCTGCGTATGCTATTTAAGGAGTTGCACCCATTATGCACTCCCAACCTGTGGGATGTAATACAGATAAGCATTGGGACAATAATATAGCGTAGTGACTAAAGTCAACTCTGGGCTCATATCTCTACACGTCAGTAATAAGTGAAGTAGAACTTGTGCTAGCTCTGACGCTACGATTTTTCGGAGGTCAGATCACCATCTTTCTAAATATGTGGGCTACAAGTGCCGGTAATAGAGGACAACAGTGTTGCTGAGACTGCAATAGGCTAAAACGCTTGGACCGAGCTTTGAGGACTCGACTGCACTATGAAAGCCAAGCAAGTCTAAACTAAGAGACTCGACTGCATGAATTAAGGGGTACATTGAGGTATTAGCTGGGTAATGAAGTTACAGCCAATTAGAGTTTAAGGTAAGGTGGATTGGAATTAGGTGTGGCCTATAAAGCAATTTTAGTGCTGCTGTTAGGAAATTTAGGCTATAATCAAAGAAAAAAAATAAATGAGCTTACACGCGTCCAAAGCTTTCATCCGGGCTGATATGTAAGACAGTTGGCGAGAATGCATGTCCGCGAGGCAGATACGACTATCATCAATCACGACCTTAGGGTCCATGAGACCCTCCGTATAGATGTCTAGCCTTCACAGGGTAGACGTTATTTGCTATGCATAACGCATTTCTGCTTGCTCCGGTAGTTCTTTTTATCGGTTGCCAATGGGTGTTGTGACCACGATTTTTACTCTTAACTTGTATAGGTTCACTTATTTTAAGTCAATTTTTGAGGGGATAAGGTTTTTGCTCTTGAGCTCCCTATTCATATCGAACAATTGCAAAAAAGTTACTCTGCTAATAGTACATAACTGTTATAACCCGCGCCGGGTATTTATAATTAGCGCGAGCGGTGAGCTAACCGACCATGGTCCCCAAAGCCCGGTACGAGAGAAGCAAGCAAAAACGATAGACCGCGAGACAGTATGTATTCACACAAGCACGTTTGAGCGAGTCAAGTCCTTGTCACATAAAGTCTGAATGTATTTAAAGGGGCGCGAGACAGAAATAGTCCGAGACAATGGGCCAATCGGAGTCAAGCAGAGAAGACTGGCAGGCAGCTAGATAATTCGTGACGCCTTTGTGTGTGCTGATTCATCGTGGGAATAGCGGCATTCCCAACAATATGAAAACATTAGAGTTAACGTCAGCAGTATGTGGGAGCCAGTTGCAAACTGCCGCAACTGACACATTTCATGATATTATTTGTTTGTGAACCGATCTATTCCTCAGGATGCGTCCATCCTGGGATAATGATTTTGCGAGTCGGATCAGCCAATTGTATTCCGGAATACTCCTATGACAAAAACGTTTCATTATATGTGCAATAGTTTCTTAGCCAATGTGAATTTAGTTTGTATATAAATGTCACAACAGTTTCTTTAACAACCACTCCATCAGGGTGTCCGTTCCATGCCCCACCGAGTCTCTGCGAAAACTTAAGGAACCGTCTAATAGCTCTTTGTCGGTGCACTTAAGTATAGCGCAAATATTTGAATTAGCGCTAAAAATAAGGCTTGAACGAGAAAGGCGTAGAGAGTCACGGGCACTAAATGATGCTAACTCTTCCAAATCCGTTGCTCAAGTCTTCCGTTTTCGGTCATCCGCTAAGCTTCAGAAAGTCATTCCGCCTTAACTCGATAGTAGTAATCATTTTGTTGCAGAGGATTTGGCCAAAGCAGAAATTTTAAATTCCTTCTTCGCCAAGTTCTTTACAATTGAGACTAGTCCAACACCCGAAATACCTCTAATGTGTGATGCAAATCTCACTACAATTGATTTCTCGCCTACTAGTATTCATAAAGAAATAGCTCGTCTCAGCAATTCACATTCAGCCGGGACGGATAACATTCCGAACTCATTTATTAAGCAATTAATCTATTTTCCTCCTTTACTGAGCATTTTTTTACAATATTTCTCGAAAATGGTTTTTTCCTGATTCTTGGAAAACTTCTATTGTAATTCCAGTTTTTAAATTTGGTTCCAGATCTGACATTAAAAATTACCGCGGTGTTCATAAAACACCTTCTCTAGCTAAACTGTTTGAAAAATTAATCGCCAATAAAATTACAGATTTTGCATAAGCAATCAAATATTAAATATATCTCAGCATGGTTTTTTACCGGACCGATCTTGTGAATCATGTCATATGTCTTTTCTTAATCTACTCACTTCTCTTCGTAACGATCATTTATCTGTGGTGGTCGTCTATTTTGATCTTAGAAGGCATTTTATAAAGTACCTCAGAGGACACTTCTAGCCAAACTAGAGGCTATAGGATTTTGTAGTCCTCTTATTGACTTTATTAGATCATATCTTGCTAATCGAAAACAACAGGTCTTAGTGGGGTCCTCATACTCTACCCCTACCGCTATTTTAACCGGTTTCCTTCAAGGCACCGTTCTGGGCCCCCTGTTGTTCTTGCTTTATATAAATGATATTTTAACAATAGTTAAACACTCTTAATCGTATATATACGCGGACGACTTGAAATGTGTATGCTCCTTCTCTAATTCCACGGCTGAGAGATGCTTAGAACGCATTCATTCGGATTTGGACGCTCTATCTGCGTGGAGTTCCACGTGGCAGATGGAGTTCTCGCCTTCTAAGTGCCAGTTCATGTGTTTTGGACCAGAAAGGCTGCCACAGCCTATCATTTTTCAAGGTTGCCCCATGACTGAATGTTCTCACATCAAGGACTAAGGTTTCAGTTACACCAATAAATTAGGTCGTTCACCTCACGCTGATATAATTACAGCAAAAGCTGCTCAGATATGCGGCTTCATCTCTTATAATTTCTACCTTCCCAAAATGAAGCTAAGACTTTATCGTATGCATGTGCTTCCTATTCTCGAATACTGTTGTCCATGCTTCGGTCTCATGAACGAATCTAGCCGTTCAAAAATTGAAAGTGTCCAACGAAGATTCACTAGAAGGCTCTTCTATCCGCGCATTTTCAGATACTTTCTAATCAGTTAGATGTGAGATAACGAAACTGAAATTTCTTTGGGTCAGGAGACTGGAAGCAGGGTCTTGTCTCCTGTTTCGCCTTAATAATAGTTAAAATCTCCCCATGATTTCTGCCCTTACTCCCGTTACTCCCTCTTACAACCTAAGAAATTCAACGTTGATTATACCTCCTCCTGCTTCTTACGCTTCTAAACGATCTTTTTTTTCGCCTCTAGGTATAGCTATCTTTGGAATAATTTGCCAATTGATATTCGGACGTTGACTAATCTATGTGCATTCAAGCGAAGGCTGCACATTTATCTTAACACTGAATCTATTAACCTTTTGTTTTCCTCATCTTTTCCGGGCAGCTTTCTCCACGATCCCGAGAAAGGACCATTGGGAATTTAGGATACCTTCTTGAAACTACCTTTTTCTGACTCGACTCCCCCGGAATCAGGACGCAGTCTTGACGACTCTCGTTTCGCTGGTCATCAACCATCATCAGAGCCTTATATTTGGTCGCATCTCAGACATCCCCAACGATGGTCTTGTAGATTTGATGGACTTTTTGATCTCATACGGCGGTGCCCATCACGATCATAAACTAGTGGGTTCCCTATGTTCTATTATGCCGCACCGGTTTGGGGACCCGAGTGTAGTGCCGGGAACCCGTCTATACCAGTAATGATTCGTTAACACCTATTGTTCTGCCTACGCTCAGCTTCGACTGAGTTTGCTTCCAAGCACCCCCCCCCCTACAAACAAAGGCAGTGGGTATCAGAGTACATAATCAGAATATAGATAACGATGTGGCTCATCTGTGTGTGCCCTTGAATTTCACTTTCCACATGACACTGCTATATTCATTTTTTTTCGAATCTAACAAATTCGCTTCTTAACAGTTATGCTCGTCTTATAGCTATAGACTACGGATACTGTTTGTTAAACCAATTATTTCTAGTACTTCATGTTATCAAATTTTTGGTTTATTGATGAGGCTCATTGGGCCTGAAATATTTAACTTGTTTTTATTATTATCTTCCGGCCAGAATGGGTGGCGCCGAACAAAAAAGGAACTTCAAGAAGAAAAGACGACTGTGGAAAAAATACGCCCGATATCAACAGGCCCAACACATCGTAGAATTTAAAAAGCAGCGAAATTTATGTCGAAGACTAATTCGAAAAGCAAGAATGGCCTTTGAGGCAGAACTAGTCAAGGGAATATCTCATAACCCAAAAAGATTATTTTCTTATGTGAATAAGGCCAAACGGAATCGAGATCCCACCCATTTTGTCTGAAAGATAAGGAGGGAAACAAGTGTACGGATAACTCAAATAAGGCGAACCTCTTGTCCAATTTCTTTATGTCTGTGTATACCAAGGAGCCGCCTTTTGACGAGAATGTACAGCAATATATGGTCCCAGCGGCGCATACAATTAGCACGGTATCATTAGCGACAGACACTGTAAGAAAAGCCTTGAGACAGTTAAAGCCCACTAAATCACCTTGTCCGGATGGATTATCAGCGAAACTTCTAAATGAGCTCGCAGAACAACTGGCCTCGCCACTTTCCAAGATCTTTGAAAGTTCAACGGAAATGGGGGCCCTGCCTACTGACTGGAAGCTGGCCAACATAACACATATTTAAATAGGAGGAGAGAGAACTTTACCTAATAGCTTAAGACCAGTTAGTCTCACAAGCATTTGTTGCAAACTAATGGAGAAACTAATCAAAACGGAACTAATGAGATATATTGAGGAGAACAACTTTCTAAGTGCAGCGCAACACGGATTCCGAAGTGGCCACTCTTGTCTCACAAACCTGCTAACACCCATGCAAAGCTGGACGAAATCTCTGGAAATGGGTTCGTCGGTCGATGCGGTCTACATTGACTTCAGCAAGGCATTCGATAAGGTTCCACACAGACGACTTATATCAAAGCTGCATCAAATTGGGAAAAGTTTTACAAATCCGCGTAGCCTCGGATCACAACGTTTGGTGGACTCGAAGCTTGCAATTCTTGTTATTCCTAACTAAAATATTCTGAAAATCAGTGAGTAGTATGTTAAATACATATATAAACATACTACTCGCTGATTTTCAGTAATATATTAGTTAATAATAACAAGAATTGCAAGCTTCGAGTCCACCAAACGTTGTGATCCGAGGCTACGCGGATTTGTAAAACTTTTCCCAATTCAGGCCTGGAATGCTCTGCCCGCGGACATTGTTATGTCGCCATCTGAGCACACGTCAGACGCATCTGTAGGCATGTTTACGACACTATTAAGTTAGAACAAATAGCCACTGAGTCCCCGAAAATAAACTGCCAGTTGCCGAATGCAAATCGTGGAATAATCACATTATAAAAAACATACTACTCGCTAATTTTCTGTAATATGTTTGTTTAGAAAACTACCGATTATATTTCTTCTGTCAATTAGCAGGCAGACTCGTTAAACCAACAAGGGTGCACGATGGGCGCATCGCCAACACTCGATGAGGTTCGCGTGACCTACGCAACCATCTCTTCGTGGAATCCTTGGTATTATGGCGAAAAACCGCGATGGACTCTCCCTGACATACTTCAAACACTCTTAGCACAGGCCATCAGCTTCGAATATACTCTGCACCCCCCCTCCCGCGGGCGACAGTTTTTCTCCTTCAATCTCTTAAATGGCATTCAAACCCCTAGACTTCTGAACAATGCCTAAGGAGTTTTTTCACTGTCGGCCCTCAACTTTCTGGCAACGCCACTGATCTGAAATGTTCTGCAGATCAAATGCATTGAAAAAAATGTACCAATAGGGAGTTCAAAGGTATTTACCTATATTTCCCTCAATAAAAACCTGACCTGACCTGAAATGGGTGTGGCTGGAAACCTACTCAAACGGTTAGCCGACTTCCTAACAGGCAGGCGTCAGCGTGTTTTTATTGGAGACGCCAAAACAGAATTGAAAACCATATCAAGTGGGGTTCCAAATGGAGGCATTCTGGGTCCCATTCTATTTCTGGTATATGTGAACGACTGCCTTGACTGCCTCACCTGTGAGAAAGTCATTTTTGCAGACGATTTAAAGATCTGGAAGTCCATTGAAAGCTCAGAGGATGGACAGACCTTACAAAATGACTTGGATCGCTTGCAAAAGTGGTGTGAAAAGTGGCTACTGCAGCTGAACTTCAACCACTGCAAAGTAATTAACTCACGACCTAGTCGCAGAAAGGTGACTGCTCGATCGGAGGTCATCAGCTCGAGTTAGTGAACGATCTACGGGATCTAGGTGTTCGCATGACGCCCGACCTCAAACCGTCAACTCACTGTGCTTAAACCGCAATGAAGGCTATGGGCATCCTCGGAGTGATCAGAAGGTTTTTCCTCTATTATAATGAGGAGCTTTTTAGGCGAGTCTTTGGAAAATTTGTTCGGCCGATGTTAGAGTACTGCGTCCAGGCGTGGTGCCCTTGGATGAAGAAAGATTACGCAATACTCGAGAAAGTGCGAAGAAGGGTGAAGAAGGGCGACCAAGCTACTCAGCAGCTTAGGAGGTCTCACATATGAAAGTCGTCTAGATAGGCTCAATATTTTTCCTCTCTATTATAGGCAATACAGAGAAGATATGATCATGGTGTTTAAAATCGTCAGGGGAGTAGACTGTGCTCTTCAGATGACCGACTTCTTTGAATTTGCACAAACAATACATCTACGCGGTCATCCATACAAACGGAAGGAACACCACGCCAAACCAGGAGTGTGAGCCCACTTCTTCTCCCAGCGGGTCATTGAAGAGTGGAATAAACTTCCTACCTCGGTTGTTCTTGCTGAAAGCGTCGACGCATTCAAAAGAAGGCATGATCTTACTTTGCTTGCTGGTCATACATTTGGAAGACAACAAACATTTATATAGTGTATATATGACTTTGAACAATATGCATTATCTGACAGCATCTATCTGTAAATAGGGTTTTCAAAGAATCTGCCTCTCTCCCTTATATATACTGAATAATACTGAAAAAAAAGTGTGATGACGGTTAATTACATAGCCCCCCTTCTATGGTGCAATAATAATATGTTTATTATGCCAGTTTACAGGCAATTGTAAAGAGTTGGTAATGCACCTCTTGGGCGCCTTCCAACACCTCGAAGACCGAAAAAACCTAAAACAAACTCCCTATGTTGCAGCCAGCATTGATTTTGTTTCAGTGTTTTGTCAATACTGGGCGAGATAGGGAGTTTGTTTCAAGTGAAAAAAACCTGCCTTCAAAGGTATGATACAAACGGAATAAATGTACAGTTGTAAGCTGAGTTGACTCATCAGCAGGAGAACTGTTTCATATCGTTTAAAAATATTAGTTCCAGACGGAGATGGTTGGCACAAGAACACAGTGTTCTCAGTCTTCCTTCAATGGTTGTCGGCAAAAGTTGCGCGCTATCGGCTGAAAGGTTAGCAGACTGCGGGCTGCTGCTTCAGCCGCATTATCTTCAGCAGTGAAGCCTGGCGGGGTTCAAAGTCCACGAACGCCATCAGAGTGAAAGAGAGATTCCACCGAGTCAGCACTTAAAATTCGGGAAAGTTGTCCTGAATGTAGAAAACTAGTTATAGTTCTCTTGAACATTGGGTAGCTTTGCTGGGTTGTAATACTTTTGGGCAGCTTATTCCAGATTGATATGGTGTTAACTGAAAAGAATTGCCGGTACTTAACTGTACGTGCCATTGGAAGAAATAAAAATACGTCTCGATGACTGGCGCGTCGAGAGTGCTCAAGCTGCTTTATTGTACTAAGAGGATTAAAGGTTTGACCATTCAAAAGTTTAAACAGTAAAAATATATCCTTCTGCAATCGACGAAGCCACAGGGGATCCAGCTTTATAAGTTCGTACCTTTCTTGGTAGGTTAAGTTACGGTGTTCTGTAGTGAAAACTCTTCTAGTGAAGAAGTGCTGCACCGATTCTATTTTCTTCCGTTCACTAGTGCGCAGAAGACTGAATAGGGGCGAGCAGTATTCAAGACTATTTCTCACGTATATATTATAAAGGCTAGTTCTAACCTTGATAGTCTTAAAATTTCTAAGGATAAATCCGGTGGTTCGGCGTGCTTTCGAGACTATCAGGGCACAGTGCTCTGACAAATTGAGACTATTAGAGTAGGATATGCCCAAATCCTTGATAACTCCTGGAACATTTAGTTCGTGGCCGTCAATGCTTAATTCAAGTTGATGATCGTCGCCAACAACCATAACGGAACAATTGTGCCATGAAAGGGTGAGGTGCCATGTGCAACACCACTGGGCGAAGGCCTGAAGACCCTTTTTTATCAGCTCAAGCACGATGTTGCGATCTGCCGGTTGATATCGATAAGCGACTTTTAAATCATCAGCGTACATGAAGGGTCTGCCATACTGAAAACAATCTGAAACGTCGTTGACAAACAGGCAAAATAGGAGCGGACCCAGTACACTACCCTGTATAACTCCACTCCTCACATGCGTGGGGTTGGAGATAACATTCGAAATTTTTACTCGTTGTGTGCGAGCATCCAAATAGGAAGATATGAAATTCAGAGGCTTGCTACCTATGCCGAAGGAGGCCAGTTTCAGAAGGAGGAGTTTATGATCGACCCGATCAAAGGCCTTAGTAAAATAAAAATAGACGCTATAAGTGGCAAAACCGCTGTCTCTAGATTGCAGCACATAATCAAAGAAAGAGAGCTGACAGGTGTCACAAGATCGTTTCTCGAGAAAGCCATGTTGAGCTGTATTGAGCAGGTTGTTCTCTGTCAAGTGACGCATCATCTTTTCTTTCGTTAAGGTCTCCAAGATCTTCGAGACTGCGGGAAGTGTATTTATTGGCCTAAAGTTGTCGAATGACGTCGATCGACCATGCTTGCGAATAGGCATTATGTTCGATTCCTTCCACAACGAAGGAAAGGTTTCGCTCTCAAGAGCAAGATTAAATACCTTAAAAAGAATAGACGGAAAGATATCATTCGCTTCAGCTTTTAGAAGGCTAACTGGGACGCCATCAGGTCCTGGACTATAAGATTGACGATAACGACGAATGGCTGCAGTCACATCCCAGAGGGTAAAACTTATGGTTTCGAGTATTGCACCCGTCCAAGCCTGGATAGCAGGAGGTGCTGCGAACGAGCTTTCACTAAACGTTTTGGATAGGAACGCATCGAAGCTATCAGTGGTCAACTTAGCGTCAGCTATGGGGTTTCCTAAAGCATCTTGAAGTAGCACTGTCATCAGTGCTGGTGTCGGCTAGGGGGAGGGAACCGTGACCTCTAAGGCCACAGGAGGGACTAGGTCAGGGGGGACTATGTGGAGGGAAACGTCGTCGTCGTGGGCATCGGTGTCGATACGGGAGGAGGACACCGTGACCTCTGAGGCTACAGGGGGGACTTGGTTTAGAGGAAAGATGGTAAGGGAGTCGGGGTTACAGAGGGTAAGTCGGCCGCAGTATGGCTTAAGCTTGTTAAAGTGAGCCGTAAAAGGGGACGGGAGGGATTTGAGGCGTCAAGTAAGAGGAGGGTAGTTGGGGCATAATGTCGACTATATGGAAGGGTCCGGTCCAGGGGTAATGAAACTTGGAGGAGGTGTCGCGTCGACGGGAGGTGGTCTTGTACATAACAAGGTCATACAGGTGAACAGGGTTACCCGCGAGACGACGGTCGAAGTAATCTTTCTGATGTTCTGGGGAAGTGCCGAACGTCCTTCGGGCAGCATTGTGTGCACAATGAATTGTCTCGCGTAGCTGGATGGCGTAGGAATGGATAGAGGTGAGGTCGAGGAAGGGGAGCGGGTAACAAAGGTTGGAGGGTAGGTGGAGGTCTCGGCCGGTCCAGAGGTAGTGTGGTGTAAAACCGGTGGAGGAGTGCACAGCGCCCCGGTAGGCTAGCAATCACAGGGGAAGTTGGACGTCCCAATCTCTCTCATGACCGTCCTTGGAGAAGGCGATAAGGAGGCTGTGTAGGGTTCGGTTAGTGCGTTCCACGAGCCCGTTGCCTTCTGGGTGATATGGGGTGGTACGCGTCTTGTTTACTCCGAGAATAGCGAAAACATCTTGGAATAGTCTAGAGTCGAAGTTATTTCCGCGGTCTGTATGGAAGGATGTTCGGGATCCCCAGCGACTAATCCAGGTGCGACTCACTGTGTTAGCCACCGTGGAAACCTTCTGGTCATACAACGAGACGGCTTCAGCCCATTTGGTGATGTAATCGACCATGACCATGACGTGGGTACAACCGCGGAAGGAGAAAGACAGGCGGCCAATGATGTCCAGGCCGACAAGTTCACCCGGAAAACCGGTGGTCATAGGTTAGAGAGGAGCTCGGGGTGTCGGAGTAGGGAATTTGTAAGAGGCACATATGGGACAACTCTGGCAGAAATGAACCACCGATGAACGCATCTGGGGCCACCAAAAACGAGCGTCAGCGGCCAAGTCTGTCTGGCGTTTTCCACAATGACCAAGCTCCTTATGGAGATCGGTGAGGACGGGATCGATGAGGCAACCAGGTACGACAGACCGTAAATGATGGGAGTTGGGGTCGTGAAGGAATAGGATGTCATTTTCTATGAGAAGGTGGGACCATTTTTGTAGGAGGAGGCGGGCCCTAGCACAAGAACCACGCATCTCGCGTTCAGTGGGTTTTGGGAGACAAGAGAAAAGTTGACGGTAGATGGTGGCGCTGTCGGGGTCAGAGCCTTGCGCGGAGGACCATTCGACCCGGGTGCGTTCCGAAATAACCAGAGCGTTAACGGACTCGACGGTGTCTGAGGTATCGGGGATGGTGTTGGTGTTGGTGGGGAGACGGGCTAGGGCGTCAGCATTGCTCTGGCGGGGACCAGGGCGATAAACGCACTCGTGGTCAAAGTCTTGTAAGAACTCCTGCCAACGATAAAATTGGTGCATGGGGTCCTTAAGTGACTAGAGCTATTGTTGGGCACGGTGATCAGTGCGGATGACGAAGTGTTTTCCCAGTAGTAGATTTCTAAACTGATGGACGAAAGTGACGACAGCCAAAACATCCCTACGGGTAACAGTGTACTTACGCTGGATCTTTGATAGGGTACTACTGGCGAAGCAGATCGGGTATTCGATCCCATTACTGTCAGGTTGTGATAGCACGGCGCCAATAGCAGACCTGCTGGCGTCGGTGTCAAGAATGAACTCTGGTGCATCAGCATTGACATAAGGGAAGGATAATACCGGTGTGGAGCAAAGAGCATCCCGCAGGTCGTTGAAAGCGGTTGAAAGGGCAATTCTTCTGGGCAAATTTATGAAGGGGAAAGGCGATGTGTGCGAAGTTCCGGATAAAACGGCAATAGTAAGACATGAGGCCAAGGAAGCTTCTCAGATCTGTCTGGTTGGAGGGCACAGGCCATGTACGGGTATGTTGTACGCGGTCGTGAAGAAAGGTGATGCGGCCGGGGAAAATGTGGTGACCGAGAAATTCAACCTCTGGGGGGAGAAACAGGCAATTTTTGGGATTGAGGTAAGGCCAGCGTCGCGTAAAGCTTCCAGAACGAGGCGGAGGTTAGAATTGTGTTGTTCGACCGAATCTCCGAAAAGATGATATCGCCGAGGTAGACAAGGCGATTGCGGGGGACGAGGTGTTGAAGGACCTGGAACCTTAGCCGCTGGGAAGTTGGCAAGGCATTGCACAGGCCAAAGGGCAATGTCTGGAATTCGAAGAGGCCTTCTTGGACGGTAAAAGCCGTCTTCTGGCGGTCGTTAGGGTGGACCTCGACTTGTCAGTAACCGGATTCGAGGTCGAGGATGGAGAACCAACGGGCGTTTCCGAGGGACTCCAGAGTATCTTCTAGTCGGAGTAGGGGAAGGAGTCGCGCGTCGTGACGGCGTTCAGACGACGGTAATCAAAGCACAGTCGCAATTAGCCATCCTCTTTGGGCACGATGGCGATCGGGGAGGCCCAGGGAGAGGACGAAGGCTGGATTATGTTATGTGTAAGCATGCCATCGAGCAGCTTATCAACCTCCTCGCGATAGTGGACAGGGACACGTCGGTGGGGGTGTTGCCAAACAGGTTTGGCATCGCTGGTGTCAATAAGGTGTTGCACGAGGTGGGTACGGCCGATGGAATCAGTGGACCAGGAGAAGAGGTCGGTGAATTGTGAGAGGAGGTCGCGAAATTCGTTAAAGGCGTCAGAATCAACTGAGTCTGAAGGAGGGAGGACATCCTCTAAGGAAGTGGGGACGAGCGCGATGGTGGCCATAACAGTATTATAAACTAGGTCAAAGTCTGTATCAGAGTCAGAAGGAGGGGTATGATCAGGAGGTGAGGGGTCACTGGTTTGTGCAAAGATTAGACGTCGATCACGGGCGCAAAGAACACAGTTATTATTGGTAAGAAAATCTAAGCCGAGGACTTCGGGTCAGGGACTGGAGGGAGTGACTAAAAAATCGTGAATAACTTCAGAATTGCACGAAGAGAAGGGTAAAGAAATTGATCCGGATATGGGTAGCTGGGAACCGTTAGCGGCCTTTGTAGGTCGAGGCCGGGACAAGGGTTCAATATGGCACCGAAAAGTATGAGGTATACTAGAGAAAGTGATCAGGGAAACGCTAGTACCGGTATCGACTAACGCTTTGAAAATATGATGATCAATATAGCCAGAAACTATAAAGGAGGAGGTAGAGGAAGGTTCATCCAAGTTAGGAGAGATATGGGACTTACTAGATTGATTGTGGCCACATCGACGGGCATCGGGACCAAACGCCGCGCAGTAACGGCATCCAGGGTTGTGTTGAGGGAAGCGAACAGGGAGGGTGTGTTTCGAGGGGATGACGTGGGGTGGCGGCATGCGGGAAGGCGGAGGGAGGGCTGGTGTGAAGATGACGGCTGGAGGCCGGTCAGAGGATTGAGCGAAGGCAGAGGTATTGTAGTGGTCTGTATACTGACGACATTGCTGTATGGTGGTAGGAAGATCGGGTGGGGCTTCGATTAGGAAATGGTCCCTAACGGTACGGTCATGGAGGCCGGAAGTCAAACGATAAAGAATCAGGCGGTCACGAGCCGATTTGGGGATGTCGGGGTAAGCTATGCGTGCAAAGCGGGTAAGATTTAAAGCAAACTCGGTGGGGGGGATTGTTAAGGTTGTTGTTTCAGGCTGTTAAAGTAGACTGCTGTGGCACCGGCCGAAAGCTAGTTGTCGATGAGGGACAACAGGGTGGTTTAGACTTCGCTGAAAGGTGTAGAAAGGGTGATTCCGGAGGACAGAGCCAATTCACAGGCATCAGGATCGAGAAAACTGAAGGAATAGCGGGTGTGTTCGTCAGAGGGGATATCTGCCAGGCAAATAGCTAAACGAGTAAGCCATTGTCTAAAGTTTTGGCCAGGTCGGAAGGTTGGGGAGATCAGAAGGTTTTTTGGGGTATTAGGGGCGCGGGGCGGAGGTACGGGAGGTTGGGTATGCAAAAAAGATGGTGGGTGAAGGATGACCGGTGGAAAAAAAGGGCCGGCACCTGCTGCTACCATTGTAACGTCCGAGCGGGGAAGGCCGGGTTGATTGCAAGAGAATGGAATTGGAATCAGATGTGCTGGAGTGGGTCGAGGAACTTCTTAAAAGATATTTCCTAAAAGAGCGTCCATTTCATCGAATGGACATGTGTGATAATCACTGAAGGGGTTCATTTCGAATAATGAAAATACAATTGTACGAATAATGTTTATTAAATGCTAGCGAACGGATGGTAAATCGTAGAAAGGAATAGATGTAGAAAAACGTCAAACTTATCAAACGCGGGGATTGAGGGAGCACGATGCGACAGTTTTTCTCCTAAAAATCCCTGAGGAGTTTTTTTCACTGTCTGCTCCTATTTTCCTCCTATGACACACGACAACTGGCCTCGTCAACTTTCTGAGAAATAAATTTTCTGCTACCACTGCACATATGTACAAATAGGGCACTCAAAGGAATTTTTCCTACATATCCCTCAATATACTGATACTGATACAGTACGTAGCGGTTGAGCCTTAAAACCGAAAAATTGAACTTGCAACCTAGGAAACCCATTAAAACAAAAGAGGGTGAGGACGGTTCATTACACCAAGAAGCTACTCCCTTATCATTGGCTACCTAACGGTTAAAGTAAACTGCGAAATTCAGCTTCGCTGATGGGATGCCGGGCGAGGACGGAAGACCTAGCTTACGAAGGACATTGTCAGCCATATTAAACCACAGCTGCCACCAAAATGTAACGAACGCAAGTGAATCAAGGAACGAACCAGTAAGGATAGGACTCTTAATTGGATTATTCTGCTCACTTTTCTAAGTACAATAACAAACTTCGGGGCAAAACTAGTGCAAGAATAATCTAGGGGGGAAGATCGTCCGTCGACCCTAGTAGCATTTCGCTAGCGTCATGCGCTTCAGCAGTAGACGTAAAAGGTGAACATATCTGTGCTTCACATAATTGGATGATCGTTAATGCTTCTCCCTCCATGTGCACGCGTGTTACTGGTACGCGCGCACCAGTTCATGTCGCTGTCTGATGGAAGAAGACAGTCAGATGTTAGGAGCGCTTTAGTGGGTACACATGCAAGGTGCCGTGGATTGACTGTTTGCCGGTGTGTGAACAATACGGCCATCTAGGAGCCTGTAGGCAGCGAAGTGTTTGGTATGGGTTTTTCATGGTCAGGTCAAAAGGTAAAGTCAGGGGACATAAACACAGCGGATCATGGGTGACAAGGCAGGCTGGCCTATGCGCGTTCTCTGCATGCGTGACTGAATAAGCTAAGGTCAACGTTGGTTCTGCCAGTTAGCGGGATTTTCTCGGCAGTCAGCATGTAGGTGAATAAGGAGAACACTGGAGCAGCTGCTGTGGGTTAGACCGAAAGGCAACACTGAAACAACTGCTAGGTCAAACCTGGGGACCGGGACGCAAAGAAAGGAATCATAGGGCGAGCTACTACCAGTCTCGGGGAAATAAGAAACAAGGAGAGACAAGGTCGGCGGCCATCCGTCCGAGACTGCGATCAAAACCGGTGGATTTCCGTTGACCTCCTTCGCCTCCCTTCGCTCTTGTTCCCCTGTTTTTGTCTCTTCTAGCAGACGATCTTCCTCTCTCCCCCATAATTTTTATTTGCACATATGTGCATTAGGGTGCTGTATACGGACATATAGAACCGTTTGACCAAGAGTCTTCTTGTTGAGCCGTCTCTCGATTTGTTTGGGAACGTTACATTTTGGTGCAGCAGTGTCCCAATATGGCGCACAATGTCATCGGGTTACTGGTAAGGGATCGTCAGAAGCTTAGTCTTCCATCCTTGCCTGGCAACCTGTCCACTCAGCTGAATTTTCTCGTTGGGAAGCCAGAATGAAAGATTACCTTCATGACTTGGATGCCCCGTCTCGGAACTCCGCTGCCGTTCTCCAGTTACACTGAAATCTCCCTTGTTTGGTCTGTAGCACCCCATCGATAGCCGTAAACGACATATTTTCTATCCTTCACGACGTCTTCTGTGGTTTTATGTCCTTGTGGATGCTGCATTCGGAGGTTTGGCGATGGCCTCTTCAGTCACATGTACAGATAACGCGTATAGGCCAGCCTGCCTTGTCGATCAAGGTCCCCTTAACTGTCCTTTTTAACTTAACCAATCATACGCCCAACATGCACTCCCGCATGCTGACATGAATAATTAAAACTTGGTTCGACATCGTCCGTCAAGGCATGGAGGCAGTTCATGGACCTTCTATCTTCAGTCTCCGTCGCTGGAAAAGAGACTGGCTGTAGCTTTCTCTATCCGATGCCACCAATTGTCACGCGGGTGGGGTGCTGTCCGTGCGCTTCTTCCTTCCAGGGCCACATTCGAGTTGCCGCAGACGTTGGGTCTCTGACGTCGGGCAAATGGTGCTCGCGCAAACCTCCATTCCCTCGTCGAGGCAAGTGGCGCCGACAGCCGTCTTTTTAACTCAAGGGTCCGCTAGCCCGCCACCCCTCCTAATAATTGAGGCCGGCCGAACAACTATTGACGGTGAATCGTTTATTATGCTTGATACACTCATTTCATACCTCTCCCTTCAAACTGGTCCTTAGTCAAAGGAAAATTAGGTCATAACAGACTTGCTTGATAGACTGGCGCTGGTTCCTCGATCCGTCAGCAGACCTTTTGCAGTTTTAGGCTAGGGTTAGGTATGTTGAATGGGCCAATACCGCCTTGCATACAGCTAATAGTACTATTCCAAGGTGTTTCCTAGACTTTGAAAATCACCGTCTTAAACTTTTGTCCCCTTTCGCTAGCCGCCCTCTTAAGGCCCACAAGCTTCCTGCTTGTGTAGTTTCCACCAGTATCAAAGAAGTAGTGCGTGGGCACCTCGATAACACGATTGTCAGCAAGCTAAATAGTTTATTAAGCGAGTTTAACGTCTTCGATTGGAACAGAAAGTTCACAGGTAAGACAAATATCAGAGCGTTCCATAGACACGATAAACGCGAGACACGTTCGGATCTACCTCTCGCGTCGTTTCCTACATTTGTAAAGCAATTGGCATAGAGATCTTCGGTATTGTCGTCACTTTGTTAGTCTTTCCTGAGGGGTGCGTGTAATTCCGTTTGAGGATCACTTATCTTGTCAAGTTCACACGCGAGTAAGACGTTTGAGTCGTAAAAACGCAAAATACACTGTAGAGCTTCAACTATATGAACTCCAGTGACCCAGAGACGTTCAGTCTTCCTCCATTTTCCTATTTTTTCCGGCCACAAGCCCCTACATTGGACTCCCATACTCTACACCCATGTAAGGGCGTGTTCGTCGTCATGCCCTTTCTTCCCTGTTCCATCTACATAATTCGTGACGCCCTTTACTCTACGGGCCCTATCTCTACTACGACATATTGAAGCCCTTTAGGGGAAGTCTAGCCACCGCTACTTTCTGTTCTCTACACATCCTACCCTTACAGCTTGTCCCGAAAACCTGCAAACGAATTGTCTCCAAGAACACAGCCCAGTCAGCGCCTCTGGCGACAGAACTGTCTCTTGTGAGGGAGTGTGTAGGATGGGAATTCGACCTTGTTGCTTTAATGTGCCTTTTTGGTATTTATTTATTGACTACATTTTCATAAGTTCCTTCACTCCCGATTTCAGTAAATGTGGTTGAGGAGAGTGTGGGAGTCCCTGAGGAGGGCCCGTGGCCGGAAGAAACAATAAAGGAGATTGAGGAAGATTGAACGGCCTTGTGCTCATCGGAGTTTATATAGTTGACGCTTTCCATTGTTCTTTTCATATTAATAAACTTTTTTCTTTTGACTCCTACCTGTTACTCGCTTGTGTACCTAGCAACATGACTGATGCCCTAACGGAATCTGGGGTACCTGTCAGGAAAGACATACCACGCGAAGGCAGTACCAAAGGGTTGTACATTGATTGCATTACTGAAATAGAAGCCGAAGTGAAAGCCCGGACGCTACAACCTCACGTTTGCATTATCGTACTCCTGAATCGCAATGGGAATGTAACGAGCCCAAACGATGCAAGAGAAACACTCAGTAGAGTGAAGTCAGTTAGTCAAACAAGAAACTAAAGAAAACATCGGAATACAAAAATATGCTAGGTTCTAGGAAGATTCTCCTTGGTGTACGAAAGACGCGGCTCGACCCGGAGGTTATCGGTGTTTAGTCGTCGCCCGTATTTTTAAGTTCTCCTTTCGCCGAGTCTGGAGTCATCGTTATGATTAGCGGAGGTTTATTTGTAGAAAATAATTAGACTTAAGTTATTTCGAGTAATAAGTATTGATAGTGTATTATTACAACTAACATCTTTATGGGAAATGCTAATTATGACTACTTATCTGCCGTATAAATACGGGAAAGAATCACGCATACGCCCGTAGTCTTCTATCCACGTTCTACAGTGCTCCATCCGCCGGAGGGTCTGCTGTCCTTAGGAGTAAAGGGTAGGTCTGCAGCCAGCGACTTGATGCCCATCATTGTATACTTCAGGCATTGCGAACTCCCCCTCGGTAGTAGTAGTACTGGGCCCAGTGGGGTGGACTGCCTTGTGGTTAAGGCCGATTGGCATCTCAATCATCCATTAGTGGTTCTGGTTTCAGACGGTTAAAAGGCACGCATGGTCTACCTTGGCTGCCGCCGATAAGGCAGTTCGTGTCGGACGGCACCCCAACAACGATGTGTGGACAAACTCTGGCTGGATTGAATTTCGCGGATACCCCGATTAGTGCTGCAAAAGTGCGCATCCGTGCAACATCTCTCACTTGGCACAGGGTCCCGTGCGCTAGGTGGTCATCAAACGCTTTCTGATGCCGTTCCACTTCTTACAGACGCAAGCGGGCTTCCTCTGGTACGACACCCAGTGTCCTCCATACTCGCGAAGCGTGCGTGTCAGCATTTTCGGTTTGGCTTATAGGTGGAAGTTGTAGGTGTCCACGGGAGTTGCATCTCTCGTCCGCGAGGTAGGATGAACGGTGTGTATTTTGTTATGCCGTTTATCGATAGAACGATAGGCAGGCTGGTAGAGGCCGGTGACTGTTGGGTTGCGGTCCACAAATGCCTCGATTAGGTTGTTCCTCTCAACCTACCCGTTCCCTTGCGGGTGATACACGGTTGTGCGAGTTTTTATTTTTGGGAGTCTAAACAGTCCTTGCTTAGCGAAATTTTGAAACGATCAGCCGCAGTCTGAATGGAACTGATCGTGTGCACCCCAGCGGCAAACCAGACAGAAACTGGGATAGCATTATGAGCGTTGATTTCCCGAATAAGTTTAAACGCTCCCTAGATTTTGGTTAACACTTTCGTAGGACGTCATCTGTTAGAGTACTCTTCCTTAGCCGTATGGCTGAGCCTCGTTACGATGACTGCTAAGAACCTAATACCGGACCATCTCGACGAGAGCAGCATTCAACTTTTGCGTACCCAGGTGACACTCCTGGCGCTCTCGTTCCCCCAGCGTTACCTGCGCTCGTTGTAGAACCGTCAAACACTTCCCACTCGTTTCCTTACTCCCTTTCCCACTCACCATTGGCAACTCCCGTCCAAATCCCTTTCCTGCGGTCCCATTCCCACCTCTCAGATTAACCTTCCACTTCCACGGGTTTCTCACATTGTATAAGTTCCTCTTAAAGGTGGATTCGACATGCCAGTCGACGTCTCTATAGCTGGACCTCCAACAGTGGGCACATTGCTCCTACACGACAGAGCATTGTGATGGAAATTCACTGTTGACCATTCTTTTACTGTATTTTATTCCTCTCGATCCGATCTTATTTCATCCCATTTTAGAAACTGACAAACCATTCCCGGATGAGGTCGCGGAGAACGACGCCTGAGGTGACAATGCATGCTTCCAACTTTTCCCCGTCGAGTGCGCGGTTGAATTTTCTGATTTTTTGCCTTCGGTAGGCAACTGGTGTGTATTCCTTTGACTCACTATCCACACTCCCACAACTGTCCCAAATAAACTTATCTTATATCGAGGTGTTCTTATTTGGCACGGTGCACTCATCTCCGCTTGTTAGTTAAACAACCAATAACACTTTTTGCTCTTCCTCGTAACTGGCGGGGGCGGTGGAGCGCATCTTCTCCCGCTACAACTTCAAGGTTTGGGAGTGGTCGCCTACGCGATGCTTTGTGGCTGTCGCTTCCCATGAGGCACTCGGGCTAGCCCTACTGAGTGGAGTCTGGCTAGCTTGCTACCGGTACCACCCATTTGAGCGCGTTCTGCCTCTACTGCCGTGGTCTATCGCAAAAGCCTACGTCAGGTAACTTCAGCATTCCGGTTCACCAGTTTAGAGGATTGTCGTGGTCAGCTAGGAAAACTCGAAAGTTACCTGCGGCCCTGGTGATACGAGTAAATCCGGAAAGGCTCCTTGTGAGCGGTGCTGAAAGCTACGTCATTAGGAAATGTATAGCTCCCATTACCATTCCCTTGAAAATTTATCTAGCGGTTTGTATTTCTGCTTTCTTTGAATAGATTCTGCTCTGAGATAGTTTTACCAGACGAAAAAATGTCGTTTTCATGGTCCTTCGATATGCAAATTTCCACCAATGTACGCAACTGCGCCTTTCGTGATGCCTAACTAAACGCACACCCCGATTTCATACTTTTTAACGGAGACTAGCAAGAGGATGGAAGATCTGACACCCTGCGTTCCATTCCGCAAGCCGGACTTTTTAAATATCCCATGCCCGAACAACTGCATTATCGTATTAACGAAAGCCAGAGGAGTTAATTTATAATCATAACCATGTCGTCAGGATTGGACACTAAGTAAATTCTCGACAGCTGACACAGTTTTGCCGCTAGCTGTTACCTTTGAAACTTAACTAACCACAAAATTGTCGTAAGAAGTAATGCTTTCAGAACGTCTCCCTTCAGAGTTTGTAGGAAAATGAATCGTGACCCATCATTCAGCTGCCCCCTGGGAAGTATATCTGGCCTTTCAGCTGAAAATGAACCGCTAGTCATAGGGTCTTCCACGTCAACAATTTAATATTCAAGTTTCCCCGCGCGCAAATTCAACTAAAGTGGAAACATCTGTTATTGAAATGCCGTCATAATTCGTGAACCATAGCGCGCTCGCCGTCCAAAGGCACGAGGGTTGCGCAAAGTGACTTGGCGGACGATTTTCTATAGCCTCATCCGCTGTCTAAGCATACAAGCTTGAAGTTCTGGGTTGTGCTGAGTGAGGGGCACCAGGTCGCATTTGCCACGTTCTGGATTGTGAACAATTAGTTTGCCATAACCGCGGTAACTTACAGCCGCCTTTCATATAAGAATATTAGCCATCCGATACATTTGGACACGCCGGGTAACCCTCGCTTTTTAACCGGTCTCGTTACTTTTGTCATCATGGTAACGATAGCAAACTGTAAGTATGCAGCCAATAAGCTGCGTCTCGTCTCGGATGTATTTGGCATTACCGGTCGAATAATTCGATGTAGCAGTGGAAAGTTGCGACATGCGGTGTCAGTCGAGGTTCTGTGGTCAACAGCCGCCTTGAAAACCAGCACCACGTACTCACGAAAAAACTTCATTGTAAGGGTTTTGTGAAAATATCGGACATTAAGACATCTGCATCAAAAAATATGGGAAACAATGTACACAAATAAAACAGGAAAGACAATTTTTGTGGATAAGTGGGGGGAGGCATACGCTTTTTTAGCCATTTATCAGGACTTTGAAAGAAACCTGTCCAAAGTGAGACCTGCAGGAGGCTTCGCGTTGGTTCGTTTCCTTGTCCCCCGCCCGCCCCGGGTTCCCCGAGACGGAAGAGGCGTTCTGCCGGAGGGCTGTGCAGTCCTCACTGTACTAACCGGTTCTCTGTTCCATTCCTGCTGTAGACGTTGCGCGAAGTGGAAATCTGTGTGTTCAGGCATCATATGGATGAGGACACGCGCCTTACACTCCTCACAGACAAGTGTGTTTTCAAGATCAACGGGAGGAGATGGCGGCGGCGTGATGTCGATATCGTCGGAGGTGTGCGTGGCATTTTCGCAGACGTTTCTGTTTTCCCCATCTTCCGACTGGATTTTACTGGCCAGCCCTTTGCTCCTCGTTGTGGAGCCTTCCTTTGCGTCTACTACGAATCGAAGAATGGAATAATGGTCTGCTTCAGAGGAAGGCTCAGATTTATTTGCGGATGGCACAGCATCAGTTGACGGTCTGTCGCCTTCTTTTGTCTCCGGGATGCTGGCGGGTTCATTAGAGTTTAGGAAACGTCGAAAAAATGAGCCGGTTGCAGGTTGTGCTCTATCCACCTTCGGTACCACGTAGGTCGAAGTCGTCGGCTTTTCATCTGCATGGTTGGTGGGGACTTGAATGAACTGACGAAAGAAAGAAGCCTTTTTTGGGGAGGGTGTAACTTCACTTTCCTCCCGTGTGTCCGCATCCCCCTCTTCTTGAATAGCCTGCGCCTGGCGTTTGTTTGCCTGTGTCAACAGTAGCTCGTGCACGTTTCCGTAATTTAATGAGCTGTCGGAGCGGAATTTGCCGGCGCTTAGTCCCAGGTTCACTATCGGTGGGCTAGAGCAAGAGAAACGAAATTAGTGAAAAGTCATTGTGAGGGAGGGGCTTTAAAAGTAAATCGTGAATTCCGTGGAATAGCTTAGGCTAGTTTATTGGAATAATTGGCCATTGAGAACACCTATAACAATTTACTAGCCAACCGATAAAGCACACGCTGAAGAAAAATGTTTTGGCCACGGAAGCCTCATTAAAAGCATTCATTTGGTATCCGATAGTTCGACCGTCGATTTCGACTAAATCCACTGCGAACTTCAAAGAGTTGTGGCTAAGTATAGTGAAGGTAAAATCGCCGAGATTTTCCCACCTGCTGACTACCCCCGCACCAGGAACCGGTTGTCAAGACAGAGTCAAGAAGGCCTGAAATGCGGGAGGGCGCAGACGGCTGGCGTGACAAACACTCAACACGCGTACCAAAAAGCACTTCTCGCTAGGTAGGCTTCCGCACACAGACAGCCACTAAACACAACAAGACACACTGGACTGACTGTTGAGTCTAAGGGTCGACCTCACTCTCTCACCCACCGCCTAGCTATCGGCCGCCTGAGGTGAGGTGAGCGCAGCGGTGAAAGGGAAAACAGATCAGTACCGATCTCCGATTTGATACCCACTCACATACGCACGAAACGACTACGCTTACCTACACAATGAGCTGTTTCGCGGCAGACACGCCCTTGAAGGGCGACCCCAACTGGCCAAATTAAGTAAGTGGCATAACAACTTCTCAAAAAGGCACTTGAAATAACCTTTATAGCTAGTAACCTGTATCTACGGTCTAGTGGCCACTATGTAAAATAAATTCCAATTGGCACATGGTGGGGCGCCGAGTACGCCTCATCGTTAGCGACGCCTCGAACTCGTACAAGGAGTAGCTGCGCACAGGCAAACAGCCCAACCTCATACATGCACCACCCTGTCACCGCGGTGTTAACTGGCGATCCGAAGAAAGCGAGCACACCTGGCGGGTATCCAACAGGCTAGACACCCCACCGCAATAACGTTAGGCTGCCATAACCGACAGACCAGGTTCATACCATCATACGCACAAACAGCATGGCAGCAGCAATTTCAATTCATGGTGAAAGCTTGTATGTCCGGATAATTGCTTAGTAGTAAAATCTATGAAAGTACTGAACACTGGAGGCTGACTAACCAGGTCTGGCTATCGCTGCCACACAGTACACTCCGCACAGCAGTGAAAGCTAGGTTTGCGATTTTCTCAGCGATACTCGCCTGATTTGCTTCGTCATCCTCCCCCTGTTCCGTAGTCGGTTTGATGCTTGCCAACACCAGCGGCTTCAGGGCTCTCGAAAAGGCGGGCGGCGGCGAGGGCTGTGCTGCTGCGGCTTCGCTCTTGTGCCGCTCGCAGTGCACGTGTACTGTCAGGCTGGTTGGCAGCCGTCCATGTTCACCCCTGTCCGCGGCAACGCGTTCGACCAGCTCGCCGGCCAGAGAAACAAACCAGCTCTGCACATCGCGAGTCTGAGTGAGAGCCGACTTGCCATAGAAGTTTTTGCTACAGGCAATTGACTGTACAAGGGTGCGTAGGCTCACCGGTTGGCGATCGACTCCCCGACAGAGGTCGTAGAGCCAGGAGCTAGCCAATGAACGAGGAGGAGAGGGGAACGGGGTCAACGAAAGCAATCGCGGGTGCAAGTTAGCATGCAGGTGCACAGGTTACCCAAGGTGACGTTACACAGACTCTTGCATCATTCGGAATTTTGAGCTTCGGTGGATACAAGCTGAGAAAACGTGAGTCCAAAGCTCAGCAAAAAATTGGTTCAAATCTCATTACTGCATTGAGGAGGCTTAAGTACGTTAAAATCATGGTCAGAAATGACACCGATTAAAGTCAAATCTGGGCCCGTGTTCCCGCAGTCTCAAGTGTAAGTGGGGACCTGGATTTTTGCTATTCCGAGTACACTAGGTGTTCGAGGCTCGGTGCACATAAATGCTTGCCCTGGTTGTTTCCTAAAGTATGAACTGATAGGGCTAGGAAACTACAGTTATAAGTGCTGTGCCTATGCTGGGAGTGCTAGCCCTTGTAATAAACTTGCTAAAACCAGCAAGTGATAAGCTACAGTGCGACCTGTACGTGTATATAGGAAATGTTGACCTAGTATGCACTCGTAACCTATATGGGGATTTTTAATAAGCTGAAGAGTTAAAGAAACGTGTATTTAATAACAGCTGAAGATCTACCATAGATTTGGGTCGTACCAGGGTGGCATTTGCCATTTTTCTAGGATGCTACTGTTAGAAGTACTACGTGTATGCTAGGAGTGCTAGGTCTAATAATCATACTTGTTAAAACCAGTAAGTGGTAAGCTACAGTGCGGCCTGTATGTGCTTGTATACAATCATACTTCTACAGCTTAAGCATATGGTCTTATAGGGGTTTAAAAACTTTATAACTTGCATCCTACAACTGAGTAGCCCATTTAGTACAAACTATATGAGTGTGCAGATCTTTAAAATGGTCATAATTGCTCTTGCCAAGCTGACTTATTTCTCTAACTTTTTGCTTTCGGATTTTGTCGAGTTTGTCAGCAATAACGCTGAGAAAGCACATCACCACTCATTGAAATTCGAGAAATCCTTAGGAAAATAGAACGGTTACTGAGAAAAAACAAGCAAATAGGAAATGGCTGCAGTCGTAGAAGCCACGTTCAGTGAGTTTAGTATATCAGCAAGGGTTCATGATATTGTATAAGTAAAAGTTTGTAAACATTTCTACAATGTTCAGCTACTTTACAACTACGGCACTAGAATTTTACCATAACACAAAAGCAGGAATTGAGAAACTCCGTATGCTTACTGTCACGTAACCTTTCCCATGGAAAGAGCGTTACACATCTGTGGCAAAATCAGTCGCTAAAATTGCGGTAAGTCTCTTGCAGAATGGAGAATCCTACGATTGTGTATTAAATATAAACTTTTTTTTCAAATAGCCCACTGCCAAACAAATGCGTACGTGGATGACGAACAACTCTCTCACTGCCGCGTTCATGTAGTCCATACGCATGGGACTTGTTCCGTTGGGCCCCGCTAACAAAAAATAACATAATTTTTGGTGGAACTGGAAGTCACAACAATCGCGATTTATGGAACATAAGTGAACTAATCATGGGATGTAAACGGAATGTGGAAATCGGCCTTAAGGAAATGTTGAAGATGACGGTGGTTCATTCGAGGAGAAATAGTAAAAATGTACAAAAAGGACGATATCTTGTGAGTTGGAATTCTTAGTGGCTTTTATCAAGTGATTATATAATTTGTACGGCGTAAGCTATCTAATCTTCAAACTGCTCCATGCCATGAGAAAAACATGGTACTTGGACTTAGGTTATGGGTTTGGCGAGAAACATGTATTCGAACAAACCTACGAAAGAGTAGACCGCAAGCATTTTAATTAAGCACGGCGGAAGGAGCACATACCCAGTCTTCTCGCCATATTCTTCCAGTAGAATATCACGCGGAATTTTGCTCAGAGCCCCCAAAAATTTCAAGTCGAAGCGCTTGGAAACATCATCCCCTAATTTTCCGCCAAGATTGGGCCTGAGGAATAAAGTACAGCAAAACTTTGAAGTAAAGAAAAAAATTATAAGCTGTTGATGAGCAACAGCGAGTAAAGTAGGTATGTTGAGATAACTTGCACTCTTGCCAACTGACATATGTTAGACGGCAGTCAACATTTCTGAAATATCTGTAGAAATTGCGTAACACGGAAGTGGGTAGCTTTAGTCCTTGCCACAAGAACCAGCCCACCTCATTACACATATATTCGAATATATTGAAGGCAATGGAATGTTTAAACTTTTCACCAGATGTCAACCTTTTCACTACTAATAACCATCAAGAGGGTTAGCAATTGAAATCATAGTAATCTGAGCTTTGGTCAAAACTGACATTTCGCTTAATTTTTTTGGAATCCATACTATAGGTATCATCACAGATTGGGCAGCACCGACATGCATGCAATAGCATAAAATTTGAGCTCTAAGTTAATAAAAAGGAGGGGGTTGTAGCATAAGTGAGGAACGTTTAAAGGGAGGGCTGACGGTCTGACATCAATATTAGATCAAAAGACCGATAAGTAGAAACTTACACCTTTTTTATCGGAGTAAAATTCAGGAGATGTTGGGCGGATTCCGAGGGCACAACAGTGATTTTATTTGGCTTGTTCAACGAACATGCGATTTTCGCAAGCATCTGCAAAAGGACACGTGTGTGAAACTGGGAGACTACTTACAGAAAATTCAGCTGCAAAGCGGCTTCAAACAGACTTCATAACAACAGACACGAAACCAACCATCCATTCTGTCGCGTAATGGCACAATGCTTTGTAAATTTTTGGAGACGGTATGCATTTACGTACACCATAATACGCAACTACTGCAGTAGACAGATGTCTAATAAGCAAGTGATAAAAAATTATTGTTGACGACTGACTCAGGTTATCGGTGGTTGTTTTACAGTGGCGACTGCAGATAAGTCCTGGCATATGTAGACAAAATACTGCAGATTATAATTAAAATTGTTCGATAGGTTCTGAAATTGTCTATGTTAGTATACCTGCAAGTTAATTAACGTAACTTGTTTCGTTTTGTAGATGACCGCAGATGTCATTCCAAAACATATGACTGGGCTCATGACTGAAATAGTAGGATTGTACCGCAACTAAGCTATTCAAAGAGCTTTCAAATATCAACTACACCTGAAAATATTCAGCTCTCCAAAAGGCATGAGATAAGGAAACGTGTCCGCGGCACTTAATAAACTTACTCTGTTGGCAGCAACACCAATCGAACATCGGTACGAGGTGTCCTTCAAAATTGCATCTTTAATCGTTTGGGCAAGTTTTAGAGCGGCTTTTAGCTTGTCTCCATCAGTGAGGCGGTTGAAAGTATCCATTCGTTCGGGAAGCGAATTCAAACAAGGCGCGTGTGGAGGGTCCTCGGTTGAAAATCCCTCTGTTAAGTCGCTAAATAGCGAAGGATCGACAACCAAATGACAACGGTCTAGGGCAACATCGGCGTAAGAATCATCAGTGTTTGCCTTGCTTATGAGCTCTGTAAAACAGATGATTATTTACTGATCGAAAATATCCAATAAACTACCAGTGGCGTCAATGTAGGCTTCATCAATGCTCGCGCGCTCAATCTGGTCTGTAAATGCGGAGATGCACTTAATAACTTGAGCTCCCGCAGTTCTGTATTTAGTTAGGTCGGCTTTTCCTCGGCGACTTGGCACTTGAAATTGAATAAGATTTGGGAACTGTTTTTTTGCCAAATCACCCCTCAAGTTCCGAGTCACACCTATGGCACGTGCTTCATAACTCACAGCGATTAGACTAGTAGAATGAAAAAAGTAACTATGAATACCTACGATGCATTTGTGGAACTGTACTGCACGACAGCGCATGGTTTACCAACTGTATCTGGTTGCTCTTTTTGTTCTACTTGAACGTAGAAACAATCCATGTCAATTAGCAATATAATTCGATCCATTTGGCTTGCGCTCTGAGGGCAGACCGAAGGAGAAATACACGAAGTTACAGTGAAACATCGACAAAAAATCAATAAACGTGTTACTGTATTTAAATGACTGAATGAAATGATGAATACCACTGGGGTGTCCAAATAACTATTATACACACATTATTAAATTTAGCGGCACTCCGATAGATTACACAAACGTTTTAGTCATCCCACCTTACAGCGACGAGACCAGAGTAATTGAAAATCCTGTTGCTCTTCAGATAGAATCAGAAAGCATACAAAACTCGAGCTAATGACTAGCATTCTCCTTAAAAACATATGAAGAGAAGCTTCGATTGGGTCGAAAGGCATGCAAACAAAACCGTCCGCAAATAACGAAAAAGAAGACCAAAATATCAATAACTGGAAACGGCTGAGACCAGGAACTAGGAGAGTTGACAACGAACACTGATGAAAAGTACTGCTAAGCCTGGAATTTTTGGCGATCACTTTTACAACCTAGGCGAATATCACGCGTGTATGAAATAAAACTGATATGGTCGGTGATGTTTGTTGTACAGCTTTCATCACTGACACTTGTTCGGACGCTGGAGCCGTCTAAGAATAAGATGTATTTTTTATCTTCTTTGAATCTGGTAGCTCTTATTTAGTTTAACGACGATTTATATTTCTAGGAGAGCATCCCATCCATTTAGACAAGCACTTCGCCATCTGTAAGTGTATGTTGACTCCTTACTGCAGGCCCAAAATGTCTGCATACCAACGAAAGTTTCCATTATGCGGTAATCTGAACAATCAAATAATCATTTTTTGCATGGGAGTACTGTCACATGTCCATACATAAATGTTTATGCCACATGTGCACGTTCGGTATCAACTGCGGAGGAGCTCCGACTGGACGGATGTAGTGTGATGGCCCGCCAGGACAGAGAGATTTCCTTGTTTGATTATGCAAGACGATGCTTATGGGTTTGTTGACGATGTTGTAGGTGGTGCGTTCTCTTAGTGAAGTCAGTAAGCCGGTATATTTGAGGAAAAAAATGCGTACGCCTTTGAACTTCCGGCAGGTGTTCAACATAGGGCCGCTAAATGACAAAAGTCTCCTATCCCAAGTGTCTTGTGGACTTCATGTTGAAAGGTTTAGTGCTTGATTATGACGCAGTTACTGCATTTTGAATGCGTGGTGAACGCATAATAGGAAGAACATAAAGCCAACTGTGATTGTTTCACCGAAGTTAATATGGTGAAAACGTTGTGGAAAGAATAAAAAGTATAATGAAAACTGTAAAGGAAACATATATTGGTTAGCAAATTTAGCCTCTAGACCAATCATTTTGATGACAACACCTATACATCTTGAAAGGGGAAGCCTATAGACCAAGAAAACTCTTAGAGAATCTCCTATTACTCTTAGACGGCCCCACTTTTGCCGGTTCTTGCAAAAAAGCTGGTAATCACCGAGTACGATTTTGGCACCCCTTACGCCAGCTTGTAGCCATGTCTTGGTAATGGAGATAAGCTGACGTGTTTGTAAACAATCAGTGTACGCCAATCACAGGTGCTGGAAAATGCACCGATGTTCAAGCCCTCACGGTGGCTAGCATGTGCGCACACAAACCCCCGCCTTCCTCAATCCGGCCAGGGTAATCGCCTCCGTGAGGCTGACACACAGGACTTACTGTGGTGATAGTTATGCCCACACAAACTTCGGACGCCGTTTTGCTCTAGCACAGACGCACACTCGTCTGACAGTCAAATTCCTCTACTCTCTACTACTTCTACGCATAATGCACTTTTCCTCCCATCTGGCGTCCCACTTCTCTTCCCCTGTGGTAACGGACCTGAAGATCGCAGTGGCAAGGGTTTCAGATATTAAATTCGCCACGGCGATAGGATAACTCGGTACTCTCAGGACGGAAACGCAGACTGCATTGGCCCTTTTTACTATGGCCTCTCTGGCTATCCCAGTGGGATGAAGCCTAGGTTGCCTCCCGTTTCTGTGGATATCCGTCCGTTGTGCATGGACCAGGACGTAAGTGGAAGGGGCAGATGGATTGTTTATTTTTTAAGTCACCGTTTTAGTAAAAACTAGTAAGTACTGACTGCCTGAGAGCCAACGCGCGCTGTAATCCAATGCCATGTGGTAGATGAACTGGCCCAACACTGGGGACTAGATCGGGGCACGGTGGTCGTTAGTAGGGATACACACTGGTTACAAATGATGCACGTGGGAGGGTGGTGACGCTCATATGTGCAGTTTCCCGCTGCGCCAGCCATCTACACCCCTTTACCTTCGATCTTCCTGAGTACCTCTTGCTACCCAGCTCAGGTAATTTAAGAAGATAGTGAACTGGGTGCTGCGTAAGTCCTCTGCCACTAGAAACTAGTTAACTTTCAAGTAGCGGTCTTACTGTCACCATGCCATGGGATCCACAGTGAACATTATCGTTTAAGACGGTCTGGCGACTATAGTATGAAATTTTCAAGAAAGCTGTTTTGCAGTACAATTTTTCTAGATAATTTGTCGTCGGTTTTGAAGACTATTCTTTAGAGCTTGGAACTGAAAGTAATGGGTGGCATGTTCACCAGGAGCCTACTCGAATGAATCAAAAAGGCATTAACAGCAGCCAAAAACCGTTAGTAGCTCAGCAATGCTTAATGTGGAAAAATAACTGAGCACTGCGTACGACTCGTGATATCCAAGACCAAAAACACACTGTAACCTCGGGATAAATGTCCTGTTTGTGGCAAGAAAATCGGAAAACGCTGTCAAGCGTGACCGAAGTCTAACTGTGATAAGTAGCACAGTATTGGTGGTTAAGCTATTAAAGACAGTGCTCACGACCAACCATAAATTGATGGGCTGGGCGAAAATTACTATGTTGGGCATGGACGCGTTGACATACCATAAAGGCCTTACGACACGAGGCGAACGAACCAGGTTTTTTGCAGACGTATCAACATAGTCTAGGCAGATGCCGACAAGAGATGGTGAACGTCCGGAGTAGGGTCGTTACAGGACCCAAAGAAAAAAGTACAACAAGTAGTCGCCGAAGTATCGCGATTGCCAAACTCTCAAAGGGGTTATTCACTCTCGATCTCCAGCACACCTGGCAAGGCAAGTGGATGTTAGTGGAGTATTTTATCACTCTGCTCTCCCTTAGACAAGGTAACTTCCAGCAGAAGCCAATATAAAATTTGTTATGGGGACGCGAACGGCGATGCACTCAGAGCCTACAGCCAAAAGCGCGCACAAGTCGAGTCGTTCCCACACGCCATCGCCTTGAGCACACCTGCAGGGCAAATATTCTAGAAACGTCTCCCTGGGCCGCAGCGTGCGAAACTAAGAATCAGCGTGCAGGCCAGAATTGTTCCAGAACGACCAAAGCCTCATCAATAAACTGACGTGGGCAAGCTTAAGGACCCGTTGTCTCTGTGTTGGCCTGAATAGAACCCTTGTCATCAGAACCGGCTCTTGGCCTTCTTCTGCCTATTAGACCGGAATATAATATAATTAACTGCAGTGTAACAACTATCAAGTAATAAAATGGCAAGGAAAATTACAAAGCAGATAATCAAGGCTTCCACTTTTTATGCTGTCAGTCTCTGACAAGCTCAACACGTTCTCAATAGCCCACAAGCGAAGTTCAATTTTTCAAGAAAAGATTTTAGCTACTTCTCGCGAAAGATAGAACTTGAAGCCTTATAAAAACCTAAATAATCCTGAACCAGAATACTTTTGCAATAGAGCTTTAGCCTTACTGTCCAGCCGAAGTACATCATAGCAACAGCTACAACAGAAGGCAGAATATCCGGGAATAACTTCATGGCGTGTTCCATATGAGGGACGCTTACGAAATGAAGACGCAGACCATCACCCATCATAACCCGCGTATCTTGTCACGCAGGGCTATTGCAGTAGGTCCAAACGCGGCATTGCTTAACGTTAATACATCTTTAATGGAAAATCACAAAGTTCTTCGAAAAAAATGAAAATGCAAAAGAAAAGGTAGGTGCGGCCGAAATCATGCATAGCTGACGCTTCCTGTTCTCATTTACTCTGACGATGGCTTCTCGTGTGGAGCCAAAAGCTCAGAATAAAACTATCGTTCCAGAGATCACGTCTTCCTCTTATTTACAGAAACACCCGTCAAAATGTATTCTTTTCAGTCGTAATAATGTTAAATACACATTTTTTCTAAGCATCCAACTAAATGAGGTAAAACTCAAGACCACCGGAGCTGGAATCCCATTCGCCTGATGTTTTGGAGTCAAATCCGAGGCTACCATCAAAGAACGTTGTGAGGACGTACTATGAACGCACAGGCGGTATGTTGTCTACAAGACGCACTTGCTCGACCATCACAGCAGTCAACGCCAGCTGACTCCACACTCCTCACTGGGACAGCCTTCTGGAACTCGCATTTCTATTCTATAGACGGAGGGTATTCGTTCAGTAGGCTGAAAGACATTTACAGTTGATAGTGTCAGCGGCTTATCTCAGCAGACTGTCCGTTTTTACGAACGTATGAGGACGGTATGCAGACCTAAAGCCCAAACAATGACCAGAGGGCGGAGTCAGTAATAGCTAAGAACACCGACGTCAGGCGAGTCAGTGGCCAACCAGGCATCACAACCGTCGAAGGAGTTCAACGACGCGCAACCATAATGGTACGACGCCAAGGGTTTCTCCCTTATAAGAAACGCTTGACCAATTTTGACTTATTTCCTCTGGAGTACAGACTGCTACACAGTGACTTAATGCAGACATTCCACATGCTGTGGGGTCAGGATTGTTGCCTCTTATCCAGAGATTGCCTTCAGCTGGTCACTACCACTAGCTGGCGTGGACATCCTCTCAAACCACTTGTGACTAGGGCAAGATTGAACCCACAAAATTATCTCAGAGTAACCCAAGCCTGGAATGCTCTGCCTGCGGACATTTTCATGTCCCTATCCATGGACATGTTTAAGATGGAACTTCCGAACAAAGCCTAAGGAGTTTTTCATGCTCTGCTCTTTTTACCCGGTTCTTTTACAGTGTTCCGCTGGGTCGACGCATTTCATGGCTGCTCTCTACCAATATGGAGTTCAAAGGCATTTATCTATAGTTCCCTTACTAAACCTGACCTGACCTGGCTAGTGCGACTCAGCCAAGCAGTGCACAGCAATAACAATACACTTTATTAATACTCTTAGGGCTCAGGAAGGTCGTAGGTTTCGTTTGCAGCAAAGTCAAAATTAAAAGGAACATATCGAGCAGCAAACCGCCAACAGGGAGGAGAGGTGAGGGGACGGGCGGGATGAATGTACACAAGGCATGGAAGGGCGGGGTGACTGGACGTGAGGGGGAGGGGCTTGGCAAATGCGCACACCACAGAAGGGGGCTAGGACAAGGTCCGACGGTCGGGGGAGCCAATAGGTTCGCACGAGGAGGGGGGGGGGAGGAGGAGGGGCCAAACGCGGTAAGCGGGGCACGAAAGGGGGATCCACCGGATGCGAGGGGAGGGACTATTGTAAAATTAAAATGAACTGGCTTAAGACGTATGCTGAGGGGGAAGGCAGCTGCAGGGGGCTTAAGAAGTCCAGGGGGTTAATTTAGCATTGGTGGGCGTTTTTGCGTCACTATGGCCATCTTCGCGTAGAGGCGACGGGAGATCCTTGGAGATTTCCGTGGAGAGCTAGGGGAAAGTAGCAGGAAGATGATTGAGCCAAAGTCACAACAGTCGTGTCGCCGTGCGTGAATAGAAAAATAGTATCAAAAGTCCAGTCAGCAAAGAATCCACACAGATAAATCGCAAAACAACATTTCCTGCTGGTTGAGACACAACAACAGCGCCTCACCTGATGATGATAATAATAAACATCGCAAATGAAGATAACATCAGATAACATTGCTGGCAAAAATAAAGAAGATTGAATAGTCATTTCTGGCTTATAAGCCGTCGTCAGCTAGCCATACCTAACCCCAAGTGGTGCACCGTCCGAGGCTCGAACTCGCGACCTCTTCGATCAGAAGCCTAACGCCCCAACTATTGAGCCACGAGTAGGTTGTTTGGCCGATTTTAGCTGGGGCGATATGGCTGGCTGATGACGGTTAATGAATCAGAAACGGCCATTTCAGTCTGCCGGCGGGTGGGCCAAGAGAATGAGCGAGTTCCGTTAACGATCGGTGAACGTTAATCAATGAGTGTCAAAGACAACATCAACAGCAATAACAGCCTCCGGGGAAAGAGGGGGGAGGGTAGGAGGTAGATCACACATACCTCAGCGAATGCAAACTACAAATGTGAAATAAGTGCTCGATCAGAAAAGGTTAGAGGGGGAGGGGGGCTTGTAATTTTGATTATCCTGTAACAGAATCTCAAAATATTTCGGACACGGCAAGCGTCCAGCCTTTGATTGCACTTCATTTGAACCGGCTGCAAAAAGCACACGCGATAAAAAACGTCACTGCTTACCTCGTCCATCTGGTAATGTTATACCAGAGCCGTGACCATAACTACAGGCACCGGGTCATGGTGTTGTGGGAGTTGGCACGATATCCAATTGTGGTATGAGAGTGGCGACATTAAATCGTTTGTAGATGACTTAATGGTCTGCCGGGGAGATGTGAGAATTCGAGCAACTATCACATTGTGAGGTATTGAGTCCTTTCCCTACCCGACGGAAGTACTTGTAGTATACTATCTACTAGCCGCAGTAAGCATGGTTGCTAAAATTAGCACTTTTATCATAAGCACGCGCTGAAGATGTGTTCTACAACTAAACCTTATTAGTATTATAACAGCAGCATCTTAGTCCGTACAGCTCGAGGGATCGAACTGAGAGTGCGGAAGTCAAGACAAGCACAGCTTTGCTCATACCCCCAAGCCTGTACTTTCCCGAAGCATTTAAACCTAGATTCACCTTCCTTACTCAGATCAAGGGTATAGGAACCTTATTGAAGGCTCAGTCAGCGTCAACGCTGACAAACGGTGGCACCAGTGCCAGAGCCAATACTACTACACTTCCTGTTAGGTTTGAGGGGATATGAGCCCTGCACTGACATTAACCAGCGTCAATTCTGAGTTACAGTACAGGCTGAAATAGTACCAGCGAACGCATTACTCAGCTGCACCCTAATAGTAACATTAGAAATAGCAGAAGTGGTTGTTAGCAGAACGAGCCCTGATCCCTTAGAATCAGGCTAGACACCTACTATAGGTGAGTGAGGGTAGACAGTGCAGTAGTACCGGCGCAAAGTCTACTGTCACTATATACTGAGTTTAGGCGGTTTTTACGGCTGCGGCCTACGCCCTTTCTCTGTGCGGCAATCTCGACTTGTCTTGTCACCGTTTAAATGCAGTGGAGAGGGTTCAGAGTGAAGTAGTCAGCGGCGCGTCTGCTATCACTATAATTGGCCGCAGTCACCGCCCCTGCTCTCGGGCAAATGATGGACATCACCAATTACGGTGGTCGAACTAACACAACACCCGACGTACTGCTTTGAGGCTGTTGAACCCTATTCACACGGTTACTGTTGTGCTGTTGTTGTCTGCAAGTGGTTTACTTTCGGTATAATGAAAACCGTAAATTGCTCTCTGCCAATAAGAAGACACCAGGTAGTGTATATAAAAGTTTGCAATAGATGGAGACTACTTCTTGTGTACTTAATGAGAAAAATAGACAAACGGGGAAATGCAAATCAATTTAAACGGAAATGTTACAGTTTTAAAAACCTCATAATTTGAAAATTCCTGAAAACATTAACATGCGCTTCATCGTGTGTGTACCCTTTTTATTCAAAGGTCAGAATCCTAGCGTGGATGAATCATTTTAGCAATATGCTGTAAAATAATAAATACACTACAAGCCTACCCCCTTAGTAGTCCTTCTTAACAGGAAAAAAACCTATTTCAGAATTTCATGAGATCACAGTCACCGACTGTAGACGGAGAGCCATGAAAGAATCGGTACTGTG
This sequence comes from Ligula intestinalis, assembly GCA_036362985.1. NCBI lineage: Eukaryota > Metazoa > Platyhelminthes > Cestoda > Diphyllobothriidea > Diphyllobothriidae > Ligula > Ligula intestinalis. The sequence goes on along the minus strand of JAYGXS010000004.1, from coordinate 59,348,441 downwards.
CGAGAACCTGCGAACCAACCGCACTTCCTCTCTTTTCTCTTAACTCATGATACCAAGATAGGGGTTTGAAAGAATAATAATAATAATAATAATAATAATAATAAGAAGAAGAAGAAGAAGAAGAAGAAGAAGGCGTCTTACCGCAGAGAACAGGGCGAGAACTTGGTCCCGGATCTCAGGAGAGCTGGAGCCGATCTGAAGATCCGAAGGTGGTTTGGGACAACAATCGGGTTCGGGGTTTTGATTGTGTTCCACAGCCGCGGCACTCGAATCGAAAGACAGTACCTCAGCGTCCACGGAGGCCCTCTGATGCAGTTAAATACAAATATACGTGAGAAAAAATACCAAGACAACAAGTAAACAACATGAATGTGAAAAAAATATTGAGGACACCGAAAGACCAGAACTTAAGACTCGAACTTGATACACACCCAAAATATTGACAAAGGTTAATTCCAATTGACTATTTCTATCCTAATCGAAAGAAAAAAGGACCAAATTCCAAAAGTGCTCCTGTGTGGAAAAACTGACGAGCAATACAATCAAAGGATGTTTCATACACGAAGGACTGAATAAAGTTCCTTCCAGCCAAACGAAAACCTACTTGCTGAGTGGACTTTTGCTACTAATTTTCAATATCTTTGCCAATTCGATAGGATATGTCACTGGTTACCATTTCACATGCTTTACTCGATTACAGTAATCCCTTGCCGCCGCACGGTTTGCCTTTTGCGGACTTGATGTTTCATGGGTTTTGTCCTAGGATAGGTTTTGCAGATTATCGCTATTTCATAGGATTTTCTTATTTCAGAGTGTACAGTACAGTTTTTAGGAACACATGGGGCATTGATAAGAGTACAGTGGAATCTCGTTCAAAAGGTTTAATACGTTCCAGCACCGAGCACATATTGGCATTGTCATGGTTTGCAAAGTAAACATGGATGACAGAGGACTCAGCCCAACTAGACTGACGAAATCAACGCACTAGTGATGCTGTGGAAAGTTAAAACAAATTAACGCTGAAAAAATTGATCAAAGTGCCAGCTTAGAACATCCATGAGACCCGAAGACAAGGTAACAAAATTGGAAACGATAGAGAAATGCCTAAGATATAGACAAATAGAGCACAAAGTGTTCGGCTTGATTGTGACAACACACTAAGCAAAACGCACTACTTATAATTAATTAGTAAACCGAAATGTAGAAGTTCAAATGAGATTACGTCGGAAACTCGGGCCCAGGGGAACTTACACGGGAAGCCAAAATGCCGGACCCGCTGTCCAGACCAAGTGATGAACTGGAGTTCAGGGAGGTCCGCTGAGGAGATTCGTGACTGCTGGCAGCACTAAAGTTACCAGTGGAGTACCGAACTTCGGGAAGTGTCATTCGTCGATCATCGTCGGGTCTCCGTTCAAGATCAATCAGATGAACAGGGACGGCAGGGCCGCGGTGATCGATATGTCGAAAATCAGACGGCCTTGAAATGAGCTTCGAAGAGAATCGCGCAGAAGCACCACCGAGAGTTGAACTGCGCGATCTCGAGAAGAGGGAAGAAGATTTGGTCGCGATGGAAGCTTGAGAGGAGTTGCGGATGCTGCCTTCGTCTCCGTCAACAACTGTAGTCATAGTATTCGCTGGCACGAAACCGCGATTGAGCCAAGAAAAGCGCGGCGATTTCTGCGAAACGAGAAAAGGCAGGGAGGGCGTCGTTGAGTAAGAGGAGTGAGGGAAACACTAGCGTGTAACAAGATCGTTTTGTGAAGAGCGAAGAACCACTAATTTGAGTGGAAAAAGGGCCCTTCGAACTGATTCACCCACCAAAGCTGACATAGTCGAGACCTCAGAAGTTACACAGCTACAATGAGCCCATCATGCCAAATATTCAACTACAGGAGCGGCCGTGACAGGGTTCAATCTAGCACCAGAGAAATTAGAGTTCATGCACACTACTACAAATCTGCCCACGAAGAGAACAGAGTCAGAAAACGTTCTAATCTGTTTCCATGTCAGAGTGCATTTAAGAGTAAACTCGAAATCGTTGCGAAACCCACCACAAACGTGTACGATCCAACGCGGATGGGCACTGTCGCTTAACCCGACAAAAAACATTGCCCAAATGTGCGTGTTATATTCGAGTTCAAACAAAATTGGTTATTGATAATTTAACCAACACACAATTTGAGCCAAGAGCCCACACAACTCTCCCACCAGAGCGTTGGTGGGTTACAAACGCTCGAAAAAGAGGCTGTACAAAAAGGTTAAACAACAAAGTCTCGTAGGAAAACGAACATGCCTACCAGAACGGGTGGAAGGTGAGGAAGGAGTGGGAGGGGGGGAAGCGAGGGGTGGGGGGTAGGTTTGGGTGGGGAGGGTGGCGGTGGGTTGGGGGCAGCCCAAATGTGTGACCCATACTGAAACCAAACGGAAGGAATTGTGAACTGATCACAACAAGACAGAAGACGACAGTATAGAGGATGATCTCAGAGAGCAGTTTTTAGAGGGGTATATTGATCAAATTTTATTAAAGAAGAGGTCTCAACCAGACCGAAATGTGCAATCTTTTTTCAGTTATGCGTGTCTATTCCTTCACACAGGCACACAACAGCGTAAAAGAGGAGGGTCACAGTTGTTCAATGCCGACT
>JAYGXS010000004.1:59313765-59332668 GCA_036362985.1 Ligula intestinalis | reverse complement strand
TCAAACATGACAACTAAGCATCTTCGGTATTCACTGCTGAATGACGACGGTGCTTCGCTAACAAATCTCAGCTGTCTCGGCTGCCCTCAAAGACAGCTGCAGCGTTTTCAGTCGGCAATTCTGCTAGACATAGAGCGGACCGAACTACACACCCGACCGACGCGTTCTACACCCTGATTGGACATGCTTACTGTTCGAACTGATCGCGGTCAAATATACCTCTGATGTAGGATCAATCAAAAACCCTTAAATGATAGACTTTTTCTAAACGCGAAATATTCTTACTACGAAACTTTTACTCCAAAGATATTATATTCCACAACTGATATTATTGTACCTTTGTAGAGAGGTTTTGCACTTAAACCAAAATCCCTATTTCGTCCACTATTGAGCAAGTACAAAACTATAACAAAGCTAATATTGACTAAAAAAGAAGGGGGTTTGCTTTAGTTTTTTCTTGTTTTCAAGGATTCTGACGATGCCTAAGAGGTACCTTATCTATAAACCTTATAATTACACGAAGAGAGGTGATGACACGCCTATGTGCAGGCTCACGCCGCGCCCGGTCTTCTTGACTGCATCTTGAAATCGAATTAAGGTGGAAGTGAGGAAGTGTTGTAGATGCACCGCGCAAGTCTCATGCCCTGCACCCACTCTGCTGTGGAGGCTACAGTGCCGACCGGACAAGAGAGCGACGGTTACAGGTTTCTGGCTGGGTATCGATCTCTGTGTTGGCATGCATGAGCAAGGTTTTCTCGGTCCCCCAGACGGTCGGCTCTGCTGCGTCGGGGATGAACGGATGCCGTACCTGCGCACGCGGCATCCAAAACACGGGGGCTGTGCGCCAAGCCAGCCGCTGCGGTGCACGATCACATCCTGTAAGGAAGTCGACAAAACTTGTATCGTTTGTTACCAGATGGTGCAGGGAAGAAGCTGGTGCTGATACTGTGCGATCCCACTCCCGCCTATCCTGGAACAAAGCTTGCGGGAGTTCTATCGACCCAAAATCGTGGCCTTGGGGGTGGCGGAATAATTCATTATTCCGCTTCGACGGCTTGGCCGTTATGGCTCCTCACGAAGGATGCAAGTTAAGGAAATCTGGTTTGTGGGTGGGACGAGACCCCGACAGGTTCGTAGTTTATAAGGGAGGCGGCGGGAAGAGACGCGGCCGGCCAAACATGGCTGCTTTTCTGCAGGTCTCCCGAAATGTAATTAAATTCACTTGCCAGCCACCGATGTTTGTCCAGGAGACTAACGTTCACGAACTGGCCTTCGCGCGAACAGGGCTGACCGACAAACCGCGTTCGACTCGCGCGAGGTTAATTAGAGACGAGGGAATTTGCTGCCGTGTGCAACAAAAGAGCGCAAGCAATGCCAAGCTCCGCAGAGCCAAAGCGCTAAAGTCAAAACGGACGCAAACGCATACCTCGTCCGACGCACTAAAAAGTCCGCATTCCCGAGGGCTAATTCCAAGGTCAATAGGGGGGGGGGATTAGCAGGACAACGACGCATTTAAGGACGGAAATATGAGGACATGAAAGCGATGAAAGGGGGAGGGGGAGAAACCATTTCCCGACAGGGCGGCAGAGGAACAGTTTAAAAGCTTTCGGTGTACAGACAGAAGCCTCAAGTTTTTTTTCGAGGCCGAAAAGCGGTGTCTGGGTACGACCCCCAACTTCCGACGTCTCGATTTTACACAAACAGGGTGGGCGGGGGGAGCCAGCGAGCGCACTCGCTAAAAATAAATCGTACCGAAAGCACTTATACATAGTTTTACAGCGGTAGTATTTCAAAGCAAGGTTATACATGAGACGCGACGCCGATGAAGATGTGCTGCATTTGACAACAAGTTAGAGGAAAAGGGGTGAAAAAGTTGATTTTCCACGAGCAAAGAAAAAAAAACACATGGAGTGCTTACATGGCATCTAAACAGAAGACGGAAGAAGGAACGCCCCACCCTGGCCAAGTACTGGTTACGGCTGCGATTAGATTGTTCTAGCTGGTCTAGATGTCGCCGGTGATTGTACTTCTCCACGTACGACAACCCGTGGCAGCAGACCTGGATATTTCGAGCCATTCTCATCGCCAGCGCCGGAGACCGAATATCGAAGGTCCAAGAACAACTGACCTGAGGAATTGTTTCGAGCCCGGTGTTGAGCTGACCCCTCCCCCTTCTACCGGATTGAGAGCAGTAACACAGAGAGCTCGTAAGTCGAACGACAAAAAACGTGTCCAAACCATCTTAGCCGTCTTTTGTTGATGGCTTAGGATATCCTTCAATGTTGTCGCAGCGAGTGCAGACTGCCTTATTTGAGACGAAGTCTGCCCTAGTTGGCTATCTGCATACCGTTATGACCCCGTCAGCGATTGCATCAGCCGAACCTAGCGGCCTAAACGCTCACCCTTGGTTCGACCCGCAGCGGACTGTCGACAATCTGGGCGGCTATTTCTGTTTTTCCAACCTTGTCGGCGGACTCTGCAATCAGCAAGGAAGTATCAGGCCCCATCTTCCGCACTCGGTGATGATCCCTGCGACCTCTGCAATCCCCTACCCTCCCTCCCTATTGGACCCTCATCCCAAGAGCGGACGGTTTTTCTCCGAAACCCCCTACCCCCTCAGATCTTTTCCCCCCCCCCCCCCCAGAGCGACAGTTTTTCTCCTTAAAACTCCCAAGGAGATTTTCACTGTCTGTTAAAAAAAAACGATGTACCACCTCATGGCTCAGGAAAAATGGCCTTGCCAACAAACTGAAATTTCATTTATTGCTACCTCGGCCCACATGTACAAATAGGGAACTCAAAGGCAATATATCTATATATCCCTTGAATAAACTGATACTGATACTTCACTCGAAGGATCGTCCTCAATTACTGGTGGTCGAATACCTCCAGTTTTCGCTCATCTTCCAAGCGCATAGCCCAGCATCTACAGCTATGGAGGAGGATACACGGTAGATGCGAATCATCATGGTGATACAGATGGGGTGTCTAAGGTTAAAAAAACTCGACGATCAACATCGATTGGACAGATAATGTCACTCGGTTCACTCGGCAGTATCCTCACCCCAAGATAGTGGAAATTTACTTCTTCAAGCTATTAGCTATAAATTTCGATTGGCGCCTTCTCCGGCACAAGATTTCTGCTTGAAAACACTTTTCTTCTCAGCGTTTATGGGCAAGTACTTACTTAATTGTACTTGATACGACTGTGATCATGCCTGATCTAGCCGGTCTCAAAAATGTCACGCACGGTACCCGTTCAGACGTGACGATTAGCGGTAGCGGATCTGGAAAGCTCTACCAATCCCCATATTCAGCGACGGAGACAAAAAATCGAAGGTTTAGGAACAGCTTTCATGCCTTGACAGGTGTCGAGGCAGGTCTTGAGTTGCCTACCTCTTCGGCGGCTCCAGATGGGCTGCCGCGACAGACAGAGGGCGTCGTAACAAATTCCTTGAGGCGGACGATGGAGCACGTGCCCAAACCACCTCAGTCGTCTTGCTTGGATGGACTGGGATATCCGGGCGATACTGTCGCAGCAAGTACAAACTGTCTCATTTGAGACGAATTCTGCATAATTCACTCGAACGATGGTCCTCAGACAGCAGTGGTCAAAAACCCCCGTCAGTATTAGCTGTAAAAAAGCCTTCCCTGTTGTATAGGCTCGAATCCCACTGAGGCTACGAATTTTTCAAAATTGGGTCAATCGAATTATTCAAATCCATCAAGCCCCCCCTGTAAATTACCGAAAAAGTCTGGAAGCCAGTAACGGTCTCAGGCATGCCAGACCTGGACGTACCTTGAATTGTTACAATAAGTTGTATCTCCTCAGGCAAAACATCCACGTGGTATACTGGCTTCTTTCCGCCGACTCGGGCATACACTGCAATTGGTAAAACAAGGCAGTTTTGTAAGCAGCATAACAGAATTCGACAACAGGACAAAAGAAAAGAGATCATAACGGCGGCAGAATTATGGAAGAAAAAAGTAAGTTGCAACGACATCGAGACAAAGAGCACAGAATGATATGTTTTTGAGGCAAGTAAGCCAATCAGAAAGAGCGCAAATCTAGAGAGAGGGGTGGACACTACGAGTGCGCCAGACAATCTGCCGCGAATCACAGTTATTCTTACATAAGGGGCGTTTAAGGGTTATATTATGATAAATGTCACCTCCTTACCAACCTAACTTCAACCTAATAGGAAAATTCATTGTTGAAAATTGTTCAGCAGAAGGCAGACAAGCCCATTATATTTCATAAAATCAAGCAACCAGGGCTAGAGGCTTTACGGTTTCGATTTTTAAGAACAGCGCAGGGCAAAAAATGCATCTCGGTCATTAAATCAGAATAGCTTGAACGGTACACCTTTTTATACTGATAGAAATCACGAAAAAAAACGAATAACAGAAATATTGCAACGTCGAGACGCAAAAATAACCCCCGAAAACACTATCCATCAACCACCACCTCTACCCGAAAATAATTGGTTCATACCCATCGTCGGCGGTCAGACATGGACTAATAAACCGGCTCGTAAATTGGAACTTATCTAGACAGAAGAAAAAAAACAGCCGATCTCGTTGAATTTAAGGCAAGTAAAACGCAGGCGCGACAGGCCAGCGCACCTGGGTGGGTGGCTTCGGTGTGGCCAAAATGGCCCTCAAGGGACTCATATCCCCACCCCCCTCCTCTCTACCTCCCCAAGCGACGCTCTGTGGGGTCAGAAATCGAAACAATCAAAATAAACGACTGCTTTGGACAGGAAGCTTACATTTATGTCGCAGATCCACTGTGTAGAGGCCATCTTCAGCTCCAAGGAGAAGGCGATGTTCATCTAAAGAGAGAAAAAGCAGAATAAGTTTGTGCGTGTGTGTGTGTGTGTGTGTGTGTGTGTGAAAGAGAGAAAAGTAAACTAGCTAGATAACCAGTAGAAAAACATGAAGACCACCAGGGCTTCCTGTTGGGTTAATTGACAGCTCCACAGGAATAAAAAAGCGGTAGATCGACATAGATCGCGGAGATAACCGAGATTGCCGGCTTCATTACAACACTTTTTAACCAGCTCTATTTCGAAATCAACTACCGTAACACGAAAAATAGGAACAAGTGCGGAGTATTAATTAAACGGGGATTATTTGTTGCGTTGGAAACTCCGACGAACCAAAGGACTTGAAAAAAATCGATTGGCACGAAGACTAAGGCAAAACGAGGAGTGCCATGATAAGGACTTTTAAATAAAAAAACTACATGGTGCGTAGTGATGTATGAGCCGGAAAAGTATGCGTCAATAACATACAGTAGAGTTCCTAGCCCATTAAACGTCAACTAAAATTCTGAAAACTGTTTGTGACTCAAGTAAATTTCTTAACCTTGGTTATTATATTGGTTATTGTGCAACTTAATCGTAAGATTTTTTTACTTACGGCTACTAAACGAAATTTCTTCTGGCAACTTGATTTTTGATGACCTCATAAAATAAAATACGTTTTACAGAAAACATACAGGAACAAATTTTTTCATGTACTCACTTGGTAGGAAATTGCATCTTAAAATATATATAACCTGAAAAAGGACATCTTTCAGTTTTCAAATGCTTCCCAACTTATTGAATAATTTCAAAATCCTACCGGCCGTTATACTTGCACTCGAAGTTTCCAAATTAAACGCTTTATACAGTCTGTCTAAGTAAAAGCACACATTGCTCTAAGCCACGAGGAAGAGGTCAAAAGGTGTGCATAAAATCTTGTCGCGGATGTGGATCATACTGTATACTTGATAGGCAACATAAATACGCTGAGGGATACGATATATTATGAATTTGAATGCGACGCTTCAAAAATACCACAGTTAGGAAGCGTTTGTAAACTGAAAGACACCATTTGTTCAGGAAAAAATTGAAAAAAAAACATAATTTGCCACAAAATGGGTATAGAGAGGAGTATTTTAATGCATATTTTCTAAAACCCAAACAGGAATCAGGCTCATTCATGACGGGCCCTGAATCCACTGTCGCATCTGCCTGTGGCACGCCTCAGCTATGGCTCCCAAACCCATTGTTCATTGATTGGCGACTCAGGCAATCGACTGGTTTATGGTAGCGAGAAGATAAATTGAGGACTACACTGAGGACTCCCGGGTGTTGGTAATAGTATTCTGCACAAGCGAACGTTCGCTTGCTGGCGGGGCTCTAGAGTGAGCCCATTCAGCACTGAGACACCACCGATAGCGGCAAATCAGTGTATTTCTCACTACCATAAAAGTAACGCACTACAATCCATCACGAGGCGCTCAGAGCCATGGCTTGGTAACCTGCCAACTAATGGGATAACTCTGTTCCCTTCAGGACCCAGAGTCGGGTCGCACGCAATGGCTTCCCTCGCGTATGTAAGGTCCAGGCCGCCATTAGACAAAAGTGTAATAAATGTTGGATGGAGAAAAACAGGTCGTGTGCGTGGCACGCGAAGACGGTTTGCCTAAGTGTAGCAACTGCTGTACCATCGCGCCCAACGTCGGCCATTTGGGCAGGGCCCTGTCATCAAAACAGGGTAATTGGGGAGGGCGGGAGTAGAGGGTGCTTCATTTAAATCACTCGTGAGAACCCCGAATCTGCCGTGCAGTGCGGCGTAATCTGACTGCCTGTATCTGCTGCTCTACAGCTCGCAGGAAAACCCGGGTGTCTGACACAATCACCAGATGAAGACAAGGCAGTTGGTAAGTTCATATTTCCATCCACTCTGCTTATTACTCAGCTACCGACATAGTCAGAGTGGAAGATAAACCAATGCTAGTTGATTCTGGAGCAGATTGCACTCCAATTAGACAGGAGACGTCCCCTAAACCTCCAGATGAGTAAGATACTGCAAAATGTTAGCCTGATAACGGCAAATGGCATCATGCGACACAAAGGCATGATAAAAATAACGTTTCGTTAACCCATAGGGTGAAACGGCCCTAGTGGATAGTGTTAAATTGGCGGAAACCAAGGCAAGCCCTGTTGTGCTGCGAGCCTTAAACATCGACTTTACTCGGAATAGCATAAATCCAGGCCCCCACTCCTAGTTGAGATCGAGGGAACACGAGCCCAGCGCTGACTGTAACTAGTGCCATTTCGGAATAATTATTAGCGTCAGTAATAGTACCAGTACCGTAGTCACCGGTTATTAAGCCCACGGTTAATAGGCTCAGCCGCGTATTAAGCCCAAATCAGCTTTAGACGGAATTTTACATAGCAAAATCCGCCTGCTAACAAGCCCAGTTGCCGGCTAAAAAGTCCAGTTTGCCAACAGGATAGAGTGAGATTCTCATCTCTCTGCGCGCGCAACGCGGTCTACAGGCATCAGATTTCACAAAATTCGACGATTTCTGGTGCCTGGAGAGTACTTGCGAGTGAAGTTTCCTCCAAAACAACTGACTCTAGACCGCTCTTTTTAAACATGTCGTAAAGCATTTTTTTCCTTTTGTTATTACGTAAAATACAAAAACAGCATTCTTTTCTTGTACATAACCAAGCTGTACACATTATACAGTACGTATGTAATGTATAGTGTCTATCCTGTGTTTGCTAATCAAGAACTAGGACTCTCCGTTTATTGCGCCCGCCGCCTGTTAAGCTCAATTTGGTCTGGGCCCGAGGTGGGCTTAATAGCCGGCGACTACTCTACTACTATCCCTCAGCTACACTGCTAGTTAGTAGTAGTCGTAGTAGTAGAAAGAGCAGTAGTAGCAGTACCAGCTTTGGTCTCCTTGAGTCTGCCTTGACACCTACTGAAGGCGAGTGAGGGTAGATAGTGCAATAGTACCAGCGCAAGTCTATTGTCACTTAATACAAAGTTAGGTTGTGTTCTGACCTCCATTGGAGAAAGCGGCCTACAACCGATCCCATTCGATCACCTTCATTCTGCCTTGTCACCGGTTCAGAGTGAGGACGATGGCTGCGCGTTTATTTCACTTAAATCTCGTCTCTGACTCCAGTCACCATCACTGCTCGTGAGCACACGTTGGGCTTCCCCGAAATCGATGGTCGAACTATCATATGCTTCACTTTAAATAATGCATCCACAAGTGACCGGCGCTCAGAGCCATGGTTTGGAAGTCTGCCAAGTAGTAAGAAAGTATAACCCCGTCCCTTTCTGAACCGAGAGTCGGACCGCACGCGATGGCTTCCCGCGTCTGATAAATGCTGAATGGAGAAACAGGTCGTGTGTGGGGCCCGCGAAGACGCTCCGCATAAGTGTGTAAACTGCTGTACCCCCCCCCTCCTCCTCCCCCACCCCGCGCCCAACGCCTGTCCTTCGGCCACTGCCGTGTCATCAGAACAGGGTGAATGGGGGGGGGGAGTAAAGGGTGCAATAGGCGATGGGCATATATGCTTCACTTTAAATAATTCATCCACAAGTGGCCGGCGCTCGCTGCGGCCACTCCCTGGCGTCATTTTTGATGGCCGTAGTGTGTGTGTAGGTGTGCTGTTAAGAGTCAGTAATAACGTAAAAAAACGACATAGACGCGAGGTAAAAGTGTGCGCGCTGAAGGAAAATACGGAAGACTAGCATTATTATGATGATCAGCGCAGCAAGGCAGGATAATTCGGAACCTCAGGCTGAGCCTGTCCTGTCTGCAATACCAATAACGCAAAAACAGACAGCCAACCTTACGGCAGCAGGAAGCATGACTCACTCACCAAAGACACACGCAGAGAGGATATTTTTGGAGAGGGGGAAGGAGGGATCCGAAAGGGCCTTCATCTGTAGACACTGTGGGGCAGCAAAAGAAAGGAAAATATGAATGAAGACAGGCGCGCGGGTGTTACAGGAGATTTCTGTAACAAAAAACACCCTAACATGGCGCAGTAAAACAAAACACTAAAAAGTTAGAGGAGAGCCCTAAAACGTTGTGATAAGATCTCTCTAGCAATCGAGATGTAAGCCCGGGGTATTTCGTTGCTACGCATTTTATTTGGGTTCACCTTAATCTCGAATATGGTTACTTTTCATGCAACAGAGTCAATCCTGGGGAGTCACGACACGTATTTGCTAGGAAAAATGATCAAAAACGTGCCACGAATACTGGCTAGATTTTGTGTACACTGCCGGCGATCCTCAGTGTAACAAAACGCAAATGCAAGGCTAGACCCGATGCACAGTTTGTGAGGAATCGACAGTATTTGTTAGAACAGCAAGACGCCGTTGGTGCTAGTAAAAAAACACGAACAACGAAGAGACAAGTGCTGAAATGACTTTTGAATAGTCGTGAGGGCTTTTTCCTACAAGGCTGAACAGAAATTTGGCCTTAATCAGCAGATGGTTATGGCTAAGCCATTTTAAGTAGGAAACTTATTAAGGAACGTTCCCTATTTCTCAAGTTTGTTGAGCGACCAATCTGGCAGTCGACAAAAGGTACGATCGACGGCAAGGAATATGTGGAAATTGTCAAAGATTTCTTTGGTTATAACGGCATTCACAGGCGTCGAATGGACATTTTCATGCTACAAGACAATGTCTTTGCTCATCGATCAAAGGATGTATGATTATAATTAACCTTACGACAATAATCTATTTTTTAAGACTAAGCCACCCCCTCCACCTGTGGGTTGAGAACTATTTTCCTTTATCCGAACAGTCCGGACCTAACGCCCATTGAAACTAGGAGAAGCCACCGAAACATCTTTCAATGGAACAGACATTGGAGTTCATCCTTATTAATTGTATAGACCAAACCACCATTGACAGGATAGTTGTCTCTATGCCCTCCCGAATTACTGCTGTTTTAACATTAAAGAACGCCCAAAAAGTATTAGTATGTTATATGTTTACTACTTTTCCTTATTTTATCATCTTAGTTTATAACACTTTTGTCACTTAAGCAGATGGGTGATCCCTCTACTCTCACAGATGTGCATCTCAACAGACATACCTGAATAGCACGTGTGCGGTCCTGGTTCAGATTCAGCATCTTTACGTTGTCCTCCAGCACGGAGCACCAACGAGAACACTCCGCTTCTGCATCAAAAAGCATGTAGAGGGGAGAACTGCCGGGTAGATCATCAGGTTCAATCTGCCAATGAAGAAGTTAAAAGAAAGCGAGCGTAAAAAATCCAGAGCCATAGGCAAAAAAACCTTAAAACACCCCCCATGGGAGGTCAAAGAGGCAGAGAGAGTCACCTTCAGGATCAGCGGGACTTCATTCCGTTTGGCGTGGATTACATCGGCGCCAGAGACGGGTGAGACGGAGAAGCCGGGTGCGCGTAGGTCGATGACGCAGTTGGGTGCGCCGCGCACGTCGTAGGTCGTCTCATAGGCCACCGTCAGACCGCCTCCTCCCTGACTGAGGGTTGAGACAGTGCCAATGGCGGAATCTGTGCAGAGCGGGGAGGCCGCTGAGGCCGAGTGATGCCCGGCGGCAGCGACGGAGACAGACCGGTTGGAGGTGCAACTGGCCGAGTGGCCGCCATTCAGGTGATCGTAGGAGACGGCTGCCGCCGGGTTCTTGAGTTCGGCAGGATGCTGGTGCTGTTGGTCGCCGGTCTCTAGGGAAGGACGCAGGGAGGCGGCTCGGCGGCCGACTGAACACTGCGGGAAAAAGGGACTCCTGTGTCAGAAAAATTCCCTGCAAAGTAATGCAATTGCAGCTCGAGGTACAATCTCCTACAGCTATGTATGTGTGTGGCTACAGGCTTTACGAGGGCATAATCACGGGGTGATAAGAAAAACGTTCTAGTGGTATGACCCCGAATCTGAAGAAGGACAGAGTTGGTGGCCTGTCAGTTCACAGGCTTCGAAGTCGTTGTATTTACTGAGTTTCTATCATTTAAGAGTATGTCGGAGTTCATATACTAATCCATCCGATCCGCTTCTGAAAAAATGGCTGGCTGGCTAGTAGCGCTTGTTATATCAGGAGCCCCGCCGGGTGGGCCTCAATCCCGGCGGCGAGGAGGACGAGTCTGAACAGAATGGTCGGGAGGGTCTGCTCCTTCCACCACAAACTTCAGCAGGCTGAAGCAACGCCGTGACTCCCGCGGGATTATAGTGAAAGCAGACTCGCGGAGAATCTAACTCATTCTCTGACCACTCCCACACCTGGATCCGATGTCAAGACAAAGTCGAGAAGACCGGAGAGGAGGGAGGGCGCAGGCGGCTGGCGCGACTTACACTCAACAGGCGTACCAACCGCACGCCTCGTTAGGTAGCCTGCCACCTGGGAGCGCCACAAAGGCCACATTAAGAAGGAGCCATTGCGCCTGACTCTCAGCCCGCCCGTCAGCCACTCTACACAACAAGACGCACACTTGACTGACTGCGGTGTTCACGTTATCCCGTCAGTTAGCAACCCTCCAAGCCACGGTATTTAGCCCACCGTGATAGTTGCAAGCTTAAAGTGGGGAAATAAATGTGCTGAGGGTCGACCTCGCTCCCCCTTTCACCGCTAGCAACAGGCCACCACCTAGCTGATGCATCGCCTGGGTTGGGATGGGCAAGCACTCTAGCCGTACTCTGTCCAGTGTACCAGCGACCAACCCAAGCCAAGCCTCAGCTCTCCTCGCATGCACGCACATGTAAAAGTGCAGTTTTTTTGTGGACCAAAACCCAGGGCTAGGGAGGACGACTTTAATGTCCTAAGTGACAGCTGCCACCACGTGTTCCATGGACCCTGCCTCCCCAGTGTTGGTGCCCTGCTCCCCACCATTCGCGGGAGGGTCATAAAACCACATTCAGAAAGAGCCATTACAGCCTGACTCTCACTCCTGACGGTCTTCGAAGCCACGTCTCTCAACGCGCAGTTCAGACGCGTCAAATTTATTATAGTGTGAGGATCAAACTAATTTGCACAGGGTTGGGGATGCGGAATTCCCAGTGTCGATCTCTTCTTCTTCTCCTCCTCCTTCATCTCCCATGAATCAGTCGACTGTTCGAGCTTGTCAACTGGCTCATGGTGATGAAACTTGGTACAGTAACTGGCAAGGTGTGAAGGCGTGCGTTTAAGGTATGTCACACGCATATGGCGTAGGGGGGTTGTAGGTCAGAGAGGGCTCCATGAAGCAGCCCAATAACCGAGTCAAATCGCCTCTCATAAAATGGGCTTAGGCGGGTGAGACCCCGACATGTATAGCGCTAAAGATTACTTGCATAGTCGCCTAAACCTGGCACGGGGACAAAAGCTGTCCAAATTCTGGAAAAATTATGTTTAGGATTAGCTTTAGGGATGCAACAAAGGTTAAGGTCAGGATTATGGTCTGGGTTTATGTTAACTGTAGGGTTTACGTTTAGGATAGATCTAGGTTACAGTTGAGTGTTGTATTAGGGTTAGCGACGGCTACTTCTAATCCCCTGGTTGCATAAATCCTGACGTGTGTGTCAAGGGGGCCAGGTCGTGCTGTGACGCGCGCAGACGGGTTCACCGACCCTGTCAGCCACTAGTACCACTCCACAACAGACAACTGACCGGCTTGGAAGGTGGTCTGGTGTTGGAGAGTGTGAGGTCGACAGTTCAGCGCATTTACCTCACTATAAACAATCTAACGCGCTAAAAGACGTTGTTTGTAAGGTTGCCAACTATTGCTACTCGCGCGTGGTACTGATTTACGAACCGGTTCCCAAGAGCCCTTAAGAGCGAGACAGAGAGAAGACCAGTCGGCCAGCGAAAGAGAACGTGTATTCAGACAGAACACGTGAGTGCAAGTCCAGTCAGACACACGCAGGGTGTATTCACTTTAAAGGGAACGCGAGAGACATAGTCCGACAGTGGGCCAATCAGGATTGAGCAGACGAGACAGGCTCACAGCGAGTACCTCTCGCGACGCCGTTGAGTGCGTTGACTCATCGTGCGAATAGCCGCATTCCCAACACCAACTGACTGGAAACTCGGACTGCGCGGTCAGCCCAAGGCGTGGTGCGTTGTGTGGAGTGGAGTAGCTGACTGGCTGAGAGTCAAGCTACAATGGCTCCTTCTTAATGTGACCCCTATAACACGCCCACACAGCTAGGATCTGAGCCGGGTGTGGCGGCACCCATAGGGGTGACTTCGTCCGCGCCCTCCCCTGCGCCCGGTCCCGCCTCCGCGGGTACAGGTGGGTGATAGATGCTACGCAAGTCTACTATCACTGAAAACTAATTCACACATAAGTACCCTTCCCTGCATCACCCCGTGGATTTAATCGACATCGGCAGTCGAACTGTCGTCAGCGTTAAAACAAGTGAGTAGTTACCCTTCGTAAAAATTTCTTGCAAGGCAACCTGCTTGAAGTGGGCGAGGCGTGTCCGCGTCCCGTGTCCCTGCTAGACGGCCCTACAAGTCATACTTATGAGTATAGAGTAGGCAATTGCGTTGGCTACCTTCCGACACGCAAAGTTAAATTTTTTCGGTAAATCGTTTTCTCACTTTATGGAAAAACCAGACAGGGTAAAACGAATGGGCAAACAGTCCAGGAAGAACACTTTTTCTTTCAAAAACAGTCGCTGATATTTGCTAGCATACTAGTTTCCTCCCAAGCAAGTCAACGAGTACACAAGCTCTGGGAACTGCGGCCGCCAATAAGTGCTCAGAGAAGAAGTATAAAATGTGATTATCAGTAAAAAAACAGTTAACTCGAGTACAGTCGATTTAAGTCGAGCCCATGAAGTAAGACGGGTTTCTCATTCATTTGAATGGCTTCGATAAGGCCAACAGTGTAAACCATATATGCTAGAAAATAGTGCAAACCGTAGTTGCTTCAAAAATTAAGAAAATATCTTTGAACCGGTTTCCCGGCGGTTTATGACGCAGGCACGCGGGGGCAAACTTATGTCGCAAGGACTGCTCTCATACGTGCCCTCTAATTCGCCGAATTTCTATTTTATGACTAAGGCGTTCTTTTTTTTCTTTAACACTTGGCATTGATTGCAGCAAGACGGGTTTCTCGTTCATCTGGGCGTCCTCGATAATCGATAAAACCAACATCGTAAACCATATATTCTCGAAAATAGGGCAAACTGTAGCTGCCTCGAAAACTCACACAAGCCCCTCTAACCGACTTCCTGGCGGTTTAAGTGGGCACGCGAGGGTATATTTCTGTCGCAATTATTACTCTCAGACGTGCCCTTTAATTCGCCGAATTTCCGTTTTATGACGAAGAAGTTCTTTTTTCTTTAACACATGGCTTTGACAGCAGTAGGCGTACAAAACTGCATAGAGGGGGCCTCGTCAGTTATCGATCCTCCGCGAATACGTCATACGTCATGCTATCGCCCACCCAAGAGCCCTTTCCTCACGTGCTCCACAGTTAGCGCACTTTTGGTTCGTCCGAGGTGTGTGGAATCGGGAAGGCCCAAAATACCGTCTTCCCTGTTTGGGTGCCTGGAATGTGCGGGTATGGGCTACGTCACAGCAAGCTAAAAAAACGTGCGTATAAACTTAGCTATTGTAGCTAGAAGCTCGCTTACACAGCGCCAATGCGTACAAACTAACCTTGAAACGACCAATTACCCACCGGCAGTTATTGAGGTCTTCTAATACTGGCTCTAAACCTCAGAATACGTATCCAGTGCCCTCCACCCCAACCCGCCACGGTAAGGATGCATGATATGGCCGCCTAAATAGGACATGGGAACAGGAACCACCCACAATGCATGCCACTTTGTGTCACATTCTCGGGGAAGGTTCGGGGTAAAATTAGGGCCGGGGGTTAGGGTCAGGACTAAGTTAAGAGTTAACGTTCACGTTAGTGTTAACCGTAGAGTTTAGGGTAGAGCTAGGAGTAATATTAGGGTCACAGTTTATTTTTTACGTTAGGGTTAAGACACGGGAATGAGGGACTTTCCTGAAATTTATCGCAAGAACACCTCTTGAAAGTGGGCGGGGCGTTTCTAATCCAGTGTCCTGTTTAGGTGGCAATACAAGACTAAAGCAGCACTCAACATACCATACCAGAATTATTGGATTCCGTACACCAAGAAAAGATGTGTCGAAAGCGACCGAGCGCATTGTCGCGGGACGAGGCGTCGGAATTGCACACCGCCCCAAGGCTACCATGCGCAGCCGGGTCATGAGAATCAAGGACCGATTAAATCTCAGTGAGCTGTCGGGCGTAGTGTATCACATACTATGTCTAAACTATACTCGAAATTACACAGGGCAGACAGACAGTATTCCTAATCACATAACCTATTGAGGCGGCAATACAAGTCATATTTGCCCCATCACAATGCTGCATTTTCCGAACTGCTCGTTTCTTGCCCACGTAGATGTTGAGACTGGAGTAAGGAGCTGTGCGAATTACCGTACCCGCTGTTGACATAGTAGCCAGGAGAAAAAAATCTCATTGGATAGAGCAACTCTGGGGTCCGCCCTAGACCAGTGTGAGTCATAGCTCCGTCGCGAACATCCGTAGACGAAACAGCGGGTGGAGGAAGATACAAGTAATTGACAATGGAAGCCTGCGCACCGTCTGACAGAAGGCCAAAAGGTCTAACACTGTGATGCACACAGCAGCAGCCTAGAAAGGCGGCACCTGGTGCGTCAGTAGTCCGCCGCCCAGACTGCCTCGCGGCCTCGGACCGTTCGCCTTATTATGCAAGCACACACACACACCATCCATCAGCATTATGCCGTGTATCTTTGGACCCGACCAGCTCGCACTGTCAGAAGGCACAAAACAGTATGGAGGACAGTTACAAATGATCCCCCCTCCACCCTTCTCCGTACCAAAAACCAGTTACAAGGTAGTAATGGCAGCAATTGGTTACGACTGGGCACAAAGGCACCAGGAGAGATAGAGGGAGTGAATAAACAAAACGCAATGCTTTTGGTTTCGGTACAGCCAACGTTCTAATCACCCGAGATTCATCACATCTGGGTCAGCCTACGGTGGCATACGAAATGCACCAATTCTGCTACGATAGGCTGAGTGCCAAAACAGGAATTCTTGAACAATCAATCTAAAATTCGTGGACTCCATATGCTGCAGTGGGTTGGGCGGGTAACTGGATGCAAGCGTGATTAAACAACCGACTGCCAGTGAGGAATCGTAGCTGTGGTGGTTAGAACGCGGGCTGCACTTAAACCTTCCCCCGGCTGCCGTGGGTTCGAATCTCAGAGAGTCCGGTGTCCGAGATTTTACACATAACCTAAACCAAAGTTTATCGAGTTTTATCATGCCAAAACGGTTAAGAAGAGACGCGAGCAGACTTCGATCTACCCACAGGCAATTCCTACTAGAAAACTTGCAATATTATGATCTCTACGGACAGAGTCTTCTACCTCACTGCGGCTTCTATGAGATACCCTCGGCAACGTTTGTCGTAAAGTAATAAACAAATTTCGGCAAGGGTTTCCGCCAAGATTTCGGATTTTGAACGAGCTTTCTTCCGACCGCCTGCAACGAGCAAGCTCGCTAAGAAAACCACCTAGTCAGTAAGTGATTTCCCCATACATTAGTTGCCAGTTATTAAGCCCACGGTTAATAGGCTCAGCCGCGTATTAAGCCCAAATCAGCTTTAGACGGAATTTTACATAGCAAAATCCGCCTGCTAACAAGCCCAGTTGCCGGCTAAAAAGTCCAGTTTGCCAACTCTACACTCTGCAACGCGGTCTAGAGGCACCATATTTCACAAAATTCGACGATTTCTGGTGCCTGGAGAAGGACATCAAAGAGCACTTACGAGTGAAGTTTCCTCCAAAACAACTTACACTAGACCGCTTTTCTAAACATGTCGCAAATCATTTTTTCCTTATGTTTATACGTAAAATACAAAAAACAGCATTCTTTTCTTGTACATAACCAAGTTCTACACAGTACGTATGTAATGTATAGTGCTTATCCTGTGTTTGCTAATCAAGAACAAGGACTCTCCGGTTAGTGCGCCCGCCACTTATTTAGCGCAATTTGGTCTGGGCCCGAGGTGGGCTTAATAGCCGGCGACTACTGTAAGCCCAAGCATATGTTATGGAAAGTTCGCACGAAAAAATCCCTCAATTTTATTTATTTGGTAGCTAATTACGTACTCTTCAAATACATATAGTATAATAATAGATTTACGAGAGCTTTTATAGTTCACAACACAAACAAGGTTTTGTTTTTTGACTGTTAACTCTAATTTTATGAGCTTTCACTGAAGTCCCCTTCTCTTCTCAGATCTATTTCTTTTCTGACGTGTTATCATCTTGCCAACTAGTAGTATGGAAACGCTGACAACGCTACATTTTTGTCATTCACCTAGGTCTTAAGTGTTCCTACGACTCGCCTTTCCTCTACGTTTGTTTTATGAATGCTGAGCAGCTTACATTGTCATTTCCTTGGATAACAGTCAGATGAGTGCATTTTATTATCAGGTTAAAATGCGGCTATTTATCGCACTTGATACAAATGTGCTCGTACGAACATCGCAACTAACTTAATATTCTATGACCTCCATGTATTCCGCGTTCTTGCGAGGAGGGGCTCTCTATAATGTAAGATTTTTGCTGCAATTATCAGGCCCGTTCTGACAGGCTTTTCCTGCGTCACTTCTAGTTTGTGATGGTAAGGTTCACTGGCAGACGACAAGAATGTCTATACCACTTTCCTGAAATCACGTTTGACGACAAACCATCGGTTCTGATCGACAAAGTTGAGCAATCTTTCACCCGCGTCGCACTGAAAACTAAGCCCGAAATGGCAAATGAGGTGATCATTTGAAGAGGTTCTGGATTAAGTCCAGCCACTCCAGTTCCCGGCAAAAATCAAAAGAGCACGACGAGATGGTCTATCAACTAAATGCGCTATTCGGCAGCTGATGTTGGCGCGTGCACAGGGGCTACAGGGGAGTTCGTAAACTGACCTATCAATCAAATGTAAGCTACCCGGTCCATGACCGGTTCCAACACGAGTATTGCATGGTTCGCATGTCGCGAGACGGCGATTGTCAAATCGTATCTGTGGAGGGACAGGTTGGAGTTGATCTTCGGGATCTCCATGTTCCGAACACCTGAGACGGGGATGCGAACTTCAGATAAGCCCCAGACATTCACGTTGTACTAGACTTTGCACCGCCAGACTTTGGGTTCCAGGATCCTAGAACGTTCGTAGATTCTAGCATCCAATATAAAGTTTCCGTTCCCGCTTGGTATAAAATAGGATGTACGTCATATCTATAAACTATAAGTATTGATAAAGGAATTTTGCTAAGCGCCCATGACTAGCTGACAGCTGAAGAATCTTACTTTCTACTAGATAGGCTAAAACTAGATACGGTAAATGTTGCAAAACTCCAAAATTTGAGAGCGAAGTGGTGGTAAATATTAAGCTATCATAAAATACACATTATTTAACCCCACTGTTTACTAAAATTCCATATAGGTCACGGCTGAATACGGGGTTAACATTTCTTACATGCACGCATAGGCCACACAGAAAGTTTGCCACTTACTGGTTTAGCAAGTATTATTACTAGAACTAGCACTTTAGCCTAGGCACAGCACTTCTAACAGAAGTATCTTGACAAGTGGCACATGTCACTTTGTTACCACCTAAATGCATGACAGATCCACAGATCTTGTTACATATACCTATCCCAAAACTTCGGTTTACTAATATACCCTAATAGGTCTATGACTGCACACTAAGCTAAAACGTCCCACATGTATGCACAGGCCACATGATAGTCTACCACCTACGGGTCTTAGAAATTATGACAACTAAAAATTAGCACCCCTAGAATAGGCACAACACTTCTAGCAGAAGTACCCTGAGAAAATGGCAAATGTCACCCTGTTACCACTTAATGCATGACAGATCCTCAGCTCTTTCTACATATACCATTCTCTAACCTTGAGCCTACTTATATCCCCTTATAGGTCTTTGACTGCACACTATGCTAAAATATCATTCATGTACACACAAGCCACATGGTAGTCTACTATCTGCTGGTCTTAGCAAGTATGGTTACTAGAATTAT